>CM040240.1:74741606-75287701 GCA_022545495.1 Chrysanthemum lavandulifolium
AATAACAGTTGTTGTTTGGTCGAGTTTGTGGTCATCATTGCTACTAGTCTAATAAATAGGCAAACTAAGATTTTATTTTTTAGAAAAATTACACGTTTGGTCACTTTATGGTTTCTGATATATGACTTTAGTCGCTAAGTCACTTTTATTCTGTGTGAGTATCAAATTTTGAACTATACAGCTTTTGGTCCACTATTTTGGATGGGCGTTAGTTAAGTCCGTTAAGTATTTTCTTGTTATTAGTCGCCCGTTAATAATTTTTCCAGTTAGTCATAAAGTTATTTGCATAAATCGTCGTGGTTGCTGGTTAGCCGAGTCCAGGTTAACCCATCGGCGTGTCGCCTGAGTGGTGCCACGTGGCGATTAGGCTGGTCGGTCGGCCAGGTCGGGTCGAGTCGGTCATTGGGCGGGTCGGGTTCCAGCGTGGGCCAATGAGGTGGTCTCAGTGGCATTGGTAAAATATACACAACAATTGTCGCGTATAGGATTCGAACCGGTAGCGGGTGGGAAGCATAGCTCACTTGGCGGGCTAAATTCGCATAACCTCAGTTATTCACTCAAATTTTATATATATGCTTTACAAAAGTTAGCGATTGATATTATAAAAGTTGATATAGTTTTGCTTACATTAATTCACGGAGTTATATGGACGGTAAAAAATAAAATAAATATCGTCAGACTCGTTTTGTGATCTTTCAATGGTATGCTCGGGATTTTTTACTTCAAGCGAACCTCGAAAAATCGAAAATAATCTTTTTCTTTTGCTTACATTTTCGAGGTCCAACCAAGTCAAAAATTATCCGAGCAGACTTCATCGATTTTTGTGCACTTTCAATGGTATGCTCGGAATTTTTTCGATTTCAAACGAACCTCGAAAAATGCGAAAACAAAGAAAAATGATGATTTTCGCATTTTCGAGGTTCCAACCAAGTCAAAAAATTCCTCGAGCATACCATTGGAAGAGCACAAAACGACAGTCCAAGGTATGCTCGGATAATTTTTTTGACTTGGTTTGGACCTCGAAAATGCGAAACAAAGAAAAACGATTATTTTCGCATTTTTCGAGTTCGCTTGAGGTATCAATCCCGAGCATACCATTGGAAAGATCACGAAAAAACGAGTCCGGACGGTATATTTATTTATTTTTTACGGTCCATATAACTCGAAGTAAATTAATGTACCAAAACTATATCAAGCTTTTAATAATATGAATCGTTAACTTTGAAAGGTTATATATAAAATTTAGGCTTAGAATAATCGAAGTATGCTAAGCCCATTAGGCGAGCTATGCTTCCCACAAGTGTTGAAGTTCGAATCCCATACGTGACAAATTGTTAATTTATATACTAACGTCACGCCATGACCACCTCATTCAGCCCACGCAACCCGCCCCAATGGCCAAACTGTGGCACCGACCTGCTGACCGACGGCCGAACGCCGCCTTACATGGCTCTGCGTGCTGGCGTGCGCGATAACCGATTTGTTAGCCGGGCTAACCACTGAGACGATTTATGCAAATAACTTTAAACTGCGAACGCAAAAATTATTAACGAAGGATACTAACATAAAATACTTAACGGACTTAACTAACGCCCATCCAAAATAAGGGACTAGCGTGCATAGTTAGCCAAATTCAATACTTGGTGTAATAAAAGTGACTGGGTGATAAAGCTGTTATATTGGGTAAACCATATGACCAAACGTAATTTTAATTTTTTTATTTATTTGAAGAATGTTGATTATTTTATTCTAGTTTATGGTATTATGGCTTGGTTTTTTCGTGATCGTATTTGAACGCTTGTCTGACTATTGCCAACATGTATAACCATCAAGTTTTAAAGGTCATTTTCTTCTGATAAAGCATAATTAATATAATAAGGTGATTTCTGTTTGTGACTTAATATAAAAAAACTGAATTTATTATAGTCTATATTAAAATTGGTTGTTTGTGATTTAATAAAAAGAATGACCGAAAATATTAAGAATACTGATTGAGGGTATGCTGTAAGACAGTCAATTCTTAATTAAAATACTTAATCGTAATGACAAAATTACATGTTTGGTCTCGGTGGTTATTCTAATATAGGTTTAATTATTCTATCATTTAATTCACACTATTTTTTAAACACGTGTTCTTGCATTAATTCACTAATAGTAGGAATAGGGACTCATCCGTGTAATAAAAACAATTATATGATGATCCCTATTTTTTAAATAGGGATTGAAATTGCAATATGCTTGAAAATAGAATGCGCGTGGTAATTAAAGCGACTTGCAGTGAAACGCATGTTATTCTGCAGAAACCATAGCGACCAAACATGTGAATTATTTCTAAAAAATTTAACAAACAAGTTATGTCAACTTTTTGAGTTGTCATTAAACTTTCTGTTAACGATAATCATAGCTTAAACCCGAGTTTGAATTAAAAGAACCTCGAGTTGCAGCTTATTTAGCAACTTCTTTTGTAAATTGGATGTCAAGGATCCCTTAGAATGTATCTGTCATGACTCATGAGTCCTAAACAACTAAAATGGTTCATACCACCAAAACTACGAAATTGACCGTCTTGGATTTCATCACTGAATAAATGATGAAAATATAAAGGCTATAATTGTATTTTTGAGATATTTTAGTTGTGTGAATCAAGTTAAAGATGTACAATTCAACTTACGTGAATGAACATTACCATATTTGTATTGTGAGTTTTTATCTTATGTTTTAAGTATTCTACATTAATGGTAAATCATCAAAAGTGGTGGTGTGCAAATCCCATTTTACATCACAAGAAAAGTATGTTACACTATCTTATACAACTTGTCAACTTATACGACAATCGTTGATCTTAGGTAATTTCATATAATTAGGATTTACTATAATTAAGTGCTTTCATTGTATAATACCGAAGGGTCGTATCTCATGTTATCTCATGAATTTGAAAGTGAACGAGTAGTTTTAGTAACGGCACATAAATATTTGGCATGTATCTGAAAATATGCTTATATGACATAGTGTATCTTATTACTTACTCGTATATATAGACATAATCACATAATACCCGTCATATCAAAAGTTAGGATCAGGCTAGATTTTATTTTCGTTATATATGGAATTGATTTAAGATTTTCTTCTCTAAGAAGGAAATAATGTTAAGGCCTTAAGATAAGAGGCAAAAGAATAAGATGTGAAACATGACCAAATAATTTTAGCGGTTGATTCGAACTAAATGCCATTTTAAACTACAGTATTGTTTCTACTTCGTATATTTTGAACACCCCTAGACTGGAAAGTGATGTACGTTTCAATTTGTGTTTTAAAAGTAGGAAACATTTACTACATGTTTCTTTGGAGAACCAAAGTTTCTACAAGTTAAATAAAAAGGTCTATTCTTGTGCAAACATTTACCGAGCAACTTACGTTTTACACATCCGCAAAGCCTTTTCCATAACTCGTTTTATAATACTTCAACGTCCAAAGTCATAACCGGTCAAATTATGTTTGTATAATTTAGATTATATATTGAGAGATACCAACTATTAAACTTTTACTTTGGTCACCTTTTATTAAATCTAACTTATAAGCCGTTTATGGGTTCATTTTGTTTATACCAATTTCGGATAATTTTATATCGAAAATCTTAAAAGCAAGAATAAAACTAAATATACATATTAAACAACACAAACGTAGTATTAAAACGTAAATTATCGCTTTTAAATACCATTATTTAGTCAAACTTTAGTTAATAGCTTTAATTAAGATAATTTAATCCAATGCTTCACGCTTAAATTGTTAATTTTATCACATTGATATGTTAAAATTAACTTTTATTCTCAGAATTGTATTTAATATCCGTGAGAATTGAACGAGACGATATAAAGAAAAATGAACACATATCAGCCATCAAGCTTGGTTTTAAAAATAAACGACCTAAAAGAAACGATAATAAGTAGGCCACTTTAAATCATAATCCTTATAATTTATCATGACAAAATAACAAAATGTCATTTTCCTTAGTTTTGTCAGTTTTGAAATCTTGTCATGGGGTTTGTCCAACTTATGCAACATATGTTAAACAACATTCATCATTAATTATTATTGATATTCGCTCGTGGTTGAGGAACGTGCGAATATTTTTGTCATTCATTTAACGAGAAAACAACAAAGTTAACTTGCAAACACATTTGCCTTTTGTTGGGCCATTTTAATCTAACCATCTCTAAATAGATTCGAATAAAAAATAACTTAATCGTCGAGAATAGTTCAACCTAACTTTTTTTGAGTATTTGGAGATAAAGAAGTCTTCACTTTAAGTATTGATGCGATTCACCCACTGAAGCACAAAATAAAAATAATTAGGTGTGATATACACGCTTGGCCTCACGAACTTGTGGACGAATCATGCATTTCGTCCCGATAATGGGATCCGTGAGAATGGTCCCAAGGTGCTTTTTGGTGCCCGCTTGATCCTTTAAGCATATTATATAATTGTGCTAATTGACTCGTTATCTCTTATTTGACTTTCAAACCATGGGTTTTGTAATTTCACTCTTTGTCATTATTTACCATTTCACACATCATTTTATTTCCGCACATTTCCCATTGGTCATTCATGTTTTAGTTCTATATTAACACTTATGACTTAACCCACTCACATTTTCCATATTCAACATAACTGTCCAAAGCGAAAACATGAAATGAAACATTTTCGACAACAATTTTTTGTTGATAGTTTAAATAAATTAAGAGACTTGTCAATTACTAGCTATATCACAAATTTGGATATCCGAAATTTGCGATGATTGTTTTATGTTAAACCCATTATTTTAGCTAAATTTTTTCAATTCGGATAACCGTTTTTTATATCCGAATATACAAATATTTTTAATTTTTAGAAAACTTTTATATGAGTTCCAAAACTGATATTTCATAGAACCAACTTTTTGATAAATTCTAATTAAATTTTTGGATATTTGTATACAGATATTTGGTCTTTGAATTTGGTCATTAGCGCTTTTGCACTTAAAATTCCCGATTTTTATTAAAGAACTTGACTATTTAGCTATTTAGTAACTTCACAACTAGTCCCCTAATTTGAAGGTCCCGTTGTTTTGGTATTTAAGGTTTCATAACCTATACCATTTGCATACCAACAATCACAAACACATATTATCACAAAATCACAACAACCTAATGGCTAACTTCACACGCCTCTGTGAACTCGCCAGAGTCACAAGTCTCACTCCATGTTCGATTCGACCGCTTCTTTATTATCAAAGAGAAAACGATAAAACATTGAGATTGTAAACGGTCTCCAAAAGACTTTCACCGATTTGGTTCATGCTATAAACGAAACTCGAGTATATTTTCGAGTTCGAAGGATATCGCCCTTCGCCATGACATACAAGTTCTTACGGATCTTCGAAAGAATCAAAAGGCAAATGTTGAAGACGTTGAGTATAACAACTCGTAGACATTTCCTCACCGATTTTCGCGGTCATATTTTTTTTTCTTCGCTTCAACTTTAAACACGATAAGTCACGGATATTTTTCACCTTGACCTTGATAATAAAAACTTTATAAAATAAATATATAATAAACTTTTATATTTTCTTTTATTTATCTACGGCCTCTAAACCCCAACCCACTCTTAATTCTCTTCGCCTGGCCCACCCAACTCAACCCATCATGCTCATTTTGGACCCGTCTAACCGATCCCCTAACTTGACCCAAGTACACACTTCAATTAATTTTGTATACCCATTTTGTCTTTGAATAATAAGTCCCATGTTTCCTTGCTTCTACTATTCAACACTATCAAACATCACAACTTAGTCAATCTTAGTAGGCGCAAGGAGACAAAAGACACAACAAACAAAGTTTATCTTTCAATGAAACACAAGATGCAAGTATTTTGTATATACTAATTTCATGTTTCCTTTGTTCACGAGGACCATCGACAACTAAAAATATGCATCTTTATTACATCGATAACTAAAAATAACATGAACTTCTTGATGGGAGACTTGATATTCATGGGGGAGACTCTGAGCTCCTAGGGGAGGCACATACCACTCATTCCTATTTGTGCTCGAGCATCCTATAGCCGCTCCAAGACCAAGTACAACATTTGTAATCTTTTCCTTATTGTTGGCTTTTTATGAACAAGTGGTAATGGTGTTGTGAATCGAAGATTGGGAGTGGAAGCCTTGGAAGCTTGGGAAGCTGGAAACTTTCAAGTAGTACTTTAGAAGATAGGATCCCAAACTCATCATCGATGCGTCGAAATAATGATGACATCAACTTCATTTCCTTTCGT
This sequence comes from Chrysanthemum lavandulifolium, assembly GCA_022545495.1. Lineage (NCBI taxonomy): Eukaryota > Viridiplantae > Streptophyta > Magnoliopsida > Asterales > Asteraceae > Chrysanthemum > Chrysanthemum lavandulifolium. The sequence goes on from CM040240.1 coordinate 74,747,920, forward strand.
TAATATCTAAAAGATAGCCAAAACAGAAAGAAAATTAGAGTTCACCCATTACAACCTTCTTACTTTCTAAACATTAAGTCTAACCTTTCGCAAACTCCTTATTCCCATTATTTTCCCACAAGTCTTCAAGTATCACATCGCCAATTTCATCTCCTATATCCCACTTATTCCCATAAGTAGCTATGACATACTCAATCATATCGCCGACACCTTTAGTTTGCTATAATCCTTTTTTGTGATTCGACATCGCTTCGGATTTCTGCAAATAAGATAGGGTTATATAGGCTCATTCCGATCACCAACCTTAAAATGCCAATCACTCAATCTAGTAAAAACGAACTAACCTTTCATCACTTCAGCTTCTTTTGCAAATGCAGAAAATCTTCAAACATTTCATCGACATTTTATCTCCTTGTAACCAAGTATCTCATATTGGCCTTCACATACTTTACCATCTCATCGATCGTCACGAAAAGTAAGGTCCTTCGTCTGCGATTATTAAAGTGTATGTGAGGGTTGTGGACGAGGAGGAAACAAGAAGGCTATACGTAATAGTTTTCTCCGTTGAGGTATGTGGTATAAATGTATGGACTATAATATCCTCGATTAACTAATGTAGAAATCACCGACTGGCATTAATGGTCAAGGGATCGAGATTTAGCCTATAAACGACACTTTGACTACCGACGATGAAAATGGCAAGTTTTGTCCCAACGTGATGTTTATGGACAAGTTTAGGGACCAATAGTGTGTTTTAGTCTTAAGAAATTGTAGAAAGTAAGTTGAATATTTAGTCGGAAATAATAAGATTATAAAACATGTATATAAAGATGAGATGTGCAAACATATATGAAATATAGAAAACTAACTTTACAACATTGTTATTGTATTAGCTAAATAAGCATACGTTACAAATATCTAATACATGTGTCTCTTAGCTCTTGGACTTTAGTGATTAATTGTACCAAAACTAATATGTTCATTTCTTATTAGTTTATGAATATTAGTATGGGGCAGTTCGGTTTGGGTTTTCATAAAAAACCAAAAATTTTGGTTTTCATAAAAACTAAAATTTTGTTTTTCATAAAAAACCAAAAAATTTTGTTTTTGCCAAAATCCCCCATCGATTTTAGAATTCTCGAATGTGTTTTTCGGTTTTTATTTTGGTTTGGTTTTTCGGTTTTGTTACTCTCCCTAACATTTACAAACATATTTGCACACATAAGAGCTAGCTATCAATTAATGATTACACTTAATTGAAAACTTCGTCTATACATAGAGCTACTAATTAGCATTAGTTCTGCACGCATACCACACCATGTACACAAAATCAAACTTAGCATTCTAGCTATGCAAAATGGTTTCCAAAGGCAACTCTTCTGGATCCAAGAACATGAACGAACCAGTGTAAATATCCCCGGCCACAATTGCAAGGAAAGAAAAGAAGGCAACGATACAGAGGAACGAGGAGATTAAGATCAAACAGGAGGCCCAACAACTATGTAATAGCAAGCCGAACAAGCAATTGATGGATGACCGATAAATAAAGTGGTGCACATATCGATAGCTAGCTCTCTACATATATTTGTTATCGAACAAATAGCTATGTTCATGTACTACTAGTTTGATTATATATTTAACTTGTGTAGTATTATACTATCATATATGTCTTTGATTGTTCATGAATGAATTCGGTGGTTGTTCTTCATACAAGTACAATAATCTATATGATATCTATATCCTCTAATGATTTCCTTTGTTAATTGTACTCATGATCTTCTCAACAACAAGTATGTTTAAATTCATGATTATTATGTATTATGTACAATTATGATGGTATCGATTTGTCTCATGTTTTTTTAGGCCTAAAGCAAAAACATGAAATGAAACATTTTTTACAATAATTTTTTGTTGTTAGTTTAAATAAATGAAGGGACTTGTCAATTACTAGTTATATCACAAATTTGGATATCCGAAATTTGCGATGATGGTTTTATGTTAGACCTGTTATTTTAGCTAGGTTTTTCAATTAAGATATCCAAAATTTGATTAATAGTTTTATATGTCCGAATATACAAATATCTATAATTTTGAAAACTTTTATACGAGTTTCAAAAATGACATTTTCATAAAACCTAACTTTTGATAAACTCTAATCAAATAACTTGATATCTAAATACGGATATCTATTGAATACCCACAACCTAAATTAAGAAATTCTAGAGAGTAAGTTGAATATTTAGTCGAAAATAATAATATTACAAAACATGTGGATGTGCAAACATATATGAAAAACTAACTATAACACCCTAAAAATTGGACTAAAATTTTATTAAGATTTTGGATTATATCATAAGTTGAATAAATAAATAAGTAATATAAAAATTATATGTTAAGAAATAAAATACAAAAATTAAAACTCATACAAATTCAAGCCCAACCCAAATTTTGTAAACTCATATTAAACAAAAAAAAAAAAAAAAAAATTTGGTCCATCCCGTCCCCTTCCAACTCCGAAAACGTTTTACAGGAAAAAAAATGGAGAGAATGAGAAAACCCTAACCTCCATTGTTGTTTTTCAAGAAAACTCAAGGAGCCAAAAAATCAAGTCTTATTTCCGAAGCATAGTAAGGGTAAGCAATCTTTCTCCTCCTTCACAAGTATTACACCCTACACATTACCGGTCGAACCTTATATGACATAGATGAACACCCATGCATCACTTTCACGAGAACTACATCATGCATACAAGCACACATGAACCACTTTTCAACAAGTAAAACACAATATGCACTTATCAACAAATAAAACACATCTGCGTCTAACATAATCCAACCTCATATGCCACAAACATGTACGTATTTACATCACTTCATGACACCCAATCATTATCACCATCGCCTCACTACTAGTAAATAGTAGTCTTCCTTTATCTTTTTTTCTTATCTCTTCCTATGCATCTAAAAATACACACACGATATTCTTCTCCACCATGATTTCTTCTTCTCCTTCGATCGTGATAGTCTTCTCACCATGATTTCTTCTTCTCCTTCAATCGTGATAGTCTTCCAAATATGATATTCTTCTTCAATGTGATTTTGAGATGAAATCAGTACAATAATGATGGTAAGATTAATATGTTTTTTTTTTCAATTTTTTTGGTTAATTTAATTTGTTTTAATTCGAATAAGTTTTTGCTGATTTTTAGTGTATTTAGTTGATTTAAAACAATTATTTAGTGTGTTATTGAGAAAAAACGAGATTAAAAACGTGCATATGAAATGTCCAAACCAGGTGTTTGATAAAATGTCTACATGATATTGTATAACTATGATGCACCACTTTTGTACTGCGATGCACTAATTTCGTAATGTGATGCAGTAGTTGTTCATCCTTGCAGACACATGGCGCATTGTGGTGGCTTTTCATTCTTTTTCATTTTAAATATCTTTTTATAATAACCCAAACCTATATATATATATATATATATATATATATATATATATATATATATATATATATATATATATATATATATATATATATATATATATATAGGGAAGGGTTATTTTCGTAACCAAATAAATTGCGGTAACCAAAGATCAACCAATCGATTTTTTCTTATATTAATTTGTATAATTTAATTCAAAAGGGCATAATGGTAAAATTACTTTCTTTTATATATATATATATATATATATATATATATATATATATATATATATATATATATATATATATATATATATATATATATATATATATTTTTTTTTTTTTTTTTTACAAAAACGCTTTTTAGTTCCAAGAATTTAGGATTTTTTTTTATTTTTTACATTGTGTGCACATGTGTTTTGCATTACTTGATAATTGTATTTTCGTTTTTGCATAGGTGTTTTGTATTTAGACATTTATCTATAAAAAATTACATAAGTATGTATACAAACAACAAAACTTTATTAATACATTTATGCAATTTTATGCAATCTACGCATGTTTTTCCTCATTGGCATGTATCTATAAAATATACATAAGTATGTATACAAACAAAAACTTTATTAATACATTTATGCAATTTTATGCAATCTACATGTGTTTTTCCTCATTGGCCACTCTCGATCTCTTTGTTTTTTCTCATTGTACACATGTGTTTTTCCTCATTGGCCACTTTTACACATGTGTTTTTCTCATTGGCCACTCTCGATCTCTTTGACACATGTTTTTTCCTCATTTTCCTCATTGGCCACTCTCGATTTCTCGATCTCTTTGATGGCATATGTACACACGTGTTTTAATCCTTGTACACAATCCTTTCCATAACAGCTGAAATTAAACAAAAGAAACAAGTTCATGAAACTGTAAAAACACATATGCATAGAAGGTTTCAAATTCACAACTGTAAAAACACATATGCACACTCAAAAACACATGTGCACACTGAAACGCTAAAAGGAATAAAAAGTAAGATTTGAACCGTTGCCTATTCCACTATTCAAGAATTCTAATCACATAAAGAATAAAGTGAATTACGAAACCAGCCCAATATCATACTCTATTTTCAAAACCAAACAAATTTTCATTAGTTTACGAAAATGGACTAGCACGCCTCCAACATATCAACTGGCACACTTCGATATAAAATTCACGTCAACATCACTATTACATAATTTCTTGCTCTATCCCATTTACTACATATATTTTAGATCAATCACAACCACACACTTTCCATTTTATTTCTGCTTCTCTTATCCTCACACAACACATACCAACTCTTAGTCACACAAGATTAAAAAGCATGTCTTTTCTTTCTTTCTTATCAAAACCGAAACACATAAACATATCATCTTCTCCACTTGAAAAAACACACACCGAAAAAAAACATGTTCGCCTAACACTGCCACCACGCTCAACACTCGGGACTGGCCCATGACTCATACCAAAACAACTCATACCAAAATCAATCATTCGATCTGATAACCCTTCCCATATAGTGTATAGTTATATAAAGATATTCATTATCATCATTGATCTTTTTGAAGGCCAAGCTTCATGTTACTATCCAGAAAATCATAAAGAATAATTTATAACAAATATGTTATAATTAATCTTTTGTTCGTTTAGTAAATATAACAACACATCAAATAATCAAACCTACCCGAGACCCACAATCGGATCTTGAAGAACTCTTCTTGATTCTACCGTATTGAAAACGAGACATCATGGTTCGGTTATTTGTTAGTGGTTGCTTTGATTCTTATGATAAGATTGTGATAAGTATGAGATTAAAATGAAATTAATTGATCGACCGCTTTTTTGTTTGGTGGTTGGGTGCGTTTGATAAGAAAGAAAGAGGTAGGGTTAAGATCGCCCGGCGCTATGGATAACTAGGGTTGAGATAAAGACGTGAAATGTGGTGAACGGTGATGAGCGGTTTGATATGTAACCCATTCATTCACAGTTATCTACATATTAAAGCTATTTTTACGGAGAATATAAATACCTAATTTGCCCTAATTTAATTTTTTTTTTTCAAAATAAGTTACAAATATTTTCTAAATGCCATCTTGCATTAATCTACTATACATCATGCATTATTAGGTGTACAGCGTGGTTCTCAGCTTCTCGTAATTTATTTGGTTCTTATAATAACCTACACTATATATATATATATATATATATATATATATATATATATATATATATATATATATATATATATATATATATATATATATATATATATATATATATAGTGTGGGCACACCTTAAAGTAGAAAAATAGCACAGCTTGTGGACCGTTGATCAATTATTATAGATGAGATTTGCATTTAATTAGAACAATTAATTGATAATGGCAATATTGTAAATAAATGATACATCATGGGAATTTTTATAAGCATCATTTGACTGTATATGTAAAGTGGTCAACCCAACTAATTTCCATTTATTAGGAACCCTCTTTCGTTTTTTTTAAATTTAGTGTTAGCATATACTTTTGATTATTTTCCACTAATTCATGATACGTTAATTTTTATTTCTCAATAATTTTGAAAGTACCTTTCTCAAATACTCCGTATCATTTATGCGAAACATAATGATACATATTAATTTACTTTAAAATTTTTGACTAATTTTTAAACTAATTCGTGTTACAAAAAAATTGATAAGCAATGTTATCGTGACACACTATTAAATTTATTTATCTTATTAAATTTATAGTGACACACTAATTTTTTTTATTTTATTTATGACATGTTACTTTTATAATGACATATTTTTGATACATATATAGTGACACATCAATTTTTATATATACATAAATATCTTGATACATATATAGTGACACACTAAAATTTTAGTATATTTATAATGACACATTTAATTTAATAATACATTTTTAGTGACACATTAACTTTTTTAACATATTTTCTTTGACACATTTATTCTTTTGAAACATTTTGTAGTGACACATTATCACAAAATTAGTGTCACTATAAATTAATTTACTCTTATTTTCTTTATCGTGACACACTAATTTTTTATTATATATGACACACTTTATCCTTATTAAATTTATCTCGACACACTTATTTTTTTATACATTATTCATGACACATTACATTTTTAGTGACTCATATTTTTTAGACATAGACAACCAGATCAAATGCAATACCAACAAACAAAAAAATGCAACACTATACCATATTGATAGCCATCACAGAAAACATTTTGAAGGATCATAATTAAAAGAAGATACATACAATAAACCTATGATTCACCAAACCTCAAATCTAGAAGAAGATATATACAGAAAATCACTAAAAAGACATGAAAAAAATTTTGTGGACATGCATCAACTGTTTCAGAAGATCTAGATACACTAGCGGTGATAGCTAAGGAACAGATCTGAAGATGTTTCCTTTGAAACGTTGAATACAATTAAGGCTCGTCTTGTTTCGTCAAATATCAAATAAAGCAAAATAAACAAATCTTTCAAATACGAAGACGACGTTAGCACGTCTTTGATGCAGAAAGTCACGTTACTCACCTATCAAAACATATTAAATTAAGATTGACAAATAAACATCAAGCTTTTATTAAACAAGACACCAAAAGTTAATATTGAATTATTGATCTTTACATCACACAAATAAACTCACAACTAACTCACTAATTAAATAGTTAAAAAACATACCGCACAGTAAAAGTAAAATTTTAAAAAAAAAAAAAAAAAAAAACTTTTAAAACAAAAAGTAAAGATGTTTTTGATCTCGTCCAATTAAAATATTTTAGAATTTGGTCAAGTTTTCTAACACAATATGATCTATATATCATGTGCAAGTAAACTCACCAGCCTCGATCGTAAATAAGAAGCAAAAATATTACAAAATATTATTATTTAAAACATCTAACACATACCAAATCCAAATTTTGATAAATATGTTAGAATAAGTGGTAGGAACCGATCGCTGAATCATCTAATCGCCAAATCGAAATCGTTAGATCCGATCGCGTTAATCAGAACGATGTCGAGTGTATGTCGCCAATAAAACCGGTGATTGCAATGCAGACGGCGGGTAGATACGGTGTGGAGTTTGTCGGTGGGTCGAAAGAAGAAACCCGGATCCGTGTTCGCTTTTTTGGATGGGAGATTATGATAGGCATGAATAATTATTGGGTAAACAATTACCAATTGCCTTTATAGTCAAACGGTAGACATTTAATTTAGTTTTTCTTTTCTTTTTCTAAATAAATCAACTTGTCACATTTCTATTGGTGCTCATTATGTTTCATTTTAAAGTGTTCACCACATTTACAATCGATATATATATATATATATATATATATATATATATATATATATATATATATATATATATATATATATATATATATATATATATATATATACATATATATATACATATATATATATATATATATATATATATATATATATATATATATATATATATATATATATATATATACATATATATATATTATATATATATGTATATTATATGTACATATATATGTATATACATATATATGTATGTACATATACATATATGTATATACATATATATGTATACATATGTATATGTATATATATATATATATACACATATATATAGGGTAGGGTTATAATGAAAGATTGTTAAAATGAAAAGGGCGGAAGCCCTCCCAATCATCGATCGATTTTGACTTGATTCGACCAGATCAAAAGTGTGGTGGCATGATGGTAAATAATGCAAACTTTAGGGCAATTGTATAATAGTTCATTATATACAACTAGTGTTTTATCTCACCATTCGTTTCATATAAAAAAGACAAACCTCTCTCTAAAACATATACACCGATTCATACAACAAACCCTAATTATTTCATTCCAAAATCTAAATTCATCAACGATTCATCATCATCACTCAACCTCGTCAGATCAATGATTGTTACAGATCGATTTGTTACGCCTCAATCCACCATTCAAAAACTCCATCGCATCAATGACAAGTGAGGATGAATCTACCAGATCTGTAATCGCTCGTAAGCAGATTTTTAATAATAATTTTGTTAATGCATCAATTTCTTAATTTCATTATACTAAAATCATTTTTTGTTGATGAATTTAGTAACAACAAAGAGTAATAGTAGTCATCATTGATCTTGCTTTTAAAAGTATAAAAATGGACTTTCAAATCAAAGTTGCGTGTCATGTATTCTTATGTATGTTTTATTCTAGATCCGGAACAAAATGTAGCAAAAATATATAAAAAACGCTTAAGAAAGTTACATACAAGGTGTTTGATAAAATGTCTCAACTAGAATTTATAATCGTGATGCACTAAATTTACATTGTGATGTTATTATTTTGAATGTTGACGCTTGTATTTCATATTATGATACAATGTGTTTTGATTTTAGCTTTGTGAAGAGGGTTATGTGTTTTGTAAGTTTGGTTTTTTTACGATGAACTTAATTTTTAAACCACGGCGCGAGGTGTTCGCCGCAGTATAAGGATTATTAGGTTAAGCGAGTTTATGCTTATTGTCACACCTCGCCGAGGCGGAAACACGAGGTGTAAACTAAGGAACATCAAGCACAAGATAATAGATCATACCAACGTAAGCTTTAAAAGAAAGAGTACACCATTATAATACTCGCTTAGCCGACATCGGCAAATATATTACAAAGTTTAGATTCCAAAATATTTCGCTCTATTACATAACGATTTGTAGTGACAAGTAAAAAACTTCATTATGCAAGACCCGTAGAAAAGCTTACTAACGATCACCGAATGCATGAGAGAAAACGGTCAACTATGAAAATATGGCGCAGTATACACGCTTAAAAAATAAGAAAACTCAAAGAAATATTCAAAGCTTTCGGTCATCGAAAATAGTCCACAAAGCAAAGGCATTGTAATCCACTCGCCCAAGTTCACCATACAAAACTTGCAACCTGTGTTCACAACCCATTGCAAAAAATATAGCGATCAAGTAGTCAAGTATAAGCGGTCATAATAGTTCACAATATAGTACCACGATATAATAATTGGGATGCCCCGATGAAACCAAATTATGCCGGGTACCCCAAAGTTATGTCAGTGCCTCTTCCCAAAGATATATTTCTTCCAAAGATATACCGTGCCTCTTCCCAAAGATATATTGGTGCCTCTTCCCAAAGATATGCTCCGAACATTGGAGACTTTATAGTGATGTTCGAACATGGAGACTTTATAGTGATGTCTCAACATGGGAGACTTTCGGACAAGGTCATAACACGTCCGGTTCAATAAGTTCCAACAAGTCATAATTTCGTAATTAAGTTCAAGGATTTGATTTCAAGTTCACAAGTTCTAGTCAAACTAGTTAATAAAAGTAGTAATCGCTTTAGCTCAAGAATGGTTCATGCATTTCACCAAAATATAGTAAACGGTAAAAGGGATGTGATTACTCACCGCTGTAATAGTTATGATGATGAGTGGATGCACGAAATGAGACTCAACACTCTAACCGTGACCTATTATGAATGATATGCTCTAATATAAGTCATGAAACAATGTCGTGCATGCAAACTCATATGATATCCATACCACTTGTACACTTTTGAAAATAAAGTTTATCGTCGAAAAAATAATCTTATCACGCCTTGACAAATTGTAAATTACTTTACAAGTATTTACGCCGAAACAATATCCTACGATAGTCATTTAGTGATTTATTGTGAAATTATTATTTTCAGAAAATAATGTCATTGAAATTTCCATGAAAGTACAAAACGGCCTCTAAAAAGCTTGTCGTAAAATGGTGCACGCTCAGTTAGGAAACAAACTCAACGGTTTTGGGAAGCTTGTATGATAATCTCAAAGTTTTAGTACATGAATTTCCATCCTAGAGGTCTCGAACATAAAGAAAAATAGAGGTTAAGTATGGTACTTTTAGTCCAAAGTATAGTTTAAGGATGGTTTTTCGGCAAAGTTCGAGTAACCATAATTAATTCATTACAACTCCGCTAAACAAACAATGGACATTTTGGAAAATATACTTGGCGATCTCACTTTTACTAGAAGACATCATTTTATAAGAAAATGTACTCCATTTTACTTCTCCAAATTTTGTTCTCCATTTTGTTCTCCAAACTTTTGTTCTCCAAATATTTGTTCTCCAACCTTTTGTTCTCCAAATGTTGGTTCTCCAAACTTTGTTCTCTAAAACTTTAGTTCTCCAAAGGTTTGTTCTCCAAGATTTTTGTTTCAAAGTAATTTATATATTTTTGAGAAGCCGAATAATTTATAACGCCTAAGCTTCATTTTTGACTGCATAAATTTGACGAATCTCTGTCAAAATTCCGTAAAATTATATTTTTCGTCGCCAAATTGAAAAATTCATAACTTCTTCGTTATAACTCCGCTTTAATCCGCTCAAGCGCCACGGTTTCGCTTTTAAAGTATATTTTCTAAATATCTAGGCCAAATTTTTTACCTACTGTCGGATTTTCCAGATTTTAAAATAAGGACAGACCTTTTCCAAACTTGTCGAAATGAGTTTTTCTCACGCCAAACCTATTCTAACCCATTCAAAACAACTCCGAAGCTATTCTAATCCTACCATACACCTTCTTAGGGTGTCATGGGTTTCTTGACATCACCAAAACTAATATATAACAAGGAGTATTTATAGGATGGATTATATATATATAACACTTCAAAAACCTTAAAAAGTGGTATAAACATCACATAACTTGCATGTTTCTCAAATAAAATGATATGACCATAACAATGAATGTGAAATAAAAACATGAATATGAATGCTTACAAGAAATATGATGAGGTTAAAGGACAATGGGTTTTTCCTAATCACTTGAGGTTTTTATTGCAAAACCTATACAACAAGTGATACTAGAGTGTATTAAAACTTTGTCTTGAAAATTTTGATGAATTATTTCGCTCCTTGTACGCCGGTTGTGTGAAGAAGAAAGAAGAGAGAAGACTTTGGGTTTTTGATTAAGGATATTATGTATATGTGAATAGATTAAGTATAAATGAGTATATGAAAGATATTTGTGAGATTTGAGAGTGACTCACCCCTGTGTCGGCTGGGGTATGAGTATTAGATTAATATATATATATATATATATATATTTTTTTTATATAAGTGTAAGTATAGATGTGTATTTTGCAAGCTTAGTTTAGTAATTAGGTATATATTTGAGCTTGTAAGGTAGCTAGCTAAATATAAATTTTAACGGGTCAAAATAAAATATTTTGAAGTCATAAGAATTATAAAATACATTTCTTACAAAACTTGAGTGAAATATTAATTATCGTGTAATATTACGAAAACCGTCGTAATTATATAAATATAACCATTTATATACCAAATAAATTTAAAACACCGGTAAACTAATAATATAATTTTATAGTCTTAAATGAGTGTAAAAATATATTAGAAATATTTTGGAAGTGTTTGATCAAATGTTCAAAATAATGATTACGCGATAGTGTTTATTTAATATGAAAATTATCGTTTAATGTAAAATGCAAAACCATGCATGAACTAATATGATGACAATGATGTTAATGAAATGTAGACTAAACTTAGTCTATATGAAATGACCTCGATGATATGATCATGAATTCACGGTTAAACCATTACGGTTACGTGAATTTAATACTTGTAAACCTAGTTTACAATATACGATGAAATAGTAAATGTGAGAAATGACCGGAAATTGAGAATTGTGACAGTTATGTGCGTAAATGTGTTTGTATGTTTTGTTGCTTGTGTGATGCACTTGAATATGAATTGTGATGCAGTAGGTTTTAGGTTTCCGTGTATAAGGATGAATTAGATTAAAGGTAGGTTGCGATATGTGTGTAAAATATGTTTTTATGCTTGGTTGTTTGTCTGATGCACTTGATTTTGAACTATGATGTAGTGTATGTTGAGTTGCCACGTATAAGGTTGTAATAGGTGTTTGTATGCTTGGTTGATGTTACTGAAGCACCAATTTGAATTGAGATGCAATAGATGTTTAGTTTCAAGATATAGGATAAATTAGGCTAGGCATAGTTTTTGTTATGTTTAAAATGTGTATGTATGCTTGGTTGATGTTGCGATGCACTTGAATTTGAACTCGAGATGCGGTATGTGACAATCGTCATTTTCCGGCTATTATTTATATCGAATATGCGAGTTATTTATTTTCGACCATTATAACTCTTAAGCGAAGTTATCTCATGTTTTACAAAGTCCCTAAGACCACGCGTCATCGACACCATAATAAAATTGTACGAAATTTATTTTCTAATGTCAAAGTAATAATAATAACATATTAATCCACTCGTCAAACGTCTCGAGAAATATAAAAATTACAAGATACGGATACCCGAATAATATTTTACATATATGAACGTTATTTTATACGAACAAATTATACAATGACGGGTTTACAATATACACTTAATAATAACAATAATAATAATAATAAAAACACTCTACCCTACACCTAAAATACGCCGCCCTCTTCTCCTTTTTTTTCCAGATTCCTTCTTCTTTGTTTTCTTCTCTTTAGGGAAACAAAACCCACGCCATCCTCATCCCAAATTCACAAAACCCTATTTTGGTGATAAACATCTTTCTACACCTATGCAAACTACTTCTAAGCCTACTTTATAGATGCCATGCGTGGAGGAGAGGTGTGGGAAGAATGCTTAAAATGGTAGAGACATGTTCTGAAGATTCAAAAGGGTCACAAACTTACTCCTAGTCTCTCATCTTTAAGAGGACTCAAGCTCAGAAGAGTAGTTATCAACTTTCATCTCAAATTCGAAAAATTAGGGTTCCACTAATCAAAGGGCTTTTCGAAATTACCAAAGGGGTTTTGTTATTCAAGGTCTAAGGAGCCCAAATCAAGTCTCAATTTTTCTAAATTCATCCTAATTCGTATACAATTGGAGTTTTTGTATTCGGTGTTCATATCCACTCGTCCCCTTTCTTGATTTAATTGTAAGAATCATTTCCTTGTCAATCTTTTAATCTACTTGTTGTAATTGGTGTACATTCGAATTGATATTGTTATTATTTTCTTGTTCTTTCTTTTTGCCGAAAAATTTAATACATATATAAAAATAGAAATTTAAATTTGGTCTATGATAATCTTGGTTAGCTTTAAGGTTGGAGTTGTTGTTGTGGTACTGCCGAAACACAAGAAGAAAATAAATAAATAAATAAATAAATAAGCTTGGCTTTTGATAATTTAAAATTAAATTCATTAACTTAAGCTATTAAACAAAAACATGTCATGTGGGTGGTGGTTAAAATAAAATTTGTGTGGCATACTGTTAAAAACATTTGGTTTTGGCAAGTGAAAATGGTTTGTTTTCTTTTCTTTTTCTTTGTCGCTACTGCCGTGATCCATAACTTCGCGGGGAAGTTGATTGACGTTTGCTTACTTTACCTCAACGTTATGACCTCAAAAATATAAATGAGTATTTAGTTTTGAGGATAAATTGTGTCTACCTCCTTTGGGTGTTAATATATTAGTGGCCCCGAATAAGCGTGGGAGTGTTTGTTCTACTTACTCAAAAGGCCTCAAACCCTTTCACTAAGCGTACGATTGGTTTTGCGCCTTGTTCACAAGGCGAAAAGTATGCTCGGTTTGTTTAAACTTGGTCACTCGATGCTTGGCATCAAAACATTTGGTTTAAATCATGCGTTTAAATGCATTCACAAAACCGAAAACATAAACTTTCTATTAACCGAAAATAAAATAAAATAAAATCATGTTGTGGCTTAATTGTTGTATTACTAGGCCAAATCCCTTTTTAAAGTTTAAGGATGTCTTGGGTGGTTAACTTTGGGCCACAATCTACTACCCTTAACGAAGGTGTGTTTGTTTTGTATTAAGGAAATCAATTTTTTTTCTTAAGCTAAAATGTCAATATTGAGTAAAAATTCATTTTTAGTAATTATTTATGTGAACCACGTATCATCCTAATCAACCTACCTCGTGACGTGACCCTTGACTCGTTTGCCCTATATGTTCGCGACGCATCTTGCATTGTTGTTCCATATCGCTAACAATATAAAAAAAAACACAAGTCACAAATAAACTAATGAGAACATAAATGATAATATAATTGTCAAATAAAATAAGTTTTCTCATGAAAATATAAACGTATATTTTTATAACAAAAATTAAACATTCTCATACTTCTAAATCATGTTGATTGAAAATATACATTTTTTTTGGCACTTACTTACAACTTTAGATTCCACTATTTAAACTTAATAAAATGTATTATAAAATTTTGACGTTAGTCAACCCGGACAAATAAAAACTTACACAAGGATCATGCCAAAATTTTCCAAAAACTTACATTTATAGCTAATAAAAGTATTTCAATATAAACTCTTTTAATAAAACCATCACTTATAGTATGATTTAATATACTTTTATCATTAACTAGTATTAATCATATATAAATATACTTTTAATGACTTTTGATTATAATCCATTAACGTCTAATATTATATGTAATTATTTTTAAATAAGTCGTTTTCGGTTGCCATCGAATCAAGATTCTTTCATTATTGATATTTTCTTATTATGTACTTATGCACTTCCAAGAGCCAAAATCTACAAAATTATATTAAACATTAATCATTGCCACATAAGCAACAACAAAACCTTTATTAAACCTTGTCGAGTTATAATCATGAATAAAGACTAAATTTGCCATACTAATCTAGGTCGCGGTCGGTGCCATCGAATAACTCTATTTATCTTTGCTTTAGACTACACTCTTGAGGTGAGTATTCATGACCCCCTTTTCTTGTTTTACTTATTTGGGGTGAAATGCATGAATAAAATCTTAAATTGTTTTCTTTGAACTATTTGATATATTTTGAACCCTTAGACTTAATTATAAATATATGACTTGTGTGAACACGATGGACCGTCGTCCTTGACCTAAAGTCTCCATTTTCGAGCGATGCCGAGTCTCCCGTATTCGGGCAGTCTTAATTGATAGTATATAATAGTTGTTATGATGTCTTGTTCGTACATTAGCATTGTTAGTCCCGATTGGTTTGCTTATTCGCACTCCAATTATACGCACCGTTACGTGCGGCTCCCTTGTGCGGGCGCAAGATGATAGTATGGATAAGCTATTAGAGGTCGGCCCTCTCGTTCCCTGTCTCACGGAACGCATATTATTTATTTTAGGTGCTTTGCCGCATACTTTATTATATATGAGGCTTATTTTGACCAAATGTGCATTGTTTACTAGACTTAAAATATGGAAGTGTATGAACTCATACGTTACAAGTCTTGTATGGGCGGATTTGTAACATAGTGAGTTGACAGACATTTGCCATCGAGACCTTCAAAAATCGGTATTTTATTTTACATAAAACTCGTGTACTCACCAACTATTTTCATAGTTGACATGTTTTCTCATGCATTTCGTGATCGTTGTTTAGCTTATTTTATGAAGATTTTAAATAAAGGAGTCGCACAACTTATACGGTCGTCATGTAGTAAAATGTTATCTTTGGAAGACAAACTTTATGTTTCAATTGCCAAGGTCGGCTAGAACTTTGTTGTAATGTTACAATATTTCTTTAAATTTAAATTATGGTATTGTACTATATCTCTTTGCGATGTATATTGATTATGTTACACCTCGGCGTTTCGCCTCCCGTGATGTGATTTAGTATCGAGCCAAGGTTATAGTGAATGCTAGTTTTATAAAATAAAATCGCAACTATAACTAAAATAAAATTTTATTAAAACACGGAAACATTATACAGTCGACTAGCACCGACATTAGATCGTTACTCCTAAATTATGCATAGCACATACCCTATGTATAATTCGGAGGAATCATATGATGATGGGATTAGTAGCCTCGGATTATGTTTGGTCGTGTCTTAAAAAAGTCGATCACCAGGCGCATTAGTCGGCGTGAGTATGCATAACATGCTTATATGTCCATTATACCTTATACATTTTATGTATGCATTCTTAACTATATATATTATGACCAGTTAGGCTAAGCGCATTCTTGTTCCCCGCATTACACTCACTACTTCGTCACGTCCTACACATCATCCGCCTATGACTCACTCGACCAAATGCTTTAGCCTATTGTAGAAACATGACTACAAGGAACACCCGTTCGTGAAGCATCAACAATGAAGCCCCAAGAGCAGTCTTCTGTGGATTGGCGGATCTCCTCACTCAGTTTTCGCACACATTGATGCGGACGAGCCAATGAGGGAGCCGGTACCTCGACCAATGGCCACGGATGCAACTATCGACCTTCATGTCATGCAGGCCAAAGGAATTTCATGGCACCGAGGGTGCCATTGGCTGCTATCATGGTTCGAGAATGTTGAGTCGAAACTTAGCATCACTAAATGTCTTTGAAGGAGATAAGGTTGAGTTCTCTGCGGGTCTACTTGGTCGAGCACCGACACGGTGGAACAACCAACTTCAGACTGAGGAGGAGAAAGGCGCAAATGGATTATCTTGGGAAGAATTCAAGCTACTAACCGAGAATACTGCAGGAAGGATGAAGTGTAAGCCCTGGCGGAATTCAGAACCATTTGATGGTAGGAGTAGAAGTCGACAAGTACACAATTCGCTTTCATGGTGACTGTGATGGTCCCCATGGTCTCTACTATGGAGAAGTCGATTGATCGATACATTTGGGGTTTGATTCACGAGATCGGGAGAGATGTCACCTCATCAACCCAAATACTCTACAAGTCTCACGTGGGAATGGCATACCGCTTGACTAATGGCGTGATCAGTCCGGAGGACTAGCAAAACAAGCGACAATGGACGAGCGACAAGAGGATCACCGGGGAAGCCGAGACCGGGACCCGGCAAGACAAGAGGCAACAGTGACCGAAACTATGGAGCTTGACGACTTCAGGAGCGCAGAGGATATCGGTCCACATCCTAAGTGTACTCGATGCAACCTCCATCACATAGGAAATTGCCCTAAGTGTAGCGTGTGCGTAAGCGGGCACATTAGTCGGAATTGCTCGGGCGAGAAAATGGAAACCAGGGCGAAGGCTAACATGCTACAGTGTGGAAGTCCCAATCACCTCGGAACACATGTCCTAAGTTGAATAGGGCACAAAAGTCGAACACGGTAGCATGACTCTGGCTTAGCACTGATGAAGATAACCCAAACCGTGGAGCAATGTCACCCGACTCGAGAATTCGAGCATACTTCTTGGGCACTAAGGAAGCTCGCTAAGACACAAGCACCGTGACGGGTACATTCATTCGACCACCTACTCTATTTCAATATCTTCTGGTTCTAGTTCATGGCATTGATTAGTGTAGAACCTTGCATCATGAGCCTTAGTTTAATTGTTGCCTTCTCACTAATCTGAGCACCCCACTATTAGTTGATTTGATTGGTTTAGACGATTTCAAACTCGAGCCAAACTTTCAAAAGGTCTCTTACATAGATGAGAAGCCATCTCTTTCTGGCAACTTGTTTCCTAGCTTGATCTAGTGACAGTTCTTGTTTGATGAGTTGCGAAAATCAAGATAGAATTCAAGTTGTTACTCAACCTACACAACTTAAACACATGAACGGTCAGGTCGACAAGTTGTGAAAATTCACCAACTAAGAGTCTTTTGAAGGCAAAGCTCGAGAATGAGAAAGTTTGAACCATGATAATGTACTTTGTAGTATAGGCAGATTGATCAATCTCGAGGCGAGATTCTTTTTAAGGTTGGAAGGCGTGACAATCCGTCATTTTCCCGGCTATTATTTATATCAGAATATGCGAGTTATTTATTTTCTGACCATTATAACTCTTAAACGAGAAGTTATCTCATGTTTTCCAAAGTCCCGGCACCACACGCGTACCGACACCATAATAAAATTGGCACGAAATTTATTTTCTAATGTCAAAGTAATAATAATAACATATTAATCCACTCGTCAAAACGTCTCCAGAAATATAAAAATTACAAGATACGGATACCCGAATAATATTCTACATATATAAACGTTATTCTGTACGGAACAAATTATACAGTACGGGGTACACAATATACACTTAATAATAACAATAATAATAATAATAAAAACACTCTACCCTACACCTAAAATACGCCGCCCTCTTCTCCTTTTTTTTTTCCAGATTCCTTCTTCTTTGTTTTCTTCTCTTTCTGGAAACAAAACCCACGCCATCCTCATCCCAAATTCACAAAACCCCATTTTGGTGATAAACATCTATCTACACCTATACAAACTACTTCTAAGCCTACTTTATAGATGCCATGCGTGGAGAGAAAGGGAAGAATGCTTAAAATGGTAGAGACATGTTACGAAGATTCAAAAGATCACAAACTTACTCTAGTCTCTCATCTTTAAGAGGACTCAAGCTCAGAAGAGTAGTTATCAACTTTCATCTCAAATTCAAAAAATTAGGGTTCCACTAATCAAAGGGCTTTTCGAAATTACCAAAGGGGTTTTGTTATTCAAGGTCTAAGGAGCCCAAATCAAGTCTCAATTTGTCTAAATTCATCCTAATTCGTATACAATTGGAGTTTTTGTATTCGGTGTTCATATCCACTCGTCTCCTTTCTTGATTTAATTGTAAGAATCATTTCCTTGTCAATCTTTTAATCTACTTGTTGTAATTGGTGTACATTCGAATTGATATTGTTATTATTTTCTTGTTCTTTCTTTTTGCGAAAAATTTAATACATATATAAAAATAGAAATTTAAATTTGGTCTATGATAATCTTGGTTAGCTTTAAGGTTGGAGTTGTTGTTGTAGTACGCAAAAACAAGAAGAAAATAAATAAATAAATAAATAAATAAGTTTGCTTTTGATAATTTAAAATTAAATTCATTAACTTAAGCTATTAAACAAAAACATGTCATGTGGGTGGTGGTTAAAATAAAATTTGTGTGGCATCTTGTTAAAACATTTGGTTTTGGCAAGTGAAAATGGTTTGTTTTCTTTTCTTTTCTTTGTCGCTATCGATGCGTGCTAACCGTCAGTCTAATCCACCTTGGTGACGACTTGAATGGCCAACCGTAATGACTTAAAAGCGACTTAGGCACGAATACAATGAAGTCCCGGAGAATATAATGAATTCCGGTCGTTATGTCCCACGGAGACTCAATGGTGTGTAAACACAAACTCGGATGATGGTGATCACCAAGGATAGTGATCAGTAAAGTTTTGATTAGAAATTACACTCTTGAAAAAGTTTATAAATTAAAGCGACTTAAATACAAATTAAGAAAATTAAAAAGATAAAATATATTAAATAAACGCTATCACTATTTTTAAAATTGATGAACGTTTAAAACTTAAAACTTACGTTTAAAATAAAATTACGTAAACGTACAAAATAAAAAGTGAGATCTAAGAAATAAAAGTCTTAAAAATGTGAAAATGACATTTTTACAAACCTAATGATAAAAGAAAATATTTGGAAAAAGAAAATTATTTTTATAACTATTAAATTAATTATTATTAATTAAAAACTATTTTTAACTAATAAATAATAACCTAAAATGAAAGAAAATATGAAATAAAGCTTGAAAAATAAAATGAAGACTTAGAAAAATCTAAAATGACAAAATAGAATTTTCAAAACTATTTTTGTATTTTTCTGATGAATTTCCTATTTTCTATGAATTTAATACTATTTAAATCTAATTTAAATTATTAAAAATACCAAATAAAAGGATAAAAATAAGGAAAAATATTTTTTATGCTTTTTATATTTATCTTAAACTGGGAAAATTGAAAAATTATTTTTTGGAACTTTTCTCAATTAATTGCAATTAAAGCTAATTAAAAATGATTAAAACCGATTTTAATTAAGAAAAATAGTGAGCAGTAGCTAAAAATTATGAAAAATTCAGGAAATTCTAAAATCTATTTCTAAAGCTAAGAAAATAATAAAACATGGGCTTATGTGGAAGAAATAAGGCTGCTATGTAAACTAATAGGAAATAAGCATGAAAATAAGCTATTAAGCTCTAAACGACCAAACTACTACGAAAGCTAGAATATCCTAGAACTACTCTAAAGCAACCATATATTGCTACTCTAACCTCTAATCATCAGTTTACCAAGGATTAAGCTAAATGACCACTAAGCAAATAAGCGATCATCCCCTGTTTAGCAGATGAAGCGCTTATCCAATAAGCTAACATGAAAACCAAAAGTGTGGTTCTCAAGCCTACCTAGCGAGATACTATATCTAAAATTTCACTAATTAGGACTAGTAATGAAGAAGATATTGATCAAACAAGAACGGCTAAGACATTAAGGCGATGATGTGCAAAGAACAAAGGTCGACCCCCATCGCTTGAGCTTATTCAAGGGCTTATGTAATAAGCTAAACTGAAAACTAAAAGTGTGGGATTAAAACAACCTAGCAAACGCAAATGTGCCAAATATTAGACCACAATTACTTGTATTGATCCTCAGTGCGGTGTTTGCAAATTCTCAAAAAACTAGCTTATAACCCGATTTTGACTTTTAAAAATAGATTGAAGATTTGACTAAAATGAGATTTGAATGCAAATGTTGAACTGAAACTGATTAAATATGATGTATGACAGTTATAGTAAGCTAGATTATCCAATCTTACACCTATATGTGATGATCTCAGAACCTTGATTCCAACAGTTAAGAGAACAAAACAGGTACAAGCTAATTTTGACTTAGAGCATAACTTGCAGCAAAACAAAGACAGAAATGAACTCAAATAACTATATCAAGCTTGAAGAAACTGATCTAACCCATTATATAAACCTCTAGCACAGATTAAGCACTCATCCAAACACTACTTTTAAACAACTGTTTTACAAGAAAAATGAGATAACCAAAGATTTAGCTAAAACAAACATTCGAACTACTTAAATTATCATTAAATAGACTAGAATAAACAAATGGTAACCACAGATACATGTACAAACTAGGACTGCAATTTGACTTGAAATTGGAAAATAAGAGATATACTCACATGTGTCCAGCTTTGTTGCAGGCCAAAACCAAACCAAAGACTAACCTAACCTATGCTATTTCAACCCATTATCACCTCTGCATCAACCAAATTCATCACCATTTCCAATTTGAGCTCATAGTTGACTTATGTTGACCATTATACAATATTGCTTGAAAATGAAATGTGAGCTTATACAAAGCTTATAGAGACCTTAACTAAACTTGTTTAAGCTTAAAACAAGCAACCAACAACACAGGACGAAGACTTTGAAACGAAAATCTCAACAAGAAACATAGAACTTGGAACTTAAAAACTTGAATTGATAATTAAGAGGGACAATACAAAGATGTTTTAACTTAATTGTTAAACATAAAAGCTGAAATTACAACAATTTGATTTAAACTACAACATTAATTTAAAAACGACATTTAAGAAAAATTATTAAAACTAGCTACTCCCCTTCTTGCTTCTATCTTCATTCTTTTATACCCTAAGTTGTCTTTCTCTCATGTCTGAGCAAATCCCACTTGAAATCTAGACCCTTGGATGGCTTAAGCAGTTTATAGCCATTGATTGGATTTTTGGCGGGAAATGATTTTTTAGCAGTTGAGGTTGAGTGAGATTAAAGGGAAAGCAATTAATGATTCTTGGAGGGTAGGAGAGGAGGGGGAACAATGGAAGAGATAAGGGATGGGGTGATGGAGGATTGTGTGTAGCAGGGGTGTTTGCAGAAAGCAAGTGGGGGAGAAGGGTTTTTTGGCGCGTGTTGGTTGTTTTGACCAAAGGGTTTGACCAGCTTAATAATACAAAAAGGGGGAGGGTCCAAAATGCTTATTTGACAGGGGGTCCAAAATGGTTTGACAAGGCCAAAGGGTTTAAAGGCTTAAATGACATAGGGACCTAAGTTGCCAATTCTGAAAATTCAGGGACCAATCCTGCCAAATTGCAAAGTTGATCCAAGGGCTGAAAGTGACAATCTCAAAAAGTATAAGGACCAAACTTGCCATTTTCAAATTTCCAGGGGCCATTTTTGCCAATTTTCAAAGTTGGAGGACCAAACTTGTAATTTTATCAAACTTTTGATATTTTTCACCAAAGGACTAAATTTGACAAGTTATGATTTAAAAGGACCTTTGGTGATTTTACTTTTGAAATTATGTGCTCGTGGACCTGTTTTTGACAACTTTGAAACTTGGGGACTAAAGCGCCAATTTTGCAAATTTGATCGTTTTCATCCGATTTTGATATTTTGCATTTAAAACACATAAAACACTGATTTGTGATATTTTATCATTTGATGCGTTTCGAGTGTTTTCGATGATTTTGCGCTTTATATTGTACAAAATGATGAGTATTAGACACTCATCACTCTTTGCTTGTGATCCATAACTTGGCGGGGAAGTTGATTGACGTTTGCTTACTTTACCTCAACGTTATGACCTCAAAAATATAAATGAGTATTTAGTTTTGAGGGATAAATTGTGTCTACCTCCTTTGGGTGTTAATATATTCGTGGCCCAAATAAACGTGGGGAGTGTTTGTTCTACTTACTCAAAAGGCCTCAAACCCTTTCACTAAGCGTACAGTTGGTTTGCGCCTTGTTCACAAGGCAGAAAAGTATGCTCGGTTTGTTTAAACTTGGTCACTCGATGCTTGGCATCAAAACATTTGGTTTAAATCCTTGCGTTTAAATGCATTCACAAAAACGAAAACATAAACTTTCTATTAAACGAAAATAAAATAAAATAAAATCATGTTGTGGCTTAATTGTTGTATTACTAGGCCAAATCCCTTTTTAAAGTTTAAGGATGTCTTGGGTGGTTAACTTTGGGCAATCTACTACCCTAACGAAGGTGTGTTTGTTTTGTATTAAGAAATCAAATTTTTTCTTAAGCTAAAATGTCAATATTGAGTAAAATTCATTTTAGTAATTATTTATGTGAACCACGTATCATCCTAATCAACCTACCGCGACGTGACCCTTGACTCGTTTGCCCTATATGTTCGCGACGCATCTTGCATTGTTGTTCCATATCGCTAACAATATAAAAAAAAACACAAGTCACAAATAAACTAATGAGAACATAAATGATAATATAATTGTCAAATAAAATAAGTTTTCTCATGAAAATATAAACGGATATTTTTATAACAAAAATTAAACATTCTCATACTTCTAAATCATGTTGATTGAAAATATACATTTTTTTTGGCACTTACTTACAACTTTAGATTCCACTATTTAAACTTAATAAAATGTATTATAAAATTTTGACGTTAGTCAACCCGGACAAATAAAACTTACACGAGGATCATGCCAAAATTTTCCAAAACTTACATTTATAGCTAATAAAAGTATTTCAATATAAACTCTTTTAATAAAACCATCACTTATAGTATGATTTAATATACTTTTATCATTAACTAGTATTAATCATATATAAATATACTTTTAATGACTTTTGATTATAATCCATTAACGTCTAATATTATATTTAATTATTTTTCGTACGTCGTCTTTCGGTTGCCATCGAACCGAAGATTCTTTCATCATTGATATTTTCTTATTATGTACTTATGCACTTCCAAGAGCTAAAATCTACAAAAATTATATTAAACATTAATCATTGTCACACAAGCAACAACAAAACCTTTATTAAACCTTGTCGAGTTATAATCATGAATAAAGACTAAATTTGCCATACTAATCTAGGTCGGCGTGTCGGTGCCATCGAATAACTCTATTTGACCGCTTTAGACTACACTATCGAGGTGAGTATTCATGACCCCCTTTTCTTGTTTTACTTATTTGGGGTGAAATGCATGAATAAAATCTTAAATTGTTTTCTTTGAACTATTTGATATATTTTGAACCCTTAGACTTAATTATAAATATATGACTTGTGTGAACACGATGGACCGTACGTCCTTGACCTAAAGTCTCCCATGTTCGGAGCGATGCCAAGTCTCCCATGTTGGGCGGTCTTAATTGATAGTATATAATAGTTGTTATGATGTCTTGTTCAGACATTCGCATTGTTAGTCCCCGATTGGTTTGCTCGCACTCCAATTATACGTACCGTTCGAATGCGGCTCCCTGTGCGGAGCGATAGATAGTATGGATAAGCTTATTAGAGGTCGGCCAACCTCTCGTTCCCTCTCACTGGAACGCATATTATTTATTTTAGGGGCTTTGCCGCATACTTTATTATATACGAGGCTTATTTTGACCAAATGTGCATTGTTTACTAGACTTAAAATATAGAAGTGTATGTGAACTCATACGTTACAAGTCTTGTATGGGCGGGATTTGTAACATAGTGAGTTGACAGGACATTTGCCAGTCAGACCTTCAAAAATCGGTATTTTATTTTACATAAAACCTGTGTACTCACCAACTATTTTCATAGTTGACCTGTTTTCTCATGCATTTCAGGTGATCGTTGTTTAGCTTATTTTATGAAGATTTTAAATAAAGGAGTCGTCACAACTTATCTGGGTCGTCATGTAGTAAAATGTTATCTTTTGGAAGACAAACTTTATGTTTCAATTGCCAAGGTCGGCTAGAACTTTGTTGTAATGTTACAATATTTCTTTAAATTTAAATTATGGTATTGTACTATATCTCTTTGCGATGTATATTGATTATGTTACACCTTGCGTTTCCGCCTCCGGCGGGGTGTGACACAGTAGGTGTTTAGTTTCAGCATATAAGGGTTAATTAGGTGAGGCTTAGTTTTTGTTATGTGCAAAAATGGGTCTGCATGATTGGTTGATGTTGCGATGCACTTAAATTAAAACCGAGATGCGAGGGGTTTAGTTTCGGCATATAAGGGTGAATTAGGTTAGGCATAGTTTTCATTATATGCAAAAATGTGTTTGTATACTTGATTGATGTTGCGATGCACTTGAATTTAAACCGAGATGCGATGGGTGTTATAGTTTAAGCATATAAAGGTGAATCTATCGCATAATCAAATTTTTAAACCTTCAAAATTTAAGACGAATATACCGCATCTTAAATGACCTTGTAAGTTGATTTATGAATCCTAATTTTGTTATTGCATCTTTTTTTAGTATTGCTTTGCTAAAATATTGTTTTTTTTATCAATTTAAGTTCGTTTTTTAATATGATGAAGTAGACCTTCAAATCTGTTGAAAAGTGTGTGTATGTGTATGCTTATATATGTTTTCTTCCAAATCTGGAACAAAATTTAAAAAAAAAAAAAAAAAAAAAAAACATGTTTAAGAAAGTTGCATACAAGGTGTTTGATAAAATGTCTCAACTAGAATTTGTAATGCAAATTGTTTTGAATGTCGATCTTCTTTGTATTTCATTTTATGATGCAATAGGTTTTTATTTTAAGCGGGATGCGATGGGTTATTTGTGTTTGTATATTTGGTTATTTGTGTGATGCATTTGATTTTGTACTATGATGTAGTAGGTGTTCAATTTTATGATGCAATAGGTTTTTATTTTAAGTGTGATACAGTAGGTTAAAATCAAATCGTGTTTTAATTTTAGGCAAAGTTTGTTTAAAGTGTTGTAAAGTTTATTATTCTTTTAATTTTACTGAAATTTCATTATTCTTTTAGGTTTATTTTAATGCATCAAATCGTGTTTCAATTTTAGGCAAAGTTTGTTTAAATTGTTGTAAAGTTTACGTGCGTGTGTTTGAATGCTTAAAGCATTTGATGTAATGAAGTGATGCAGTAAGACTGGAAAAGCTTAATTTTTCCTCCTTATGAGTTTAGATTAGGTTAGGTGAAGTTTTTTATGTGCCAAAAGTTTACGTGTGTGTGTGTGTTTGAATGCTTAATGCGGTTGGTATAATGAAGTGATCACGAGATACATATTAGTTGCAAGTATGGTTAGATAAGGTTAGGCAAAGTGTGTGTAAAAGTTTTGTGTGTGTATTTGAATGATTAATGCAATTGTTGTAATGAAGTGATGCACGATGGGTACATCTTTGTGCCATATAAGGAATTGTATGTTTGTGGCGGTAGGTACATGTTTGTGTGTGTTTATGTGCTATTGATGCAGTTGGTTTAATGAAGTCTGATAGGATTTGTATGTTGGGTATGAGTCTAGTTTAGGTTGCAGGCGTTTATTTTGAAAAGTGTTTGTGTGTGTATGTTTGTGTGCTATCGATGCGATTAGTTTAATAAAGTAATGCATTAGGAGTTTGTATGTTGGGTATGAGTCTAGTTTAGGTTGCGTGCATAGCGTTTTATTTTTAAAAAGTGTTTGTGTGTGTGTGTTTGTGTGCTATTGATGTAGTTGGTTTAATGAAGTGTCTGATGAGGGATTTGTATGTTGGGTATGAGTCTAGTTTAGGTTGCGTCTTGAGGCGTTTATTTTTTAAAAAGTGTTTACGTGTGATGCAATTGGTTTATGAATTAATGCGGTGAGAATTTGTATGTTGTGTACGAGTCTAGTTTAGGTTCTGCCAGAGCGCGTTTACTTTTGAAAAGTGTTTGTGTGTCGTTTGTGTGCTATTGATGCAATTGGTTTTATGAAGTAATGCAGAGGGATTTGTATGTTGGGTATGAGTCTAGTTTAGGTTCTTGGCATAGCGTTTTATTTTAAGTTTGCGTATAAGGATGAATAAGGTTAAGGTAGTTTGCCTTATGTGTGTTAAATGTGTTTGTATGCTTGGTTGTTTGTATAATGCACTTGTAATTGAACCGAGATGCAATATGTTTTAAGTTGTAACGTATGAGCATGTGTTAGGTTAAATGTAGTTTGACTTATGTGGGAAAATGATTTTGTATGCTTGATTGTTTGTTTGATACACTTGAAATTGAGCGAGATGCGATGCGTTTTAAGTTGCCGTATGAGCATGAGTTAGGTTAAATGTAGTTTGTGTTATTTTATCCTAGTGATATTCTCTTAAAATCTTTTATGCACAAAATATAAAACTAGTGAAACTTTGATGCCTTCAGATTATGAACTGTGATGCAAGAGTCCAGTTATCGCGTGTATAGCTTCTAAGGATGAATTAGGTTATGCATATGTGACGTTATGTATCAAAAACATGTTTGTTTGCATGGTTGTATGAACGATGCGATGGGTTTTGAACGTGTGCAAGAGGATTTTGGTTGTCGGGTATATGGCTACATTAGGGTACCCGTAGGTTTCATATGTGTCAAAATGTGTTTTATTTCTTGGTTGTATGAGCGATGCACTTGGTTTTGCACTATGATGTAGTAGCTCCTCACTTGTGGTGTATAAGGATGCATTAGGCTTCGTGTAGGTTGTATTATGTGCTTAGCCGTGTTTGTATGCTTGGTTGATACATGGATTTTCTATATGAACTAGTAAGTAGAACTTGAATTAGTGAATTTGTTATGTCTAATTAAAGTGCATCAGTTGTTTATAAAATAGTCATTCGGTTTAATAATCTTTCTTGGTACTCACGAGTTAGCAAGTTTGTATCAACTTGCTTTGGAAATGTCACATAAAGGGCGCGAGATGGGCAAGATTCCAAAACACGAAAATGGAGCAAAGATCAACCTAATATTTGAAAGAATTTAAGTATCAATGAGAGATCTCAAGTATTGTCATTCAGAGATGAATTTTAATTGTCATTTCAAAACAATGATGTAAATTCTACTAGATGTTCAAATTTTAGTTGTAACACTTTGGATTACTTGGATGTTTAATACTAAGTATTGTATCTCTTAATGATCACAATTTTTTTAATATTAAATACTTTTGTTTATTGCTAATTCTTGAATACATATCGATGCACTAAATTATAAATTGTGATTCACTAGTTGTTAACTATGATGCATCGATATATAAACAACATCGTGATGCACTAGAAATAAACCCGTGATGCACAATCATTTTAATAAAGATGTACTAGAAATAAACCTATAATGCACTAAACAAAGTGAACACAAAAGATTTATATGATTTTCATAAAACTAAGATAATCTTGCATTGATGATCTTTATACTACACATTTTTTACAATTGAATCAATGTTTTGTAAGGAATATGTTCTATATAGAATGACTCAACACCGAACTTATTCGTAAAAAAGAAAAAATACACGATGACTCAACATCGAACTTTTTCTGCAGATCTTACATCTTGAGTTTCTTAGATCTTGGCGATATCCATTTACTGAGTCCAATTCATTTTGGAACATTTGAGATATCAATTGAGCTTGATTCAACAACATAATATCTAGCATGATCTCTAACTAGAATAGTTTCAACATCTGTAAGATGAACGCATAGAATGTTAGAAACTATAGCATCCATTGTGTTGGGAACTATATTTAAAGTTGATAAGACAAAATACATGAAAGATGAAGGACTATTGAAGACAAAGAAAGATAAGGGACGTACTTGTCAAAGAAGTATTTATTATCTAGTCCTCATGGTCATTTGTAACCTAGTATCTCTATTATATAAAGAGATACAGGAATTAGGTTTATAAGAGTCAAACAATGTAAACATCGGACAAAGGTGTGTGTGTGTAGGTCTAGGGGCGTGAGTATGTAGCGCCTAGACTATTGTGTTAGTCGACTAGTTGGTCGACCTCGAGGATCATTGATCCTGTTAGATTGTAACCGTCTTAGAGTTGATCGTCTAGGATTGGGGTCAGATGTGTTTTGTAGAACACATGATGATGACGAAGAAACCTTAATAATAACAATGATAGTTTGATTATTCCATTGTGCATATATATGTTGTTCATTGTTATTTGTGCTTATTGATTATCCTAGATAAGGTCTAATAAACCTAGAGCAACGATTCTAACATGTGGTATCGAGGCGGGTGGCTCTCGATATCTAGGATCTACAAGGTTTCTCGAAGAAGATGGCGAAAAGAAGAAAAATTCGATTAAAACAAATTTCGTAATGCTACGCAGTCGGGTTTTCAAACAGTATAACTTTTTCGTTAACCGTTGGATCGAAATGAAATTTTAGGTGGACGTTCTCTATATACTCATCTAACTTCCCACCGGAGGGATCGTCGATCCGAGCTCTTATGTAAAAGTTATAAGGTGTCGAATATGGCTGCAGAATGAGGTATTCTTTCGGATTTTAAGGGTTTTAGGGTTTCGGTTCAATTTATTTATCGGTGGTTATTATTCAAGATGGTTTATTGGTGCTTTATAGTTCTACCCTAACTACATTAAAGTGCTTGGTTTTAATGTTTTGAAATTAGATCATCTTGTTAATCTGCTACTATTAGATTACAAACCCTAATTGGTTTTAACCTAACATACAATCATTGTTCAATTTAGTATTGTAATCGCTCATATTCATGGTAATCCTAACCTAATATTGAGTGATTATTGACGATTCTTGAAGCATGTGTTTATGATGGACTTTGATTTGGTTTATTTACTAATCTGAGTTTAGCAAGGAGTTAGTTTTTGGGTTTGTTGTTTCGAAGTGATCTGGAGAGCGGTATATGTGATCAAACAAAAGCGGGTTTGGGGATAGATGAATTGCCTTGGTGGGTGTTTGTTAAGAATCGTTGGCTCGAGGTTGTTAGACCTTATCTAGGATTATCAATAAGCACAAATAACAATGAACAATAATAAGATGCACGCCGGAATAAATAAACTATCATTGTTATTACTAAGGTTTCTTCACATCATCATGTGTTCTACAAAACACATCTACAACCCCAATCCTAGATGATCAACTCTAAGACGGTTACAATCTAACGGGGATCCATGATCCTCGAGGTCGACCAACTAGTCGACTAACACAATAGTCTGGCGTTTACAACTTCCTACGCCTAGACCAAACACACACCTATGTCTAATGTTTACATTGTTTGACACATAATAAACCTAATTCTCAGTATCTCTTTATATAATAAAGATACTAGGGTTACAAATGACTTCTGAGGGACTAAATAATAAATACTTCTTTGCCAAGTAGGTCCCTTGTCTTCTTTGTCTTCAATAGTCCTTCATCTTTCATGTACTTTGTCTTATCAACTTTAGATATAGTTCCCAACAATCTTCCCCTAGTTGATAATGACAAAACCAAATAAGCATGAACAAGTATATCATGAAAGATAAACAAACTTCCCCTTACTTCATGCAATATCACCAAGGATCTCCAAGTTGCAATCTTCTATGTAAATATTCTTCCCCTTTTTGTCATCTTCAATTAGGGAACATAAGTAAGCAACCTTGATCTTCACAACTACAAATCAATATCATACGTCCAATCCATCCTTCCAATGTTTCAAATTGCCCACCATTAAGTTTTCCGCATCTTTAAATGAATTTGAAACAAGAGAAATCAAAATCGCTAGATAGTAATAACAACTAGCAGTTGTAAAACCTTCACCTCGAATGATGCATGCAAATGGTTAAAATTTTAACATTAAGCTTCCCTCAAACCCATATGTTAACCATTTTCTTGATTCTTCAAATTTGTAGGCTCCATGTAATGATTACTTGTGAAGAAAACCAATTATAACCAACTTGATCTTTGAAGTAGAACAACCCAAACACGTGTCTTATATCTTGCACTAGAGGCGACATCAAACGTATACCCAATCATGGTGTATAAGGAGACCGCAATCTTGACAATAATCATGAGCACAATAACGTAACTCCTTCAAGTGTTTTGCCAATTCATTGTCACATGAATGCACAAACAAGTTACCTTAAAAGTGAGAACAGGCACTTTAAGATATAATAAAACACAAACCCAAATAATTCCACTTCATCTTCAAATAGGTGATAAACGCCTTTCTTCAGAATCAACTATGACAATAAGAATGAGCCATGAACTCATAAGAACAAAACCAAAATCCTCTTGTATGTGTGAACCAATCTCCATGTGTGTGTATCATTCTTGCTTCCCTCAAGTCCAAAACCATACGAGAACCAAAATCATGTACTATTCGATATCGAGTAATATAAGCAGTGGAAACAACATATATCGGATAACATTAGATCAACCTTTCTCGGACAAGCTCAGCAGTACAAACCATGAATAACACATCGAAAACAAGTAGCTTGAACCTTCTCCATCACGTGATCTAACCCATAGTAGCATGAAATTTAATTGTTTCACATTCAAAATCAAGGACAAAATAATTGCACGAACGTACATGTATCCACTAACCAACTGTTAGAAACACACACAGACCTTGATAGATCTTAAGCACTCGGAGATCGTTAGTGTTGCCTATGTAATCACAAGCAAACTAATAGAAGATCTCTACAACTTGGTATAGTAGCGGAAAATAAATACAAGTTATAATAACTAAGAACACTTTTGATCCTCTATGGATCTTTGATTATAGAAACTCTATGTTTCGGATAGAATACAAGACTTGAGAAACTTGAGAAAAGCTTATCTATTACAAACTAACATGGTTTCTTATATAGGCAAGAAACCTAAAAAGCGTTGACAATTTACGCTTCTACTAC
Source organism: Chrysanthemum lavandulifolium (assembly GCA_022545495.1). Taxonomy (NCBI): domain Eukaryota; kingdom Viridiplantae; phylum Streptophyta; class Magnoliopsida; order Asterales; family Asteraceae; genus Chrysanthemum; species Chrysanthemum lavandulifolium. The sequence goes on from CM040240.1 coordinate 74,779,859, forward strand.
TAAACTAGACCAAGCATGCTTCTGACAAGCATGCAACTAATCATATTGTTTTGTTAATCATATTGTTTGTTACGATAAGCTCTACATAATCTGCGCCAACCTATACATACGGTGACTTTTACTCTAAACGAGCTTATCTTTCCCACGTGGTTCCCACTTCAAAGACATCACAAAGTGCCTTTAACACTTCATGAAGTATAACTTCGCGTAATCCTTTCTTCTTCGGAAATCACTTGGCAGAATCGGTGGATTACCTTAATTCCCAACAATCCTCCCTAAACCGGAATTTGACTAGGTTAAGTTCCGGTTTCCTTGATAGATCGATAATGTTGTTGAGGATTGTAACATTTTCCTGAGGATTGTACCATAATGTTGTTTGAGTAATGAGTGGACAATATCTTGAGGATCGACAACCAAGATTCGAAGAAGATCATCTAGATGATGGTGAGCTGTGAAACACCGGATCTTTGCGACAACATATGACATCTTGTACATCAAAACATATAAGTTCAATACTATTCTCATCACTTCCAGGTGTGTTAACTCACAGAGAGGTGAATCATTGAAATTAATGGATTTGATGTCTCTTTACCAATAGCCATTACTCTTGGGTAGCCACATGTTTGAGTTCGAAAACTATGGTACATTGATAACCATCGATTTATTGGCAAACCAAAGAACCATATAAGCGGTTTGTTTTGTCTTTACATGGCCGTTTGCTCGGGACTAGTCAATTCTTAGAATTGGTGAATTGAGCACCAAATATGGATTGATTGCCTTTACCACATGCCATATACATGTGGGCTAGCCAATTCTTGGATTCCAAGCAGAATAGACCATGGTGAATTGATGACCATGCAACCCTCGTGATGAAGCATGGGTGGTTGCAAACCCTATGATTTTGAGCAAACCATTACAACTATCAATGATTTGATGTGTCTTTACCAAAGGCTGTACCACTTTGGACTAGCCAACTCTTTGACATACACAAGGTACATCGGGTGAGTTAAAGACCATTTGAAGTGGACAACAAACAAACACGCATAAAAGTTAGTTTTTTTTTTTTTTTTTTTTTTTTTTTTAATTAAGAAAAGATTTATAACATTGAAAAAGCTTAATAATCGGTTGAAAAGGAAAATTAAAGACCTAATTTTTATTAAATAAACGCTATCACTATTTTTAAAATGATGTTTTGTGAGTTTTCTTTTTATGAAAGCCTTTTACTTCTTTGAAAAAAAATTTTAGACAAAAATAGACAAATAACATAACCAAAGCAAACTAAAATGAACAAAACAGGGGTAGTGTAGAGTACCGAGTGTCACGATATGAAGGAGAATGAAGCCTATTGCAGGTTGTTGAAGTTGAGTCTTGATCAATCCCACCAAAGTTAAAAGGCGATGTCTTTCATTTCCCAGAGTGGTCGGAGGAATTTCAATTTCGACTCGGCATCTTTTCCATTACTCTTTTGGGCAAGGATACTTTCTTCGGAAAACATGTAGAGCGGTGATGCCACCCTTGGTCTTAAGCACATGCACTCGAGGAGAGGATAGAATCTCCGAGTTCAAGCTTCCACCGATGTGAGTTTTCCCAAATGGAAGATGCTTTGCTATTGGGAATGTGAGAGTTTAGCAGGCTTGAAGATCTCTGGTAAGAACATCCCGAACCTTGTGGTTCCTTGTTGCAATAATGGGTAGTAACTTGAGTGAGCAGAGAGAGTAAGTGCCTGTCTACAGTGTAAATTTCCTTGAAAGGTGAATTCCATTGAAGTGGAGTCCCTTGAGAAGAACATTCATCGATCATCCTTTAATTTCGGGCTATCACCTCATCAATTTCCATCGGAAAATCACCGTGAACCCTTCTATTATGAAAGTGGAGTCATCGACTTCAAGATCCGGAGATCATTGGCCATTCTCTTCTTCCTCCCACCGGTCTTATTATGGTCCCCGGATGGAGCATTTTTGCTTGAACTTGTGTGGTAAGACTTGAAGAGGTATAGGAGAGTTAGTTGAAACACCTTCACGTAGTGCATTCATCTGTGAAGCAATTTTCTCCGCCTTTACATTTTATGTCGCAAGATCGCCTTCTTAACCTTAGAAGCTTCACATGTGCAAAGGATTGCCAGCGATGAAGTGGAAGGCGATATACCGATGCTTCGGGAGTATTGGAATGTGGTTCAGCAGATGGACTCTTGGCGGTGGAGGAAGCAACTTGAAGTTGCTTGAGAAATGACCGAGGCGATCACGTGGGAGAGCATCATCTGTCTTGAGTCTTTTGGCTTCTTGAACAGCTTCATTCTCTGAAATCCGTTTTAAGTTGGCAGAGTGTGTTGAAGATGATGATCTTTCCTGCATGATTCGGTTATATTTGCGATACAGGACATGATCAGGAAAAGCCTTGACTTGTTTCATTGTTAGGCCAGAGTTGGACATTGAGTATTGGTTTTTCACCACCCTTCTTATTTCATCTTTGGTAGGAGGTTTGTCTTTGGCCTTCTGAGCTTTGATGGCCTTCTTTTGTGCGATTGCTTCTTGTTTCCTTTGTCTTCCCTGAGCCATCATTCGCTCCACATAATTGTCATTTGGAAATCTCCACTAGTATACTTTGAGCCAAAGAAGGTTTTGAAATGACTTCTTTGAGTGAGAATATCCGTGTTCGAGACATCCGAACCCTCGATGCATCTAGTTCTTTTCTTCTCTCGGGAGTTAAAGATGAGAATTCCTCTGTTTCAAGTTGTTTAGCCAATGCTACACTTTCCTTTGACTTCTCAAACTCACCAATCTACTTGCTTGACCCGGTCTTTCCTCCTCACTCACCAGGTTAGGACCAAGCTCATCTTCAGTGATGACATTTTTTCCTTTATCATCAGGTTGCTTAACACACTCTTCTTCAGTTAGATCAACTATAGGAATCTCTGTTGTAATACCTAGGTCAACATGTTGATGTAGATTATCAACTGGAGTGGTCAAGACAACAACATCAGGAAGATCTGCTGAATGTGAAGGGCCTGTTGGTTCTTGAACAGATGAAGATTGACCAAGATCTGGAGATGCATCCTCCATTTGCATATCAGCAGATGCAACCTTATCAACCCCAGGTTCTTCTGAAGCTTCAGAAGGAACCTTATGAAGATCAGATCTCTTTCTTCTGGTGTACAGAACAGGTTTCTTCTTCTTTGATGAAGTGGCAGCTACTGATGAAGGGTCATTGAGAGAAACCTCAACCAACATGTCCAGGGACCCAAAGGGAGGAACTTCTTGTTCTTCATCAGAGGAAACCACAAGTTTCCTTTTGGAAGACCCTTTTAGTTTGTGCTCTAAGACCTTAACTTTGATTCTGCGGTTCTTCAATTTTACCCCCAAGAGACAATTTGGTCTCGCAAGTTCCTTTTCGATTATTAACCTCTGCGGCATACACATGACAAGAGCATACAGATGAGAGTGAAATGGGTCCTCGGCTCCACAGTGATTGCTACGTGGTAAGGGAGCCTCATTGGACCTTCGGTAGAAACATGGTCATGCTCGGGGTGAGGAAGATCTTCATCGAGAGGATCCCTCAGGGACTTGGTGTGGGTGGTCTATTAAGATCGACTCAACATGAGTATCAAGTGTGGGTGGAGGGACAGGGACAGTGGGTGATGCGGCAACATGAGTTGCTTCAACAAGATGAAGATGGGCCTCATCAATGTTAACCAATGGATTACCATCGGTAGCAGGTGAGGTAGGAGGATTATGAGACACATTCTCCTCATTAGCGACCTCATTACCTTGGGGCAACATGGCTGCTAGCAAGGATGATGTTCCCCACAGTGGGTTCTCATGGTTGCAAACAATTTAGCGATCAAAGAACCTATAGGATAAAAGGCTTGAGCTTGTGTAGAGGTGTCTAATATAATTTGTAAAACCTTGGGTACATTAAAATTTTCCTTTGTCTTTTGAATATTTTCAACCATGTTTTCGAAAATATACTTAGAAAAATTGAAAGTTACCCTTGAGAAAGACACACAATACCATATCCCGGTTTGGTAGAAGCGGTCCCATCCTCGGTCTTGTTGCTCATGCATTGGGCGGTGTGTGAACCAGGAACCTCCATTTTGGGCAGAGTTCCTTCTTTAGCCACATATCATTCTTGTTCCTTGATACCCATAGCCCTAAGTCCATTTAGCACATCTTCACGATTAGGTAAAATACTCCATCAGCATCTTCCAGTGAAGCTTCCTCTAATCGGGTCCTCAGTAACATTGTACTCTTTTCATCAATCATGACCTACTAATCTGTCTCTGTTCCTCTTCTCGGCGGTTTCCCGAATTGGTGATCGAGACTCATATATCTCATTTGGGGAATGAGTTAGAGCATAATAAATTTTGGACCTTTTAAAATTCCACCATTGGTTCATACGGTTCATATCCCTTGCCGTTTCCCGAAATGCAACTTTGTTGTAATCATGTTTAAATTCAAGAGCCATGAGGGATATGAGTGTTTAGGATTATGATTTTGAAATGGTGAGAGTTTGTGAAAGTGGAATGAGAGGAATTTGTTTGTTACAAGCGGTGATGGTGGATGAAGTGTTTTGCCCAAATTAAAGTCAAAGAAAATTGACCGTTTGGTTGACCATTCAGGCGTGTATGACAACTTTGACCCAATCAAAATAACACTTGGCGAGGAACACATGATCAATCTGCCGAAGTTGTAGCTTCAGAGAATGCATCAAAGATAAGAATATCTTGGTAAGTTTCTAGAATTCTTGTGCCACCCACTGCATTAAACTCATTGAACCTTGAATCCGTCTATAAAATGATCCCAATGTAACTCATCTCTTCACCAAGATCCCCAAATATTTACCACAAACCCTAGAAGCCAAATAACCCCAATTAACCCAATAGTACCATGAATACCAAATCAGATCATAGATCTCACTTCCTCATCTTCCTCATCCTCTTCATCATCATCAGTGGTGAATCAAACCCATGGTTCCATTACTTTCCTCAACCCTATCCAAGACCAAATAAATCGCCCTTTCTCCCTTCTTGAGAAGATGACGGTGTAGTGAATCCAAGTGAATCTGCGATGATTCGATGACTCCTATAAGGAGGAACTTCTTACTCCCAACCTCCGGCACTCGGTCTCAACAAAGACCTCGTGCGAGGAATCCGCCACTCCCAAAGATAGAGGGTGGTTCTTGGTCTCATCTGCGCCATCTTTTGGTGCATGAACACACATCGTATAGTAAAAGGGCTTAAGGAGGGTGGATCGATTGCATTTTGGTTGAAATGAATAGATGAAGCACAAAGGACACGATAGTTCTCGTCATCATCTGCGTGGTCATCGTCATCATCAATCGTTTGCATCAATCCATCCTTCCATTTTGGTCCTTAGCATCTTCGTCGTCTTTGGTCATGCATATCCAACCGACCGAGTTAGGCGAATGGGTGGTTACGTGAAGACCTCTGAAAAGCAAAGCCGACATCAAAGGCATATCCGGCATTCCATTAGATTTCGGAATGAAAGATATACACTAGATTAGGCTTAGCTTAAGTGTACACTTCGTATCTTGAGGATGCAAAATAGAAGGTTGACTTTATGTGTATGAAGTAAAAACTGCTTTCTTGAATGAATGAACAATTTGACTTCAATTTCTTTTCTTTCGATATTATCTTGATGAGAATCAAATTGTATGCTTGATATTTGTTATCGAAGAAACAAGCAACACTCTTTCGACTATCGACCATGTACTAATGAGCCACTCTTGATGAATTTGATCATGATCATGGGAAGTATATCGCAATCCGATAAGGAGCAGACAAAATGCGATGCAGAACAAGCGCAAAGCAGACACTAAAACATACACAACAACAAAAACAAACTAGAGAATTATTAGAAGTTAGTGTTAGAAAACAAACTAATATACAAAAATATGCGAGTTTGCACAAATCCTCCCCGAGGCATATGCCTCCCGAGGCCTATGCCTCCCTCAAACTATGCGTCAAGGGTTTAGCATTCCAATATTGACCACGGGTGTTGAAACCTTGGTCCATCAAACTTTTGTTAATAAGTGCCACATTATCATCGGTATGGATTTTAGCCACTTTTATCAAATGTTTTCATAAGCATCTCTTATAAAGTGGTGCACGATTTCAATGTGTTTCGTTCTCTTGAAAAAGCTGGATTTTGACTATGCGAGATGGTACTTTGATTATCTATATGAATTGTAGTGTTCATAAAGTTGTACCCATAGTCCAAAGATTGGTTACGAATCCAAAGGACTTGTCCACGACAATTTGCGATAACAACGCGTACTACGCTTGATGTTGAGGTAGCCACAATGGTTTGTTTCTTGCATTGCCAAGAAATCAACCTTTGCCTAGAAATTGGCGACCTCGGTTGTGGATCTTCTATCGATTTGCACCAACATAATCACGTCACTATATGCTTCCAACTTGAAAGGAGATTCTTTTGGGTACCAAAGGCCTAAAGAGGTTGGCCTTTGAGGTACTTAAAGATCTTCTTGACGACATTGAGATGGGAAGCAAGTGGAGTGACTTGATGTCGAGAACAAACACTCACGACAAATGTAATATCGGGTCTTGAAGTCATCAATACATCAATGAACCAATCATGGACTGCATGGATGAACATTCACGGGTAGATCTCGGTTCATTATTGGCTTTAACCTTTGGAGCTTCATAAGGTGTTGTGGCGTCTAACACCTTCCATACCAAACTTCTTGAATATCCTCATATTTATCTTGGTGATAAAGATGCCATCTTGTTCTCTTGAACTTGGAGACCCAAAAGAAAGTAAGTTCTCCCATAGCACTCATTTGAAATTCACCCTTCATAAGTTCCTCGAATTCCACGCACCAAGCTTCGTTTGTGGAACCAAATATAATGTCGTCCACATACTTGCACGAGAATGATGTCGGAGTAATTCTTCTTGAGAGCGAGTTTTATCAATAGCACTCTCCTATAGCCATGCTTGGCAGGAATGATGAAAGTCGAGCATACCAAGCTCGGGAGCTTGATGTGAACCATAGAGAGCTTTAACAACTTTGTAAACATGATTTGGGTGATCGGATCTTCAAATCCTTGGGTTGAGTGACATAGACCTCTCTTCAATCTCACCATACTGAAAAGCACCCTTGACATCCATCGATACACCAAGAAACCCATGTATGAAGCATATGCCAAGAAAATGCGAATTGCTTCAACTCACAACAGTGCAAACACTTCATCATAATCAATCCTTCCTCTTGTACGAAGCCTTGAGCTACTAATCTTGCTTTGTTTTTATCACAACACCCCTAGCATCTCTTATTCTTCAAAACCCATTTTGTCCCAGGGCATATTTGCCATCGGTAGTGGTACCAAGATCCAAACTGGCGATTGTGAAATTGTTGCATCTCTTCTTGCATTGCTTCTAGCCACGAATCATTAAGAGCTTGAGAAACACCGGTTGGTTCCACTTGAGAGAAAGCAAGCAAGCAGACAATGTTTGAAGTACGTGTGATTGTCTCTTTCTTTGGTTGGAGACATAAGAGAAAAGCAATCTGCCAAAGCCGAGGACTGGTGATAGCCCTTCGAGTTCTAACAGGTGCGAAGATCACCTATGATGTTGGATTGAGGATGAGCAATGTTGATCCTCCGAGTAGCGATGGGGTTGACTTCAATGGATGAATCAAGATTAGTGATGGTTGGTTCAAATTCACATCATAAGAGGGTGAGGTGAAGATGCCGACTTTGGGTTGATGATTTCCAAGATCCGAAGGTTTTGGAAAGCGTGTATAGGGTTCACCAAAGTCCGAAGATACTTGAGAAGGAGCAGATGTAGCCTTGACAGATTTGGGGATGGAAGGTGTGTGAGTCAACTTGACAGACACGTTGTTTCTGCGACTTCTTCATGAGCTACCCTTCTTCGGTTTCTGCTTCAAGCTTGGCAACAAATTCTTGAGTTTGAAGCCTAGCAAGGTCCTCGACATAATGAGTCATCTTCATCACTCGAATCGGCGGTATCCTTGGAGGTGGTGCACCAATATTGTTAGGGGAGAAGGAAGGCACAAGTATGGGTTGCTCATCATCTTCAAACTCATTTTCGAGTCATCATCTAAGGGACTGCATTGTTAGTGGGAGGCTTGAGAACCCGCATTTTGATTAGCCAGTGTCTAGTGTAACCCAAAGAATCGGTTAAGTAGTCAAGGTCAAAAGACCACGAATGACCACATCCTTGGACATTATGCTTATCTTCCAAAATCTCGGGTTCAACGTCTCCTCTATCTTCTTGGCTTGCAAATTGTACACCACAGTAGGCCTTACTATGGTTTGAATACCCCACAATATAACCATCATCGACCTTCTCATCAAACTTTCCCAACGGATCACTGGTGTTGAGAATGGTCACTTGACAACCAAAAGGTTTTAGGTAGTGAATGGCGGAACCTTTCAAAGAGAAGTTCATATGGGGTTTTGAGTTGTGGTGCGGTAATGGACACCCTGCTTTAGCACATAGCATGCGGTGCCATGACTTGATCCGTACATAGTGGGCGGTTTAGAGTCTGCAAGCATGGATCTAGCAGCCTCTATTAAGGTCCTATTCTTTCTTTCGGCCACCCCATTTTGTTGTGGGGTTCTTGGATTACTATAGTCCCTTTTATGCCTTTTGACCCACGAGTTCTATAAGAATAGCATTTTTGAACTCTGTCCCATTATCACACCGAATACCCTTGACCTTTTTGTTCAACCGATTTTCAACAAGAGTGATGAATTCGATCGATTACTTGAGATGTTTCATCTTTGGTTACGAAAAGACCCAACAAAATCTGCTATAGCCATCGGTGATCACCAAGCAGTATTTATGATCAATGCTTGACTTGAGTTGGACCAAGCAGATCCATGTGAAGCAGCGAAGAGGTTCGATGTGAGGCTCATAGCATTGATAGCTTTGTAAAGCTACGTGTTGTTTTCCTTTGTTGCAAGCGACACAATTATGATCATTTGTGAATACTTTGGTGGAAGTACTTCAACAAGACCCATTTTAGAGTTTGTTAATGGTCTTGAAATTTACATGCGCCATTCTTCTATGCCATTTAGTGGACTCATCAAGAGATGCTTTAGCCACCAAGCAAGTGAGGTCACCACCGTTGAACTTCATTAAGGTTGAATGTGTATAAGTTGTGAGTTCGAGGAACTTTCGAGAGAATTGAAGTTTCTTACGGGAGTTTGAAGTCTTTAAACGACACAAGACATTCATTCTCGGTGAAGAGAACTTTGTTCTTAGTGTCACAGATTTGTGAAGCAGAGAACAAGTTAAAATCTTGAAGTTCCTTAACAAAGTACACATTTTCAAAATCCGGATGAGGTGTCTTTATGGTGCCTTTCCTGTAATACTCCCATCACTTCCTCAAAAGTCACATTGCCTCCTCCTTCATAGGGACAAAATTGTGCATCATATCATTTGCTCCCGGACATGCTACGGAACAACCACTATCAACAATACCAATATTCTTATGCTTAAGGGATGATCCTACAAACAACAAAAATATATACAAACAATTAGTATTAGAGGAGGCTCAAGTCATTCTTGACTTGAACACCTTGTGGATCACGGGTTTAGGGCATGAAGTTTAGAGGATCCACCATTGTTCTTGGTCCTCCATTGATAATATGGTCCTTGTTGGTCCAAGAACAACTCACGAGGGCTTCACGGTGCTCCCATATCCCATCCCAAATACATAGAGTCAACATATGTAGGCCAATAACCATGTTTAAAGTATGGGCTGAGTGGGTGGAACATATGGTGCAGTGGCCGAACCTCTCCAATGAGAGTCGGTCTTTCTTTGCTGAGGACATAAGGTGGAATATTAGCAACATTGGTCCACTTAGATCTAGGTTTACGTGAGCGACACATGCACCCAATCTTTGTTCATAATAATCACAATCCTTAATCAAATGAAATTTACTTCCACATACAAAACATGTCTTCTTCTTAGAAGTTTTATTCAAATAGGGAGATGTTGGATTACATGCGAAGTACTTAAAAGATACATTCAAGAAATTGTTTTAACGATGATTATTCAAACATTTAAAGATAAGTCTTGGAGAAACTGTCTTGGAAGTTGATTCCTCGGCTTCCTAGAGGGCTCACAAGTAGGCGGGGTGCGAGGCTTGGGTGTTGGTTCGAGCTTGGGAAGGTCGACTTCTCATTTGAATCACGACTTTCATATGAAGTAGACCATGATCCGATGAATTGTCCTTTGTCGAGCAAGAGACAAAGTCATTAGATGAGGTATCGAGTGCAGCAAGTCTTTGACTTTTGCCATATAGATGATGTGATCCATCAAAGTCCTTGATGATGGATAGATGCGTGGGCATGAACTCACCTCTAATGGGACCAGGGGCGACATGCATATTACCTTCTTTAACATAATTAGCTTGGCCGGTGGGGTAGATTCGCCTATCATACTTAGCTTCCTGACCAACATAATTTTGAAACCCAAACCTATAGGATATATCCGAGATTGACTAGAATAGATAATTCTATTTAAGCTTTTACCGACATTTGCCATTCATTATTCCTAGCAATTTCCTCATTAGTTTTGCCTTAAGCTCTAAGTTCTCGAGACCAGCTTCATCCTTTGCTTTCTCGAGCGGTTTTAGGTAATTATTAGCAACTTCTAGATCAAACTGTAACACCTTTATCTTTTCTTCATAAGCTATTTGATTCTTTTGAAACCATACTTTTGTCTTTCTACAGTTTTTAATGCAAGTTTATGAGCTTCATTATCAATATAGCATGCATCAAACTTAGGTTTCATAGCATCAAATTCTTCTTTAAGTTCATTGTATCTTAGACTACAACCAAATATACAGATTGTGTACGAGATAGTCCCATCAAGGCAAAGCGATCATGCCTTTCATCCGAAGTGCACCTTCAAGGTCCAAGCTTGTCGGTATCATGAGCTTCCTCATTAACGAGTTCATGTGCGATCCAGTTGACTGTTCATCCATGGTGAGAGAGTGCTGAAGCTCCACTTCCTCTTGTTCTGGCGATAAGAAAGATATTTGGCTCCATCTCCATTCTTTATGTCCTTGCATTCTCTTGAAATGCCCCATCGATGACAAGTGTAGCACTTGACTTTCCCCTATCAAAGCGAGTTGGTTCCTTTCCTTGAAAACAAACTTCCTTCGACCTTCTCTTCAAACCTTTCGATGTCCATCGACGGTAATGCCACTGCATTTTCGACTTCATTTCCTCCATTTCAAGAGGGTCCAAGCGATCAAAGTCTTCATATGCAAGATCTTCTGAGTATCATAGTCGACAACAAGCGAATGAAGGACATCCTCCATCACACTACTAGTCTTAGGTTGTGAAGATTGCGGAGTGGGACGAGTGTTATGTGGTGGAGTGGGAGGCGGGATCTTTGGAAAGTAGTTGGAACTAGGAGATGATGGAAAATAGTTGGAGCTAGGAGCTTGTACCATCATGTTGGAATGAGATGTCCCAACAAAAGGCTGCATGATTAGAAGAAGATATGCGGTGAGGAGTCACGACATACGGTTCAAGAGTTACGAGTGCATTGTACGACTCATCAAAAGTGAGCATGTCCAACCCTCCTTTGCCTTGGTGCTATACTAACATGCAACCATGATGGCGGCAAGGACCGCAAGAACTTTGAGTTGCGGTCTTCATTATCGGTTTAGCATTCACCGATTCGGTGACTCAAGATCTATGGAACTGTCGTATCCCTTGGATACCTTCTTCTTCGATATGTTGAAGTCAAACTGTTGTCTTAGCATGGACTTCCTCATTCTCTTTGATTCTTCATTTCCACGAACCTTGCTTTGAGAGCCATCCATATGTCTTTAGCATCATCCATATGGTGAAAATCACATAGATGATCTTGGTATGGCTTGAGCGTAATAGTTTAACTTTATGCTCTCTGCGCATGGCGGACTTCTTCAAGAGTTTTGGTGGAGCCATGATAAACTTCCATCTCATAGGAATCATCTTCTTTAGACTATTTCCTTTCTTCACTACTTCCCACAGATTCCAATCAATATTGGAAATCCGGTTTCCATCTTCATAGTCCAAAGTTCATATTCTTCCTCTTTAAATAAGGGAATTTACCATTCTTGTTTGTGAGACCTGAAATTGCATGGAAGTGGTGTTGGTGTTGTTTGTGTTGGTGACTTCATTTTCATTATCGGATCCGGGCATGGTGAATGAATGTTTGATTGTATGGGGGTGAGAATGGTTCTTAGTATCGTGAGACTTTCAGGAGGCTCGATACCACTTGTTAGAAACACACGAGACCTTGATAGATCTTAAGCACTTTCGAGATCGTTAGTGTTGCCTATGTAATCACAAGCAAACTAATAGAAGATCTCTACAACTTGGTATTGTAGCGGAAAATAAATACAAGTTATAATAACTAAGAACACTTTTGATCCTCTATGGATCTTTGATTATAGAAACTCTATGTTTCGGATAGAATACAAGACTTGAGAAACTTGAGAAAAGCTTATCTATTACAAACTAACATGGTTTCTTATATAGGCAAGAAACCCTAAAAGAAGCGTTGACAATTTACGCTTCTACTACTAAACTAGACCAAGCATGCTTCTAGACAAGCATGCAACTAATCATATTGTTTTGTTAATCATATTGTTTGTTACGATAAGCTCTACATGTCTGGCGCCAACCTATACATCAGTGACTTTTACTCTAAACGAGCTTATCTTTCCTCGTGGTTCCCACTTTCGTGACATCACAAAGTGCCTTTAACACTTCAATAGTATAACCCGGCTAGAATCCTTTCTTCTTGAAGTGAATCACTTGGCGAATCGAAATCACTTTGCAGAATCGGTGGATTACCTTAATTCCCAACACCAACCAATACAAAGATTATGTGTAGGCAAACATATTATAACACACATGCATGACCACCGTCCAAGATATTACCAATCCCACTTATGCGAGGTTTCTACAATATCCAAAAGTCACCGCGATAAATGCAAACATGAAAAGTAGGCATCTGTTTTGATCAATTAGTGGACCTCCAATATATTTTATCAATACATTAGTGATTTCCAAAATATATTTCAAACTTGACTTACATGCACCTTGTATACTCATCTTCTTAATCACGTTCTCATATTCATTCACCAACAACGAATGAGAAAAGTAACTTTTGTATAACGGACTATGTATGCATACGGCGGGAGAAAGAAAACCATCTCGATAGTAGTATTAAGTCACTTAAACAAGCAAAAGAAACTTGTCCTTGTCACAACGGATACGGTAGTTTACGATAATACTAGCGATGGTTTCACAATAATATGGCGATGGAAGCGAAAACGCTTAGCGATGGAAACCAATACATCTGACGATGGTAATGGCGAGGGTAGCGATGGTTACCTTTCTTGAAGGCGTTGAAAACGAACTCGTGTGTTTCATTGCTCCTTCAACGTCACTCGTATCATCGTTAACCAATGAACTTCTTTAAAGCTCCAATCATCTCAATATGAAAATGCGAAACTAGGGTTTCATGGAAAGCTTTAAGAATACATCGATCATACACATCCAAAAAGCTTCCTTCCAAGCATTATCGAGCATTAAAGAATTTAGAGATATATTAGGGTTCATTATCGGTTAAAACCGATTCACCATGACTAATATAGCTCTTTTAACCATAAATGAATTTTAATGCGAAGAACCTAAAATCATAAAAATTCAAACTTCAATACCTCCTTGACAACCAACTATGACGTATAACTTTTGATTCGGACCTCGGATGAAAGATCCTCCCGGTGGAAAGTTAGATGGGTATATAAAGAATGTCACGAAATTTGGCCCGATCCAGCAGTTAACGAAAAGTTATACTGTTTGAAAACCTGACTGCGAGCATTCGAAAATTTTACGGATTCAATTTTTCTTCTTTTAGCCATATTCTTGAGAAACCTTGTAGATCCTAGATATCAAGAGCCACCCGCTACGATACCACATGTTAAGAATCATTGAAGCTCATCTAGGATAACAATAACAATAATAAATAAATGCACAGTGGATAAACTAAACATTATTGTTATTGCTAAAGGTTTCTTCAATCATCATCATGTGTTCTACAAAACACATCTACATTAATCCTAGATGATCAACTCTAAAGCAGTTTATAATCTAACGGGGATCCATGATCCTTGAGGGCGACCAACTAGTCGACTAATTAACACATTCGTTGCTTTATCATTAATTTACTTATTCTTTAACATATTCTTAAATCTCATTATGATATTATGATCACCATTGAAGAAAAATGATATTCTTTAACATGCTAAAGTTGGTTTCTTCTTCTTAACTTCTACCAAAACACCCTTTCCTTTATCCTTAGGATCAATTGCAGGTTGAGAAGTTCTTTGTTGTTCTTCTTCTTGTACTTCTCGAATAGTAACTCCTCCTCTTGGTTGTGATAAATCTCCAAAAATTGTAGCAATGAACTCATCATCACTTGCGAATGAATAGGTTTGAGAATAACTTCCTCCTCTTGAAAAACAATTGAGGACCAACAACTTCTTCATGTAAAGTTTTGAAGAACCGACTTCCTCATCAAAGTCTAATACTCTTGGAGTTATTTCCTCTTGTCTGAAAGTACTTTGAAAACCAATACTTTGTTGTTCATTACCTTGATCATCGGCGATCTTGTGAACTTGAACATGCTCATCAAGATCTTGATTGATCTTTTCTTTAGACTTTTAGAACTTTCGGGTTCATTTTCTTTTACCATATCTTCTTTCAAGTTACGTTCTTCTAGATTCCTCCCAAGTTGTGAGAAGATGGTTGATGAACCTTTGGTGTTTACTTGTAGTGCTCGATGTCTCATACTAGTTGAGGATTCTTGTCAAGGATTGCTATCTACTTATATTTGGTTCGTATAAGTATGGAGTTTCGTGGATAGTAAAGATTTTAGACACAAGTTTGGGAAATTCTACTTCTTCATCAAATTCGTTATACTTGGTTTTCTTACAGAGTGATCATTACATAAAGCCTCTGATTTGAAGAATCAAGAAGATGGTTAACATATGAGTTTTAGGGAAGCTTATTGTTAAATGTTTAACCATCTACATGCATCACTCAAGGGAAGTGTTTGATTTTACTCTGTTGATCATTATTACTACTGCTAGTTGAAGTTTTCTCTTGTTTTGGATCCATTTTTCTTATGATGCATAATGGTGGGCGATTTGAAGCATTGAAGTCTTAGATTGGAAGTATGATATTGGTTCGTGGTGGTCAAGATCATTATTTTCATCGTTCCCTATTTAGATAATAACAAAAGGGAAGAGATGTTTGAGTGGCGTGTTTAAGTCGAGGGAAGATTGTTTCATTCATGGTGAGATTTAATTATCTCAACTCGCTACCGTCTAGGGAAGTTAAGTACAAGAATTATGTTTGTTTTGTCATCATCAAATAGGGAAGATTGTTGGGTCTATTATAGATTTAATGATACAAAACAAGAAGAATGAAACATGAAGGACTAAAAGTGACAAGAAGGAAACTACAAAAGATGGAGGATTTAGAAGATTCTAGAAGATATGCTTAAAAGAATATTTAGTTTCCTAATTCTATTATGATTCCTCTTGTAAACCCTAGATGTCTCTAGTATATAAAGAGACATAGGTTCATTAGTTTAAAATGCGTACAAGATGTAGGCGTCTAAAGGTGTGTGTGTGGGAACCTAGGCGTGAGGAAAGCGTCTAGGGTTTAGTTAGTTAGTGTTAGATCAAGTCTTTGATCTTTATTATTGTTTAGTTAGAGATGGTGAATGAAAACCTTGTTCATAATAATATTGATTCTATGTTTGAATATTCCGCCTTTATTATTATGTGTTCCTAGATATAATATTAGACCTCGTCTAAGAGCTTACAACGATCTTCACAAGTGGTGCTCAGTTTATTATGATAATTTGGTCTTTGAATGATAAAGCTGGATCCTTGAGTGAGTTTTAAATTAAGGATCACCATATAAATTGTCCAGTTGTGAAGAGAATATAGTCCTAATTGCTTGTTTCTTAATTTTCAATGATAATATTATATCTTTAACATGATTATTTTCAAACTCTTCTTTATTAAGAGAATATGGTCCTTTAAAAGACACAGTTGTGAAGAGTGAGGAAGAGAGTAAGCTAGATAATGATGTTTTGAGAGTGCTAGTGACTCATCATTATAGATGAGAGTGTTAAAAAGAATGTAGAGACTACTATCCCAAAAGTTGCTAATCTTGTTACAGGAGGAACCTAGGAAACCAGGTTAATAAACCTAGACCAAGCTGTAAGGTATCTGAGATGTATAGGAACAAGCCTACGACTCCTAGGGGTAACGGAGGAGTTGGAATCATGTTAAATCTCAACAACTAGGTAGTGATTTTGTTATGAATAATAAGGCATGCTATATACGTGGTAGTTTTGATCATTTACATGCTTATTGTGACTATCATGTTGGGAGAAGGGTAGTCTATGGGAACAAAAGGGTGGAGTCTATGATATCAACATAATGTACACCCTAGTTCTAATTGCAATATGGTCCCAAGCGGTTCAACTTAGATGTGGCCTCAAAACATTTGCCACTTGCAAAAGCTGCTACTTGCTCACCCTAAGTCACTGTTAAAAGTGCAAATACCAAAACAAGTTTTGTAAAATCTGCACAAGCAGGAAAAGGACCTTCAAGCTAAAAGGTTAACAATAACCAGCAGTGGGTATCTAAAAGAAACCAACAATTACCACTTGCTCATTCAAAAGTTACCACCGCAAGGGTTTTGAACAAGAAAAGGGGACATGGGCAATCTTTGTGAAGGCCTCAAGACGTTGGGAATGGAAACCTAAAGGAAATACCTCTACAACCAATCCCAATGGTGTATCAATGACCTTTGATAGATTTAACTATATTGATACACGAGGCATATCCAAGTCAATCATGGCTTGGGTCCCCAAAAGAAACTAACTCTTTACTTATTTGTGCGGGAACATCCAAGGACTAAATGATTTGATCTTGTATTTACATATTATGGGTGTTCAAATGCATGATTGGCAAAAGTCTTTTCTATTGATTTTGTGCATACTAATAGGTATGTCATCACGCTTTTGTTAATGAAGTTAGTGGATTGAGTTGTGTGATGCGGGAAGACTAATGCTAAAAGAAAACATGGATTATTATTGTTATTACAAAGCGCCTTTGAAAGTGCGATAAATTACATCCATGAGGTACAAAGTACAAACATTACTACATCGGTGATAAAACAACCACAAACAACCCATCCCTTCCTACCCATCATTCATCCTTTATGGCTTCTTGAAAAGCCCGACAGCATCACCTTGGGAGCTCCACGCATGTTAATCGATCATACACCCTAGGGCTTGCTAAACCCATCACCACTATACCGGTGGGTGGTGAGGATGATGAAGGAACTATTGTTGGTGGTCTGGTAGAAATGGTAGTGAATGTGATGATTGCAACTCTTGAGGAGGAGCTCTGCTGCAGAGGAGGAACACTCGGGACTCTTCCGGAGGTTTCATCATCAGTAACATATAGAGACACATAGGAGCTGATCTCGAGCTATCTTCTTTGATTGTTGCATCCCGAGGCTCGGTTGTAGTGATGAAGGTCCGGTGAAAAAGGATTTGAAAGAGCAAGTGATTGCTTTCTCTTCTTGGATACAACCTTCTCATACTCCTCTTTTCAACCCTCCTAGGGTTTTCAAAACAAAATCATCCGGAACTATCGGATGAGCTGCTAGAAGAGATTGATTGGACTTGATTGACTCGTGGTGTTCTTTGAAATGATGATCTTTGAGTACAAGTTTTGGAGTATGTGATTTAAGTGGTTTGTGTTAAATGATCTATTTAATATATATTAAGATGGATTCAAGAAGTTAATGAGGGGAAGGTGCAGGTAGTTGAGGAGTAAATTGGAGTCCTATATTCTTGGAAAATGTATCAATGCTTAAGTGTTGACTTTATTGAGTATAGCCACTGCTGTGCTTAATTCTTTCAATATATTAACCATTGCCAACGAAATTATGATTCCAGTGTTTGGTTTATGTTAGTAAATTGCGGTCTCAAGGATTTTGTTAGTTACTCTCGGTGAATCGATGCTCTAGGTTTATTAGACCTTATCTATGTTGTTCATCGATGACTACTTTTCTGATGGGAGCGTATTGAAACTAGTGGTAACATACTTTCAAAGTAAAAAGGAAAAACAAAGGAAATTCATTACTAACACATCATACATTACAACCAAAAGTACTCCTAGTCAAAACACAAAAAGCGACACCTCGCACATCCTATACCTATCTTGACTATTCCATTGGTCTCTTGCCTTGCCCACATAGTCATGTTTATTCTTACGCTCTCTTTCTCTTGTTCTCAAAGTGGATTGCATCCTTGGACATGGAAGCCCAAGAATCCGTGGAGGAGGTTTTGGTAGCATTACTGAGACCTTGTTGGATTGGATATTTGCTTCATATTGGAGATCATTGTTTTCGGTGCTATTGAAAGAGCTTTTGGCAACTCTTTAGCAAGAGAATAGGTTTCATCATTTGCATCATCATCATCGATGAATCGGAGTAGAACTCGAGGATTTTGCAGGTTTAGCTGCAGGGCATTCGCTTAGCGGTTTCTTTAGTATATCTTTTGGATGAAGAGCCACCGGTGGAAGTATCCAAACCATCTTGATGCTTACGAAGATGATTACGATTCAATTACATACTCTTCTTCGAGTCGGAAGAGATGTTGATAGTGTTGGAGGGATTGCTCATGTTTATGGTTTTGGGGTTATTGTGTTTGAATGAAAGTTGATTAGATTTACCTTAAGCCAAGTCTTCTTATATAGACAAAGTCGGTTGAAGGTTATTTAATGAAGATATTTACTTTTTCTTATTTTGGTAGGTCAAGGAGTAAATATAGATATTATTGAGTTGACTTTGGAAGATATTTTGCTTGAGTAAAAGTTTGGTTAAAGGTAATTTTGGTGGATCACAAAATTGGTTATTCTCATCTTTTACTAATGCGTATCATGTTTTGATGAGAAGTTGGAGTTAAAGGTGTATATCGAGATACACATCAAATGGTTATTGATGAGTGTGTAAATACTCATCATTTTTGTCAAATCTGAGCTAAAACGTTTAAAATGCTCGAAATGCATCAAAATCTGAAAATATCTCAAAATTGCATTTTATATGTTTCGGATGCAAAATGTTCAAAATCGGATGAAAAATGAGCTAAGTTTGCATAATTGCGTTTCGGTCCCCTAAGTTTCAAAAATTATCGAAATAGTCCCTGAGCACATAATTTCAAAGAAAAATCACCAAAGGTCCTTTTAAAATCATAAGTTGTCAAAATTAGTCCTTTGGTGAAAAATATCAAAAGTTTTGAGAAATTACAAGTTTGGTCCTTCAAGTTTAAAAATTGGCAAATATGGTCCTTGGAATTTTGAAAATGTCAAGATTAGTCCTTATACTTTTGGAGCTTGTCACTTTTAGTCCCTTGGAGCAACTTTGTGAAAATGGCAGCCTTGGTCCTTGTATTTTTAGAATTTGCAATATAGGTCCTTGTGTATTTATAACCTTTAAACCTTTGGCCTTGTCAAAACACTTATGACCCCTGCCATTTTAATCATTTGGACCCCTTCCTTTTGTGACCCTTCCTTTTAATATTAAACCCGGTCGACCTTTGGTCAAATCCCTACAGCCAAATCCTTTTCTTCTTCCCACTTGTTTCTTACGCAAAACCAGACACAACCCATCCCCCTCACTTTCCCTCCTTATCACTCCACCTCCACCAAACTACAAAATACATTAAATGCCTCCCCTCTAACACTCAATCTCTCCCAATGGTCAAAACCATTTTCCATAAAACTAAATTTATGGCCATTATCGAGCCAAGTGATCCAATGGTCCTAAAACCATGTGGGATCTGCTTTCGAGAGAGGTAAGAGAAGAGAGTTGGTGTATAAAGAGGAGGAAGAAAGAGAAAAGTAGTAGTTAGTTTTAATTTTTCTTTGTATGTCGTTTTTATTAAGTTATCTCAACTAGTGTTTTAAAGTGTAATTTTAAGCTTTAATGTATTAAACATAAGCCTCTTAGTATTTGTAACTCATTTCAAGTATCAATTTTAAAGTTTAATCAAGTTTTAAGTTTATTGTTCCTTTGTTTCAAATTTCGGTTTCAAAATTCTCTTTATTCGAGTTGTTAGTGGCTTATTTTAAGCTCAAACAAGTTTATTTAAGCTCCCATAGCTTTTAGTAAGCTTGTCAATCAATTCAAGCAATTTGAATCTTTGGTCAATGAAAGTCGAAGGGGATTCTTGTACTTTGGATATCGGACTAAATTTGGAAGTACTTACGGGCCATGTGTGATCTTGTTTAAATCTTATTCACTTCAAAATATAAGGTTATCAGTTTTCTCTTTCATTTTCAAGTTTTAGTATGAAATTGATAAAATTAGTTTCTTGGTTAATTATTGTTTAGGGTCGCTTATTTATGTTAATTTCGAGTTTAACTTAAGTTAGTTTGAGTTCTGTATAGACCCATGCTCGAATCGGACATATGCTTTGAAAAATGCCATTATCGCCACTTAACAAGTGTGTTTGGATCAGTTGGATTTAGTAAGTTAGAGGTTTAGTTGGTGGTTAAAATCATCACGAGAGTATCCCTTAGGATCATGAGGCTTGGTTGATCACTCATTTGCACACTAGAATAGCAAAAGTCAAAATCACACCTCATCTCGTCCTATCGGCTTATCATTGGATTTTACAAAATCAAGATCTTGTTTGGTGTTTAGAAATCATAGAACTAGCTTGCGTAGTTTCATTTAACATATTTCATCATAATCGCCTTAAATCGGTTTCAAAGTTCACCAAAGTCAACATTTCAATTTTGTTTCAAAAGTCAAATTTTGAAAAAATCCATTTTGAGCTCAACTGAGGTGAATTTTCATGAGCTCAGTTCTAGGCCAAATCAAATGAAACTCTGGGTTTATAAACTTCAGTTGGTCTATTTTGTTATTATCATTTTTTAAGAATTTTGTCAATTTTTTATAAGCTTCTAATTAGCTTGTCAAGATGGGTATAAATGCCACTGTCTGTCGACTCGATTAAAATTAGTGCAGGGGTTTGTCTGACTTGTCACAAGCTCTAAAAGCTTTGTCTAGGTCTGTTCTTTGGATTGTAAGTTCCCAGCCAGGTCTTATTTAGGTTCCAACTTCTGTTTTTCATTTTCTAGCTTATTAGGTGGCTTATTCTTAGGCTGCAAGTAGCACCCAAAACTGTTTTTTTTAACATTAGCCAAATCATCCAAATCTAAGTAGCTTGTATTATAGAGGTTTAGAGCAGTTGTATCTTGTTCCATTTGAGTAGTTTTAGCATATTGTATCTTCTGTATTAGTTTGGTGCTTGTTTGTAGCTTTTGGCTTTTCTCTAAGTCTTGTTTATAAGCGTTTTTCATAAACCTCTTATTCCTTCACACAAGCCCCTGATTTTATATTTTCCTAGATTCGGTATATTATTTTAGACTTTTTTGAATTTTTGATTTTTCTAAGCTTTGTTTGCTATTTTCCCTATTTAAATTAGTTTTAAGTCTTTTTAATTAGCATTTAATACAATTAATTGAGAAAAGTTTCAAAAAATAATTTTTCATTTTTCTTAGGTTAAGATAAATATAAAAGTCAAAAAATATTTTTCCAGATTTTTCTTAGTTAAATTTGTATTTTTAAGCAATTTAAGTAGTTTTAAATAGTTTTTAATTCATAGAAAATACAAAATAATCGAAAAATACAAAAATAGTTTTGAAAATTCTTTTAGTTATTTTAGATTTTTCTAAGTCATAATTTCATTTTTCAAGCTTTATTTCATATTTTCTTGTATTTTAGGTTATTATTTAATAGTTAAAAATAGCTTTTAATTAATAATAATTAGATAAATAGTTTTAAAATAATTTTCTTTTTCTAAAATTTTCTTTTATCATTAGGTTTGTAAAATATCATTTTCATATTTTAGGATTAATTCGCGCAAGATCACGTTTTCTTACATGCGTAACGTAGTTTTTAATTAAAGTTTTATAAAAGAAAAAATCAAAACATCATTTTGCAAATAGTGATAGCGTTTATTTAATATTTTTATCTTTTAATTTTCTTTAATTTGCATTTAAGCCTTTGTAATTATAGGCTATTTACGTAGTTATAATAATTCAAACCTCTTTCCATTCAAATCTCTCGATCATTATTCGTTTGGTGATTCATCGCATAGCTCATTTGGGACATAACGACCGGGGAAACACTATACTCTCCGGATCTTCATTGCATTCGCTTTCGGTGTTTTAAGTTTGTTACGGTCGGCCATTCACAGTGGTCGGCTTGGTGATAAAACTTGACCGTCTGGGACCGAATCGATTATTGATTCACCATGTCTAATACACATAAGAATCAACTAGTCCGAGCAAGCGACTCTTGGTAAAGACTTGACAAATCCGTTTATGGTTGATATTTTACCAAAACTATATGGTTATCGACTCACCATATTCTTTATGATTAAGAGTTGGCTAGTCCATAGTAAGCGACTCATGGTAAAGACATATCAAATCAGTTGATAGTTGATAGTTTGCTAAAAACTATAATGGGAGCGATATTGTTTTCTAATGATTTTATCTTCCATCGCTCTTTGAAATTTTGTGAAAATTACCATTTGCTAGTTCGCAGTTTCCAGCGACGGTGTTATTTTACCTTTGTTGTTCTAGCGTTACAACCGATTATGTCGATAATTAAATTTTACTAGCCGTTGAAAGTAACCGCGATATTCATATATATAGGGTTAATATTTTAAGTAAAATATCTTCTTTCTATATTATACCTACTTTCTAAAGATAATTTTACTTAGCATCAATTATAAACCCTAACCCTATATATCTTGTTCTCTCATTGGCTAGTCATTACTTCAATTCTTCTTGACATAATCATATTTTTCATCAAAAGTTTCTATGGCTTCTTTGAAATTTGCAGATGAGCACAACCTAGTGGCCTACTTACAAAAGAATACCGAAGAATGGCCTGTTTTTCATCAGTTGTGGATTTTCTTCATACCACTCATATAAGGTATGCTTTGCTTTTCAAACCCACAATCTATATCTCAAATCAATCGGTTTTGGACTTACGTCACCATAACACTTGAGAATAGAGATACACATGAAGCGATGGATGCTCGAGCCAGCGTAGATGGGGTAACTATTGATGTTCTTGAGGCATCCCAGGAGAGTACTTCACTTGGATGATCTCAATGGTCACATCACATTAACTATGTCGACATTCATGATACTTTATCATCCATGGGGTATGATACCACCGATAAAAGGCTACTTTCAAAAGAGTGGTTTTGTCCCCGCGGAGATTTTTGATTCATACCTTGTTACATTGCCTTAGTCCTGAAAACATCTTATGAGCAATTTGGTTCAACCATGGCTTATCCTTTGGTTTGTCTAGTCATCGATAAGATTTTCAAGCTGGTCCAACTATATTTTACCCGAGTATGAAGGCAATGTACAAAGTAAAACAAATTTTAATGTATCCAAGGTTTGTGCAAGTTGTGCTTAATGAATTTCAAGCTGCAACCTCATACTAATGTTTATCAAATCGGTTGCCTAAAGCCTAAAGTTTTTCAAAATTTGAATAAAAATGGCAATATGATTTTACACCTCTCACCCCAAATGCTTGCTAAAATTTCAAGCCGAACAAACTACACCTATAATTAATGTACCCAACATTGATTATACACCACCGATTTCAAGAACCTATGAGAAAGGTCAAAACAATCATCTCCTCTCATGACAACACATCAAGTTTACGAACCTTTTGGTCTAGGAACAAGCGGGTGGTTCTAGACTTCCACCTAGTCCTACTATGGAGAGTGCGGACCAATGCCCATGATTTACCTCTCCCAACAGTAACACAGGTTGGAAGTCTTGAGGCGGTGAAACCAATTGGAATTGATGGTTATGTGTACCAAATTAGCAAAGCAGTTGATTCTCTACAAAAGACATTGGCTACTTTCAAGAAGCAACATGCCACGGATGTTCAACTGTTAAAGAGAGATTGGACCTTAAAAGAAGAGGTGCGAGAGGTTGCAAAATCACAAGAAGGCGCAGGTGGTGATTTCATCTTCATCCTCATCTTCTAATGGTGATTCGGTGATCAAGATTTGGGAAATTCCTCCAAACGGGGAGGAAAGCAGGTTCGACACGAGGGAGGAAAATTGATTTTGAAGATGAAGGTGATACAAGTGAAGGAGCAAAAGAAGTGAAACTCATGGAGAGAACTTGAAGATCAAGACATTTTCCAAGCGCAACTTGAAGATCAAGACATTTTCCAAGCGCAGCGATTTACCATCGATGATATTTCCTTCGCAGCTAATTCTTGCCACCGCAAGTGAAGAATTTGATACTTTGAAGGATAATAAGGGTAAAGCGGTTATGGAAGATGTCTGACAACCTAAAGGGAAGGTTTCAAAGAAAAGACATGTTGATTGATCATGATAGAGAACTTGCTATGAAGATTTCATAAGATCAAATTCTTTGAAAGAGTTCTTTGAAAAGAAAAGGTTGAAAGAAATAGAAGTTGCTAGCTTTTGGAAGCTCAAAGATTGGATAGAATGGAAGATCTTGATTCAATTTCCAATGTCCAACCTACTATTATGAAAGAGAAAGCTCCGAGTTTAGTTATGTTCCTCTTGAAGAAGATATTCGTTTACGGTAGATAATAATCCGTAAATCAAGAAAAGGCAATTGACCTTGTTGTTGATGCATCTTTAATCGAGGAACAAAGAGTTTCAGTTGAAAGATTTCATTATGATGAAGAACAATCAAGCACTTGATAATGTAATCGATTCGATCAAGAAGAATCGGAAGAAACAAAGACAACCAACCAAGGCACAAATACTTGCATATATGAAGACTTATTGTTGTCATGTTGGTAGCTGGAAAAGGCATCAATTCATAGGAATGTCGATGATCAAGTTGAAAGGGCTTACTACGAAGCGTGAAACAAGATAAATCTTTTATTCCAATGGGTTACGAAGAAGAAGAAAGAATATTTCCTAGATTGAAGAGAAAGGCCAAAGTCGGTGATTCTCGAACTATTAAGAAGACTAAGGTTGATGAAGATCATACAAAGTCTCTGAGAAGGAGATTCCTACCGAGAAGTTCACTAAAGATCAAATGGTGAAATGATTGTGATTGAAGATGTAGATTTTATCCGGAACCACTTTGCAAATTCGACATCCTATCATTGATTGGGAAGTTTACCTTGCTAGCAATCTTGCTTCAACATGGAAGATTACAAGGTCGGGAGGAGAAACTTCATCTTTCATAACATTTGAAGATCTTATTAAAGCTTTTGATGAGATGACCTTAATACATTATGGAAATTAGTTCAAGAGGTTTAATGGTCAAGATCTCAAAGATACAAAGGAGATGCGAGTTATGGGTAAATCTTAGAAGGCTTTTTGAACCAAATGTCGATGATGACTACTGGAAAACCTTATTCGCGTGTCTTGGTACAAAATGGTTTTATTATGATTCATGTGATGTTCATCATGTCTCTGCGACTAATGGAGAAGACTTTTCATGCTTGTTGAGAAAGAATATCCACTTAGATAAGAGCTCTTACTGATATTAAGCTTACACATATGAGTTAATGAAGACCGAGAAGGTAAGAGCATTATTACAAAGGCTTCAAGATCGGTGTTCAAGAGCTATACAAAGTTAAGAGAAAAGAAGTGAAGTGTTTGATTGAATTCCCCAAATCCTTGAAGTTAATACATATTGAAGAAACTTATTGATTTGCGGAGAAATCATAAGTTTAGGGAGGATTGTTGGGAATAATCCGTTACCACGGATAGTTATGGTTTATCTTGCTTGGTTTAACACTAGCGGTGAAACATATTCCCACCCAAGTTCTTCATTACCACTGCTATCGATTAATGATAAGGTTAAGCGCGTCTTGATAAGTATAGAATAGATCTTGTGTATATTCTATTATGTTAACTATATACTTATCTTGTAAAGGACTCCTTCTTGTATAAAAGGAGATCCTAGGTCATAGTTTTAGGTACGTATTACTTGACAATATTACCTACGAAAGCTTCAAGGTGTAACCCTAGTGATACCAAGATCACTCGTATTATTTCATTAATAATATTAGAGCTTGAGTTTTGTGTTAACTTGTGTTTACTCTCATACATCATATAATTCGTCTTCTAAGTATTACTTAAGTAAATTAAGGATCACATTAACATACAGATTAGTACTTTAACTTGTAAATTAAGTATTCACCTCTCACATTAACACATTCGTCTTATGAGTTAATGTGAAGAGTTGGGCTAGCCAACTCTTCACATTAACAGATATGGTGAGTTGAATACCATACAACTTATTAGCAAGTTGTCAACTAAAAACGGATTTGATATATCTTTACCAGAGCCGTTTGCTCATGGATTAGCCAATCCTTTTATAACCATGGTGGATTGATAACCTATTGATGTTATCATCACAAAACCATTTATTCAACCTTTATTACAAAATATTTATTACTTAGCAAAAGGCTTCTTTTAAAATTCTTTTAAGCGGTTTATTTAAACAAGATGCTTTGATGAAAATCTTGTCGATCAACGATACTTTGAATAAAAGTCTTGATATATCAAAAGTATTTATTCAAATAAAATTCATACCGCTTATTGATCATCCTCGACAATAGAAGTCCGGTTGATAACCATGCAAGCGGTTTCATTGTCCTCTTCTACTTCCATTCCATGCTCTAGCATCCTTCCTCATGAGCTCGATTGTGAGAGGATATCTTCTTCTGCAAACATGTGTATCATTGTTCCATTTTCCAACTCTAAAACATGAACTCCGGACTCTTCAAAGAATCTCCAACAAACAATTTCCCAGCTTTCTTGATTCTTCCAAACATCATCGTGCTCTCTTCTTGGGTTTCCCATGCGGTTATGAGATCACCATGTAAACTAAACCAATCCTTTTAATGGATTATGTTCAGTAAGCTTCCACCACATGATATAAATAGAATAGGTCTACTCTATCTATAATGTGTAGTAAGTCCCATAGCCTTTTGAAAACTTTGAAGCTTTCATCTTCTTTATGAAAGATCATATAATCTCCATCCTTGGATTTCACAACTTCAAAGCACTAATCTTTGATCATTCATCTTCATTTCATCATCTTCTTTTGAATAATCAAAATCTACTACTCGAGATAATTCCTTAATTCATCACTAGTCTCGGATCTTAATTCAACTTTTCTTTCTTTGAGAACGAACATCTGTAACTTCGCTTTTCCTTTTCTTTCAAACTCTTCTTTCTTTCGACTTCGGTCCAAGTAGCTTCTTCTCTAAAATCTTTGATGCCTGCAACATCCTTCTTATAATCCTCCCTAGCGAAGATCATATAATCTTTTCATCTCAAAATAATTAAACTTATGCAATCCTTTATACCTTGACTTTTCGGATAAGCCATCATAGCATTTACTGTCTTTAGCTTTATTAAGTCTTCTTGGCATAAATCTAACAGAGGACAAGTGTTGTAATGGTTCGGCCGACTTGACATCTAATTCATCTTGTACCTTTTGAGTGCTTCTCTATTACGAGCTTCTTGAGCTTCGAGCTTCTCTATCTTTAGCATTTAACTCTTCTTGAATCTTTCTAGTGCTTGTTCATTCAAAGCATCTTGAGCGACTCTTAAGCGTGCTAAAGTTGGTTTCATCTTCTTAACTACCAAAACACCCTTTCCTTTATCCTTAGGATCAATTGCGATTGAGAAGTTCTTTGTTGTTCTTCTTCTTGTACTTCTCGAATAGTAACTCCTCCTCTTGGTTGTGATAAATCTCCAAAAATTGTAGCAATGAACTCATCATCACTTGCAGAATGAATAGGTTTGAGAATAGCTTCCTCCTCTTGAAAAAGCAGTTGAGGGACCAACAACTTCTTCATGTAAAGTTGTTGAAGGACCACTTCCTCATCAAAGTCTAATACTCTTGGAGTTATTTCCTCTTGTCTGAAAGTACTTTGAAAACCGATGCTTTGTTGTTCAATACCTTGATCATCGCCACTTTGAACTTGAACATGCTCAGCGGTATCTTGATTGATCTTTTCTTGAACTTTTAGAACTTTCGGGTTCATTCTCTTTAACCATATCTTCTTTCAAGTTACTGCTCTTCTAGATTCCTCCCAAGTTGACGAAGATGGTTGATGAACCTTTAGTGTTTACTTGTCTTGGGTGCCTTTGTGCTTTCTTCTTTGATTTGACCCGATCTCGAAATTCTTTAATCAAAGGCGGACAAAAGTTTTTAGCCTTCTAAATTTTAACTTCAATTTCTTTATCTGCTTAGCTTGAACCTTAGTAGTCTTTTGCAACTTAACAATCTCCGTTGTCAAAGCATAATTATCCAAAGATAAACCTTCATGAGGTATAGTATGTGGATCATCACCTTGAATATGTGAATGTTCCTCTGATTGAGAGCAGATCGTTGTGGAGATGGAGAAGGTGATCTTACAACCTCTTCTTGAACCTCGGGGCTTGGGGAAGCAAGACCACAATGGAGATCGCGCTACTTGAGAAGCGGTGCTTGCGGATGCGTGTACCTTCAGATCTGATGCACTGCAGTGCGCTTCTTCAGATGCGATGCTTTCACTTGCGCATCATCTTCATCATCGCTCTAATGACTGAACAACTTCCATCATAGAAGTAGTTAATGGTGTATCCGGACCTCTAAATAGATCACTTCTTCTAGCCATAAAAGTAAAATCTTGGATTGTTGAACAATAACGAGTAATAAGTCCAGAGGCTTAGGTACATCGACAAGTTGTTTGTTCGAAAAACTTGTACAAACACAGGATACATTAACCATTTTGATCCATGATTGATGTGAAAAGCATGCCATCAAGAATTAGCCTTGAAAATTAAAAACATGATCTCGTAGCTAATCCCACCATAGCGGATGCTATATTAGACCCAAACCGCTCCCAAGAAGTACTTTTAGCACTAATACAATGTAACAACACATGTATTAAAACTTCCATTGAGGACAAAACAACTGTTTTACGAATGTTTGTTACATTAAAGAACCTTCATAACCAATATGCCCAAAAGTTTCCCAAATCAATTCTTTGGCAAAGCGAATAGCACCATCATTATCATTAAACAACAAATCTTCTCGAATAGATGCTTGATAATCTTCACAGTTCTTCCAACAACTGTAGCCCTAATATAAAATTCTTCATTCTCCATGTTATCTCTTGCGGTAGCCAAAATTCTTGAATCCAAGGCTCAATAATATCCGGCTCCACTAAAAGAGCATAAGCGATGGGCGACCAGTTAGATAATCAATGATATCATGAAACGCCTCATTATCTTCAGTCTTGTCTAAATTGGCTACCATATTGTGCTTTGAAACAGTAGGTCGATTCGCCATGGGTGATTATGTAAGCACAATAAGAATGTAAATCGAATAAGAATGAGAGAAATATGGAAACAATGCTAAGGTATGAATATAAGAGGGAAAATCGGAAAGTAGTTATTTATAGGTGAGATTTGAAAAAATCACTGCCCAAAATAAAACAACCGTTAGCATTAATTATCCTCAATATAACCGTTGGAACAAGACTTTAATCGACAAACAAGACTTTCACGTTATGCGATACTTTCCCAAAGCGGTACTTTCCAAGCGGTACTTTCGGAAAAAGCGTACTTTGCCAAATTCCTCCGTAGAAACTTAGTATACACAAATATCCTCCTCAAGCAATACACGGACTATACTAGCACCTTATAGTCCTCCTCAAATGTAGCTTAGTAGTTAATCATGCCAATACTACCACAGTGATTGAATCTTGAAACATCAAAGCCTTTGGTGAGTAAGTCACTACATTGTCATATGTGTGAACCTTAACAACATTAATGAGCCTGTGCTCATAACAATCTCTAATAAAGTGATGCCTAATCTGAATGTTGGTCTTGGAATGATAAACTGGATTCTTCAATATGATATTATGATAATTTGTTAAAGAATATGTTAAAGTGGATTATGATAAATTTCGCCATGGATTCTTCAATATGATATTATGATATTATGATAAAGTGGATTCTTCAATATGATATTAATATCACAACTTGGACTAATCTGAAGAGTTGGATCATGTATTCTTGAAAATGTGAGAGGTGAATCATTGAAAATTAAGGACCATATTCTCTTCACAACTGTGTCTTTTAAATAATCATGGATTCGAATTTTTCTTCTTTTCGCCATATTCTTCGAGAAACCTTGTAGATCCTAGATATCAAGAGCCACCCGCTCTGATACCACATGTTAAGAATCGTTGGCTCGAGGTTGTTAGACCTTATCTAGGATTATCAATAAGCACAAATAACAATGAACAATAATAAGATGCACAGTGAATAAATAAACTATCATTGTTATTACTAAGGTTTCTTCGTCATCATCATGTGTTCTACAAAACACATCTACGATTTCCCCAATCCTAGATGATCAACTCTAAGACGATTACAATCTAACGAGGATCCATGATCCTTGAGGTGACCAACTAGTCGACTAACACAATAGTCTAGGCATTTACAACTTCCTACGCCCTAGACCACACACACACACCTATGTCTGATGTTTACATTGTTTGACACATAATAAACCTAATTCCCTATATCTCTTTATATAATAAAGATACTAGGGTTACAAATGACTACAAGGGACTAAATAATAAATACTTCTTTGCCAAGTAGGTCCCTTGTCTTTCTTTGTCTTCAATAGTCCTTCATCTTTCATGTACTTTGTCTTATCAACTTTAGATATAGTTCCCAACAATGTTGATAGAAGTTCATGAAAGAAAGTTAGGGTTTGCAACTCAATGGGTTACTACCACAACTCTCGTTACCACTGCTATCACTCGCGCCACTGCTAGCATGTTACCACCGCTAGTGTTTATCCATTTCCACTGCTCGTTGATCGTTACCACTGCTAAGCTTCATGATTACCCTTTAACTTTGTTCGAGATTACTACTGCTCGTCTCAAGAACTTTACTCGTGATTCTGCTGCCAAGGTACATCATTGTTTTGACTGCTACTCGACATTCACGACTAGTTTGTATTGCTCACTGCTCAAATGCATACATGGTACTACTTTCATTGGACGCTTGTGATGAATCTGTTGTTACACTTATTCTTCGCTACTGTTGTTGCTC
Organism: Chrysanthemum lavandulifolium; assembly: GCA_022545495.1. Lineage (NCBI taxonomy): Eukaryota > Viridiplantae > Streptophyta > Magnoliopsida > Asterales > Asteraceae > Chrysanthemum > Chrysanthemum lavandulifolium. The sequence continues at coordinate 74,811,134 of CM040240.1, forward strand.
AAATCAGTGGTGTAAATGGTTGTGTATTCTCATGGGATGCGTATGATTGGTTCATGAATCTGATTGGTTTTTGTGATATTTAATTGATCATATTTGAGGAGTACCTACTGTGATGCCTCAAATTTAATTGGTCGTTTATGTTTTGATATTCGGATGGTGGGTTGTTTGTTGTTAGATGCAAGGTGATAATTGGTTCTTTGATGAGGTCACCGACATGTGTGACCTTTGATAGTAACCTCGTACTCCATAGCATGACTGTATTATTCGATGGGTATTGGAGTATTTAATTTGGTATTCTATTTGTTCACATGGGACGATGTATTATTTATTCTTGTATGTGGTAAATAGATTTTTGGTTTTTGGCTGAAATTGAAAGATGGCGACACACACACAGGTTATTTGGTTCATACACACGAGGAGTTTTGGACTTGAGGGGAAGTCAAACATGGTGTTTGGAGTTTGGAAATTTTCTCTTAAACGTCTAAAAGCTCATTTTTGGATTTATTGAAGAATTGATTACGAAGAAAGTTGATTATCACTAATTTGATGTTGTAGTTGAGTTTCACGGATTTGTGTTCTTATCATATCTCAAAGTGAGTGTAACACTTTGTAGATAACTTGTTCGTGCTTAAAGGATGTTGACGAAGACTTGCAAAATCTAGTTTTCATAGGTCAAGGGGTGGATGGATGAAGACCTAGTTAACTATCACTTAAAGGAGTTACATTGTAGTGCTCAGTGTCTCATTAAAAATGAGGATTTTGTCAAGAGGTTGCGATCTACTTATATTTTTGTTGTGGTATAAGTTCGACGTCACGTGGATAGTACAAGACATAAGACACAAGTTTGGGATATTCTACTTCTTCATCAAATTCGTTATATTTGGTTTTCTTCTGAAGTGATCATTACAGACTTCTGATTTGAAGAATCATTTGTTGTTCATGCATCACTCGAGGGAAGTTTCTCTGCTTACATTCTCTATTTGGATAATAACAAAAGGGAAGAGATGTTGGAGTGGCGTGGCATGAATTAAGGGGAAGTTTGTTTATCTTTCATGACATATTTGTTCGTGCTTATTTGGTTTTGTCATTATCAACTAGGGGAAGATTGTTGGGAACTACATTTAAAGTTGATAAGACAAAATACATGAAAGATGAAGGACTATTGAAGACAAAGAAAGACAAGGGACCTACTTGTCAAAGAAGTATTTATTATCTAGTCCCTTGTAGTCATTTGTAACCCTAGTATCTCTATTATATAAAGAGATACAGGGAATTAGGTTTATAAGAGTCAAACAATGTAAACATCAGACAAAGGGGTGTGTGTGTAGGTCTAGGGCGTGAGTATGTAAACGCCTAGACTATTGTGTTAGTCGACTAGTTGGTCAGCCTCAAGGATCATTGATCCCTGTTAGATTGTAACCGTCTTAGAGTTGATCGTCTAGGATTGGGGCTATAGATGTGTTTTGTAGAACACATGATGATGACGAAGAAACCTTAATAATAACAATGATAGTTTGATTATTCCGCTGTGCATATATATGTTGTTCATTGTTATTTGTGCTTATTGATTATCCTAGATAAGGTCTAATAAACCTAGAGCAACGATTCTAACACATTGCATCATAGTCTTAAATCTATTGCATTATACATAAAATCATTGTTGTGATTTAAAAACTCAAAATAAATAACCTTTATAGATTTCCTGATACTGCATCCTTCGTAATACTGCATCATAGTCTTATCTAGTGCATCGCATAGTAAAAACTTGGTGCATCACAGTGAATATATATACAATGGTATGCACCATTCAACACGTTTCTTTTTTAAAAAACTTTGTTTTACCCATTTGAACCGTATGAAACATAACCTGTATTGCCTATTTCCTAAGTAAATTGGTTGAGAATGCTAATTTCAGTTACAAGGATGCAGTATCAGGAAATCTAGAAAAGGCAGTGAAATAGGTACTATGATGAACCTTTTCTTTAGGAAGATTTGCGCTGATTCTTTGCAACCTCGGAAGACGCTCAAGTGTCTTTTTTTCCCTAGGTCAAAACATCTGAACACTATTCCATCCATTTCGCTTCATTTCATCCTTAAAACATAGAATGCATGACGACATAAAAAATCATACGACTAGTACCGATTACATCTACATTGAACCTTAATTTCAGACTTACAAAATACAACCAACAAAAAATAATAAATCAAACACGATATATTAACAATGTGATGGACATGATATAAAACTGTGATGCAGTACATTCAGACAATGTGATGCAATGGATATGACATTGTGATGGACTAGATATGACAATGTTATATACTAAAAGAAAACACTAATGATATACTGGAAGTGAAATTGTGATGCAGTAAAATATTATGTTATAAATTAGAATTAACGCGGATTACTGAATGATCACAGACAAAACCAAGCATACAATTACATTTACGCACATAAAACAATCAATGCTTAGCCTATTTCATCCTTACACGCCCAAATTGAATACCTAGTTCATTTTTCAGTGCATCACATATACACCCAAGCAGACAAACACATATACAAAAAGTAAAACAACCTACGCTTAACCTATTTCATTCTTGCACACGATAACTAAACACCTACTGCATCTTAGTTCAAATTCCAGTGCATCACACATACAACCAAGAAGAAAAACACATTTACACACATAAAAAACCACTTAGCCTACTTCATCCTTACACGCGACAACTGAACACCTACTGCATCTCAATTCATTTTCACACATACAACTAAGCAGACAGATAAATTTCCACACATAAAACAACCTATGCTTAGCCTATTTCATCCTTTATATGCGACAATTAAAAACCTATTGCATCTCAGTTCAAATTCCAGTGCATCACACATATAACTAAACATACAATCACATTTACGCACATAAAACAACCAACGCTTAGCCTATTTCATTCTTACATTCGACAACTCAATATCTACTACATCTCATTTCAAATTCCAGTGCATTGCTCATACAAATAAATATACAAACAAATTTACACACATAAAACATCCTAGTACATCTACATTGAACCTTCATTTTAGACTTACAAAATACAACCTACAAAAAATAATAAAACAAACATGATATATTAACATTGTGATGCACTGGATATAAAACTGTGATGCAGTATATTTAGACAACGTGATGCACTGGATATGACACTGTGATGCACTAGATATGACAATAAAAAATAGCCAACTGAGAATTTCACACATGTACATTTCCAATGAAGATAGTAGTAGCTGTTGCACCATATTCATCGTCGTCCCTGTTCATCTCAAGCCTTTACAAAATGAAACAACATCTAAACCTTCAATACAATTAAATACAGAAAATGAAATCATACTTGAAAAATTATTCTCATTTTGACAATATACAGATTGTCAGTGCAAGTATATGTTAGAGCTTACCAATTTATAAGTTTGGCATCAACGTTCTCGAAAGCCTCTTGCAAATCCATTTCAATTCCTTTATAGTCCTTTTTATTTAAAAGTTGGCCCCCTTGTTGAGACTTGACACACTCCTTGTATAGCTTATCCCTAATGTTGTCATACATATCATACAGATGACATGAGCTAAGCTTTATATCATTTTCATTCCTATGAAGAAGAGGGTTCTATAGATAATAAGCTTGTCACTAATTAAGAGGGCGTTTCGGATTGCTTATATATTTTATTTTAAGCAAATAAGCAGTTTGTAGTGTTTAAACAGAAAAGTGATTATTTGTGTGTTTTACACTGAAATAAGTACTTCTATTACCCCTTAAAGATATATACTAATCAAGAGCTAGGCAAAACTATAATTATGTAAAGAAATGATGAAACTCAATGAGACAGAAATTAACCTGAGGAAAGTGACAGAAGAAAAGCCGGCATGACCGTCAAAAATAGCAGCAAAAAAGAAACCATCAAGATCATTGTTAGAAACAATAACAACATTGTCTTCCATTTCTTCATGGGCACCTTGTAATTTAGCAGAACCCACATCTGACCCCATAACCAACTCCACCCGATAGCAAAGAAGGAGCGTCTATCGCTATAGCAGAGCAACACCTTCGAGTGCTTTGTCTACTCCATTTTCAACGAGTAAGTATATTATTCTTTAAGTCGATTTTAGCAGCGTGATTGTTGTTGTTGTTGAGTATAAATCTTTGCAAGCGTGGACTCCATAAAGCCATGTTGATATATGTATTATGGATGAAACAACAACAACAAATAGCAGCAACAAAAGAAAAGAAGAAGAAATTATATCAATGGTCTTAGAAATAAGTGAAATGAAACTATGATAAGAAGAGCGCCAACATGGACCACCACCTGTTTTAACATATTAGATTACATTACTTTCCATTTTTAGATCACCAGTAACCTTTTTTTAGTAAAAAATGATTTTTTTTATATTATAAACAAATATAATAATATACTCATATAGTAAAGTAAATTGATACTTCGTAACAGATGCAATGTTATCTATGAATATTTTACTTTTTTATTTACTTCAACTATCTTTGTAGTGTTTAGAATCTTGACTTGAGATAGTTACTTGATTAATAAAAAGTTCAATCGCAACAAGCTATTTGTGATTTTGTTGTTCTTGTGATAAATCAAAAAGTTTCAGCTAATTATAGCTAGTGTAAAATTACTATTTCGGACAATGATATTTTACTGTTTTATGAAACACTTGAACTATTGTATAGGAACATATGTGTATTAGTAGCAAACATGTGAAATATGACTACATTAAAGTGTTATCTATAGTAGTGCATCACATGTTTTTAACAAGTGCATCACAATGTTATCTATATTAAAACATCACGCTTTAGCGAAGAAGTGTATCACAAGGTGTGTGAACAACTAATGCATCACAATACGAAATTAGTGCATCACAATTATATAATTGTATTAATACATTTTATCAAACACCTGGTGGGAGGTTCTATATACACGTTTTTATCATACATCTTGTGTGCACTTTTACTAAACACTTTATATATAACATATTTAGATGTATAAAATCTCATTAAGACATTTTATCATACATCTTGTGTGCACATTTACTAAACACCTTAACTAAACACGTTTGTAAACTTAGTGCATCCGATGTTAACAAGCTTCTAACGACACAATAACTACCGAATCTAAACACATAAAAACAAGACAATATTATATTGTTTTTGAACTTCGGGCATTTTAAATGTACAAGCCACCTTTGCCACAAAACCAATTTGACATTCGACACTGATTCAAAACATTATTTGCGAGAAGTCAAACTTAAGCTATCGATATCTTAGACTTCCCTATTATTCAGGTTGTCTGTTGGAGATATTCTCATTACTATGTTTGACATTACTACACTAGCAACTCTAAGGTGAGTTTCATAGCCATACTTTTATACGTTTTGAATTACTTTTGGGGAGATACATGCTCAAATACTTGCTTTGATACTCGAAACATTTATACTCTTATGCTACGCTAAGCTTTTAATACTTTTAGTGTAATTACGATATGTGCGTTAATGTGTTACACATATTTGATACTTGATTCTTAGCAACTATTTAACTCCTGGATGGAGCCGATGGAGAGATATTGATAGTACTATCGGGTTGACGCCCCCACCCTTGGCCCCCTGATTCTTGTCTTGGGTGAATATAATCCAGCATTTTGTGAAACTTACTGATACTTGTCATGAGGTTCAGTTGACTGTTAAACTTTACATTAACGGCATGCATTATCATATACACATATGTTTTATTCATACTATCTTATTAGCAGTGGGTTATAAACACACATGTTGCAAGTGTTGGGGCGGGATTTGCAACTGAGTGGATTTACAATGTCTTTGTTGTGGGAAACATTCTCTAAAGGCTTTTCAACTGCTTTAAAAACAAACTCTATGAACTCACCAACCTTTGTGTTGACACTTTTAGCATGTTTATCTCAGGTTAATAGGGCGATAGTGGATGCTTGGAACATAGAGTCATTTGCATGCTTTGGAGATTTATGCATTTATCCTTACCATTCGATATCTTTTAAAACCTTTATGTAATCTCATACTCTGGGACCTATTGTAATAACTCTGATTTAATAATTCGAATGGTAACTTTTCAAAACGTCTTATTTTGAGGTCGTTTTCTATACCTTGAACTTTGTACTTTGAAGTAGCACCCCAGTGACACTACCGTTCTGCTGCGATATTTTGGGGGTGTTAAAATAAAGGTTTTCAATGTAAAAAAATAGGTCTTAGTTGTAGTCAGAGAAAGGGGATGAGAGATGAGAGAAAAAAATGGTGGAGTTGGGCGGGAATAAACTTGTGAAATGATAGAGGATTAGAGGTGTAGGTGAAGTGAAACACTATAAAATTTTAATTGTGATGTGAAAGGTAAACAGTAAATCATGTTAACTAATGTTACGTGGGAAGTGGAAAAGTGTGAAAGTGAAATGACTAAAAACCAAATCGTGTTCTTGGGACTAATCGTGTGAAATCGATGTCAACTAACGACAGTTAGTTCTTGGGACCAAGCGCGCACCCAAAAAGGCGACCTTGGGGCTAGCCCTGCGGAACCCTAAAATAGGGGACCAAACGGGTAAACGGAGTGGAGTTCAGGGACCAACGATGTAATTTACCCAAATAATTAAATAAATTTAAAATAATAATGATAATAAGAGTAAATTACACTCTTCGTCCCTGTGGTTCTGCCGAAAACACATCGCAAGTCCATAGACTTTTATTTTTGCATGTTGAATCCTTATAATGAAGTTTCGTAACACTATACATCCCTATCCCTAACAGTCGAGGGACTTCTGATGTGATTTCAGCCAAACCACAGGGACGAATGGTGTTATAGATAAGGATGAATTGTGTTACAAAACTTTGTTATAAGGATTCATCATGCAAAAATGAAAGTCAAGGGACTCGCGATGTGATTTCAGCCAAACCACAGGGACGAACGGTGTAATTTACTCTAATAATAAGAAACATTAAACATTATACATCCCTGAGGACTAACGATGCAAATATTTTCTCTCGCGTTAGATCTACGTTAGAAGATAACGAAGAAATATTTTTCATTGTTCATCCTCAAGGATGTATGGTGGCTAACTATTACTAACGGAGAGATGGTAATGTGTCAACCTATCAGTCAGGGATATATGTTGTTACTATTTTCAAACCACATGGATGTATTTTGAACTTTACTCTTTATATTACATGTTTTGAGAATGGATACATGTAGTAAACAAACAAGTCTTAGTGTGTAACACCCCCAATTTCGTGAATGCAATGGAATTCAAACTAGGTGTTACTTCATGGTATAACAATTATAGTAACAGAAAACGATCTCCAATTGAGTCATTTAAAAAGCTTTATCATTATATTTATTGAAATATATGAGAGTTTACAAAATAGAGATGTCTCAGTAGTTTCACGGTTACATAATACAAAAATTTTCGAATGATAATAAAATATATAGCCATCTTGAGTATCTGTGCCCTTTCTTTCCATCCTTGCCAGCCTCGTACCTTATGGACCTGAGATAAAACATGCTTAAAACGTGAACAAAAAGGTTGAGTGGAATCCATAGGTTTAGTTAAATTGTTGAACACAATATTCGTAGTGTGAGCTATATAGTCTCACACTCATAGTTTAAAAACAAAACAGTTATTATTGCACTAAGCTCATGACAAATAAAGCTATTATAGTGTATCCATAGCAATTGATATAATAATAGTAGCAGTGGCCCTAGTAGGTAATTTGCCATTATACCTAGAGTTCTCAAATATAGTGTGTTTGTTTGCCTATGTCCGGTAAACACAAACGGGATTTGATTATAGTGCGTTTGTTTGCCTATGTTCGGTCAACATAAATGGGATTTGATTATAGTGCATTTGTTTGCCTATGTCCGGTCAACACAAACGGGATTCGATTATAGTGCGTTTGTTTGCCTATGTCCGATTAATACAAATGGGATTTGATGATAGTGCGTTTGTTTGCCTATATCCGTCAACACAAACGGGATTCGATTATAGTGCGTTTGTTTGCCTATGTCCGGTCAACACAAAACGGGATTTGATTATAGTGCGTTTGTTTGCCTATGTCCGGTCAACACAAATGGGATTTGATTATACCTATATGCATATCCACATTATTCGCGCTCACTCACTAGTGATTAATGGCTCATGATGTAAGGACTTAAGTTTGGCAATAGTGGTACTTAGTGCTAATAAAACATTCAGATAAGCATACAGTTTCAAAGTAATTATGTTCGCGTAAAAATAGCATATATCCCCTTAAGGGTTTGTAAATTAGTTAAATAATAGAAAATAGGGCTATGAACTCAGTGTGGGTTAATGATGTTAAGGGTATAATGAAATCGATGGATAAGCCCGAAAAAGCTCTACGTGCAACCTAGAATATGATGTAGCATCTTAGGTTTTGGAATAATGAAGTGAAAATATATCAAGTCTATATAAGTATTTAGGGTTATGGTATAGAAAAGTTACTAAAGTTTTCCAAAAATTTGTCCTAAGTTACTATAGTTTCATTTTGTTCACTTAGGTTACTGAACTTTCGGGAGCATACACTTTGATAAATTCAGTGTTAGTCCGAGTAACCTGAAAGTATATTTTTGATAAGTTCAAGAACTGAGTGAAGCATTTTCAAAGTTTAGTAACCGAATGTATACTTTTATAAGTTCAAGAACTGAGTGAATAAAGTTTCAAAATTCAGTAACCTGGATGAACAAAATGAAACTATAGTAACTTAGGACAAATTTTTGAGAAACTTTAGTAACTTTTCTGTACCATAACCCTAAGTATTTATATTGATCATGATGTTTGATAAAGATTTTAAAGGTACACTTTTGAGGGGTCATTTAAGCCCTTAATCGAGCAATTTTATATCCGTTACTGCTTAATTTCGATCCATTTCACTTTTTAGGTCTCTTGAAGGCAAATTGTTGGAATGACACTTATTCGGACGAAAAAGCGCGAATATATGAAGAAAATGACCAAAGTCAAGAATCAAGACACTCAAGTCGCTGAATGTGGTCGACGGCGTCCTGACCAAATGGCGACGCCATCGCAACATCGCTTTGAGACGACTCGGAAGCCAAATTGTTATTTTGCACTTGACGGCATCCGGTTTTAAAGAGTAGGGCGTCACAACTCAGACGGCCTAGATTTGGATCCCGACGGCGACAGAAGATGAAGCCGACGGCGTCACAACCATAAGGTGACGCTGTCACTAAGTTGACGTGGCCAAGACGAAAACCTAATGGCGGCGACCCGACGGCGTCACAATTAAAGAGTGACACCGTCGCACATTGTAACTCTATATATAGAATTCGAATTTTTAGTATTTTAGAGAGGTAGTTTTTTGGAGTAAAACCTAAATCGAACTTTGGCTGTCTTGGGCAGTATCTTAGGGTTCCATACCCTATTTTACAACAAGATAAGTGATTTACTTCATTAATTCAATTATGTCTTCAATTGTATGTGTGTATGCTTGCATGTTTTCCATGTCCGACTAATTTAATTGTGTGTTTGCTTAGATCTATGAAACCTAGGTATTGAATATTGATTGGTTGTCTCTTATCTTAATTGTGATTGACCTAGTATTGCGATAGGTCATTCGTTGTGTTTTTAATGCTTGAGTAATCTTTGTGAACATTAGTTTATAATCACCTAGAGTTATTGTAGTCTAAACATAGAGTTAGTTTATGAATACTAGAGATTTCGTAGGTAATAACCTTAAGGTATTCTCAAAGAGTTAGGAAAAAACGCATACCCTACGACCTTAGAAGACACAACACGTTAAGAATAAGAACGTGACAATTCAACCATCAATAGGAGATAACTAGGGAGTAATAGCATCTAGGTAAACACATCTTTAAATCATCAAAAGAGCACACAACAATAGACATAGACTACACTCACCTTAGCTTAGTTAATTAGATAATTAGAATAGTAGAGTAATCGGTAGAAATACCACCCCCCAAATCCAATACCCCGAGATTCGTACCTTTCAATTTTCTTAAAAAAATATAAAAAAGATAAACAATAATCTTCCTCAACCCCAACCTTAGCGTAGTAATTTCTCACTAGCATTCCTATTCCCCTAAAGAACGATATCAATTCCAGAGACTTACCATAATACTACACTACAACGATTAGGTTCACTGCCTAGGGTGTTGAAAAACTTGCTCGACGAAAAGGAAGTTCCTTTTACCCCGAACGCGTGTTGTACGCGTATCAAGTTTTTGGTGCCGTTTCCGGGGAATAGAATAGCTAGTTATATTTCCACCTCGTTTAGGTTCCCTTGCTTGATTCATATCAAGTAAGTTTTTTTCTCATTTTTAGCTTCCTCGTAGTCTATCCCCCTTCTTTGTGACTGATAAGGATTTAAAAGGTACACTTTTGAGGGGTCATTTAAGCCCTTAATTGATCACTTTTATATCTGTTACTACTTAATCTCGTTCCTTTTCACTTTTTAGGTCTCTTGAAGGCAAATTGCTGGAATAACACTTATTCGGACGAAAAGGCGCGAATATATGAAGACAATGGCCAAAGTCAAGAATCGAGACACTAAAGCTACTGGAATTGAAGGGGACGGTGTCATTGCTTAACTGCGACGCCGTCGTGACACATCTTGAGACGACTCAGTAGCCAAATTGCTTATTTACAAGTGACGACATCAGGTTTAAAAGAGTAGGGCTTCAAAACCTCGCACGACCTAGATTTGGATCCGAGACGGCGCCGAGGTTGAAGTCGGCGTCACACGAGCATAAGGTGACGCCGTCACGAGTTGACGTTGCCAAGACGAAACCCTAATGGCGGCGACCGCGGCCACAATTAAAGAGTGACGCCTGTTGCATTTTGTAACACTATTTATAGAATCCAATTTTTCGCTTTTGAGGAGGTAGTTTTGTGGAGTAAAAACCTAAACCGAACCAAGGCTGTCTTGTAGAGTATCTTAGGGTTCCATACCCTATTTTACAACAAGATAAGTGTTTTACTTCATTTATTCAATCATGTCTTCAATTTTTTGTGTGTATGCTTGCATGTTCTCCATGTCCGGCTAATTTACTTGTGTGTTTGCTTAGATAATATGAAACCTAGTTATTGAATATTGATTGGTTGTCTCTTATCTTAATTGTGATTGACCTAGTATTGCGATAGGTCATTCGTTGTATTATTAATGCTTGATTAGTCTTTGTTGAACCTTAGCTTATAGTTACTAGTGGAATTGTAGGCTAAATATCCAAAGATAACCTTAGTGTTAAGTTTATAAATCCTAGAGATTTCGTAGTCATTAACCTTAGGTAGCTTCAAAGAGTTGGGATAAACGATACCCTACGACCAGAAACACAACGCATTAAGAATAAGGACGTGACAATTCAACTATCAATAGGAGATAACTAGGAGTAATAACATCTAAGTAAACACATTTTTAATCATCATAAGAGCACACAACAATAGACATAGACTACACTCACCTTAGCTTAGTTAATTAGATAATTAGATAAGTAGAGTAATCGGTAGAAATACCAACCCCAAATCCAAACCCCGGATTCGTACCTTTCCATTTTATAAAAACATAAAAAAGATAAAAAAATAATCTTCCTCAACCCTAACCTTAGCGTAGTAATTTCTCACTAACATTCCTATTCTCCTGAGAACGATATCAATTCCCGAGGCTTACCCTAATACTACACTACAACGATTAGGTTCACCGCCTAGGGTGTTGAAAAACTTGCTCGACTAAAAGGAAGTTCCTTTGACTCCGAACGCTGTTAGCAGCCAGACGCTGACCTTTGTTCAGAACCCATCACTTTTCATCATGAAAGGTGATAATCAACCACCACTCATCAACCCACCACCAAATGACCCGCCAAGATGCCGTACTCTTGGTGAATACTCAAGACCAAGCCACCTAGGCTATAGAAACACTATTGAGCTTCCCGACCAAGCCCAAACTACGACCCTTCGATCCGACACCATCCGGTTGGTGCAAAACGGATGTGCATTCCATGGACTTCGTTCCGAAGATCCTAATCAGCATATTAAGGATTTCCTTAAAATCATCGATTACATCGACCTCGATGCTACTACTTGGGAGACCACGCGTGCGTCTCTTCCAATTCTCTACGGGACCAAGCTAGTAATTGGCTTGAAGACTTCGCCGGCTCCATCTCAAGTTGGGATGATCTCACCTCTCGCTTCCTTGCCCAATTTTCCCACCTGGGAGAACTACTAAGCTTAGACGAGACATCTTGACGCATCAACAACTTCAAGGCGAGTCTCTCTACGAGGCATGGACCCGTTTCAAAGACTGATCCATAGAGTCCCTCATCATGGCATTGATCTTTGGCTTCAAATATAAATCTTCTATGACCATACTGATTTCATCACAAGGCGATCCATTGATCGAGCCGCCGGTGGAAGGCTTAGCAACTCCAACTCAGAAGAATTATGGGATATTATAGAAGAGCTTGCCGATCAAAGCTACGAAAATTGGAGTGAATCCCATGAAACCCCCGTCAAAGTGGTTAATGCCATATCGATTCCTCATAAGTCTTCCATCACTGAAGAGAAAATGAGTGCTCTTGAGAGAAGGATCGATTATCTAATTGAGAGGCAAAGGAGAGCTCCTGAACGAACCCCTCGAGAAATGGTTAATTCCGCTAACTCCACCAACCACCCAACACCCTTCTTTGAATCACCAAGCCGTGAGGAAAATCTCAATTCCGAACGGCGCTTCCGTTCTACTTCTCCAATACCACTCTCACCGAGCTTTAAGGAACAAATGAGGGAGTACATGGCAGCCCATACGGAAAGATTAGCAAAATTTGAAGAGGAGGTTTATAGGCAAATGGAGGAGATGCAGGAAAATATGACGGATATGATGAACTTGGTAAAAGAGTATACTAAGACAAAAGTTCCCGAAAAGGTGCTAGTGAGAAGCGATGATCACCCTCCCCCTACTTCGTTAGTTAAAGCCATTTCCATTGTGCCTGATAAATATGGAACAGTTGAGGAGAAGGAAATTAAGAAAAGCAAGAAGGAGGAGGCTGAAACCAATGATGAACCCGAGACCATTGAGTACTACCTTAAGCACGAGATTAATAAAAAAACCATTGTTAACCAAGTGAACAACTTTAGGTACAACGAGGTTCTTAGGAAAGCCCTAGAAGGAGAAATAACAGAAAAAGAGTATGACACCATGCCTATGGGACCTATGTATGAGCCGGTTCTAAAACCAAGAATAAAAAACGAAACCACGGGAACTTCGGATACCATGTAGCATAGGTGACATTGATAATATAAATGCCTTTAACGATCAAGGATCCGATGTGAACATAATGTCGCTATCGGCCTATAATAAGTTGACTAAGGAGAAGCGCCCAAGACCAATCTTAGACTTTCCTTAGCAAATCATACATATGTCTACCCTATAGGAATAGCGGAGGATGTCTTAATAGAGGTGGACAATATTGTCTATCCAGTGGACTTCGTGATTATAGACATTGAGGAAGATAGAAATATGCCACTCATTCTTGGAACACCTTTCCTGGCCACTGCCAAAGCAACTATCAAATGCGGTGAGGGCATCATGATACTCAAGAGTGGCAAGGGATACGCTAGGATACCTATTGTTCCAAGGTATCCTTTAAAGATTATGGAAAAGATTACTGATGAGAATCCACAAGTCCCTAACAACATGGTTAGGAAGAAAATTAACGATTGGGAAAAAGGGCTTAGAGATTTCATGGTTCAAGGGCTACATGCAACATTGTGGAAACACGATAAAAATTTAGGAAATAATCCTACCTCAATACCACAAACTCAAAAGAACCCTAAGGAATTTTTAAAGGGAGAGAAAGTATTTTTATACAAGTCAAGAATAAAAGCATTAAGAGGTAGAAACAAGCCAATATGGTTTGGGCCTTATACGGTGAAAGAAACTAATCAAAAAAATAAAACCGTTATCATAATAGACGACGTTGGGAAGGAGTCCACAGTAAGCATACAACGTCTACAACCTTTTGATAAAGGCTTAGTAACGGAAGAAGGTGACGGTAACGAAGTCACGCAGGGGCACGACTTCGAGTTACAAGACTCATAAATAAAGAAAAGCGCTTCGTGGGAGGCAACCCATGCTTAATTGTTTGCTTGTTTGTGTGTCGTATATCTTTTATTGATTATTTATTCTCATGTTTGAATTTGTAAAAATGCTTTATTTTGTCTTTAACCTCGTCTTAATTACATATAAAGATATTTTACAAAAGGGATAAGTGTAGGAGGATTACACACGCTTTCAAAAGAACGTGAACATGAGAATTACGATTATTAAAAAGATATACATGTGTGTTTGTTTGAGTCAAATGCTTGTATCAAGTCATAATGGATGTTTTGCGTGGAAGTTTTCCGATTCTAAAGATATAAATTTTCGTAATTGTTTTCTAGAAAATCGCGGACTGGCCGTCAGATAACTGACGGCGCCAGATCACAACTCGACGGCATCCGGAGGAGTAGAAATAGCCTCAACTTTTTCTCGTTTGTGTGCTACTTGGAATTTTTCGTGTCGTAATTTTCGGAAAATCAGAAACATCCATTCCACAAGCATTATATCCTAGTTTAGTAGAGTCATATATATATTGTTACCGCCGATTTACGCCGAAGGTTTCGCTTTGTTTTCTTCAAGTGTGCAAGTTTTATTTATCGAAGAAGATACATAAGATTGGATGGAGCTTTTAACGCAAACACTCTTCTTGAAGAAATATTTAACCACTACTTCACACGGATCCTACCGAGCTAATTAGGAGTACTAGTTTCTTTCGCTTTTAATTACCTTCCATTATCATAACTTTGATACTTTCGGGAACATTGGGGACAATGTTCGCTTTAAGTGTAGGATGGAAAATAAAACGAACTTTGAAACTATGCTTATCCTTGACTATTTGCCTTGTCCAATTTCATTTGTGTAATAAACCATGAGAAATATCGGTTAGGGTAATTTGGCACCAAATTTAAAATTTTTCATGACATGTAGGAGTGGGTCATTAGTCTTAATAAAGCGCTCATGGATAGGAAGTTATATGACTAGCACAAAACCCTTTACCACTTAAATTCCACCAAAATGTGATGATCGCCTCTAGGTTTGTAGGAATCAAAGCATTCCACTTAATGCTTCGAGAGTGTACCGTAGTATAATAGATTCTAGAACTTGTTTTGTGATGCATTCGAGATCGCTAGTGAGACTACACTTGTGTAGTTAGGAATAACTAAATGATAAGAGGCATTAGGATAACCCTTGTTTGATACCCGTATTATAATTACTTCTTCCACATTGGTTGAGTAATTCCTCCACACCCTTGCGTTGTACTCATCTTTAGTACACGATACCCCTAGTTAACCCCTCAGAGCCTATCCTTTTCGTTGTTCTCGTGATGTTTAGGTTTTCCAGAATATCAATGAAGAACATTGTTTACAATCCACCCCCAAATGTACACCCAAATCGCCTTAGCCTACCTTGTATGCACTCACTTTTAGTGCATTATTGTTATCATACTAAACCCTTAGTTCAATTATCTAGTTGCTTGCATAAGTTGCTAAGTCGAGTCATATCCTTTGTACACGCTTTGGGACGATTGGGACTCATGGAAAAGTTAAATTTTATGAAATGACGGAAGGAACGTTAAATTCAAATTCCCTTTATTTACGTAATAATGTACTCCAAGTGTTTTGATCTTTTCAATTCGGGTCAAATTAGTGTTAAAATAATAAAACTCAAGTGTATGGATGTGCCTATAAATCCTATTATTTTGATGTTATCGTAGAGGATGGTAGAGTAAAAGTGTATGATATATATATATATATATATATATATATATATATATATATATATATATATATATATATATATATATATATATATATATATATATATATATATATATATATATATATATATATATATATATATATATATATATATATATATATATATATATATATATCGAAAAAAAATAGAAAAAAGAAAAAGAAAAAATAGATTGTTAAAAAAATAATACAAAAACAAAAACACACTGCTACCATCCTACATCTATCTTTAAATTTATGTTTGTTTGTTTCAATTTATCTAGAGTTTAGAGTGTCGAGTCTTGGCTTAGCAACGCCATTCTTCTCATTCTTGTAACATAAAGATTTTTGACTTGCCACCACTAAATCGCCTATCCCACCAAACCTTTTGTTTCTCTACCGTAAGCCTAACGTTACAACCCTTTAAAAGACCTCTTGGATAGTTTTTCCTAGGTGCTTACGCCAAAGCGATGGAGGTTTGATCTAGTCTCAAGCCTATGGTAATCTATGTACTAGGACCAATTAATGAGTGTTTATCTTCCATTTCCAACTTGATATATTTCATATACACCCGATAGATGAGAGTATCCAAACACCACTTGTGAGGTGCTAGTATGTAATTCCGTGCTTGTTATGACTTTTGCGGGGCTTATACGTGTTGTGAATTGTTCTAAACTAATGCTTCACGACCCCCAACTTATAAATTAATTGGCTAAAAGCACATTTGCTTGAGGACAAGCAAATACCAAGTGTAGGGATATTTGATAAGGATTTAAAAGGTACACTTTTGAGGGGTCATTTAAGCCCTTAATCGACCACTTTTATACCCGTTACTGCTTAATTTCGTTCCTCTTGAAGGCAAATTGCTGGAATGACACTTATTCGGACGAAAAGGCGCAAATATATGAAGAAAATGGCCAAATTCAAGAATCAAGACACTCAAGCTGTGATCGAAAGCGACGGTCACACCAAATGGCGATGCCGTCGCAACACGCTTTTGAGACGACTCGAAGCCAAATTGCTATTTTGCACTCGACCGGCATCGTGTTTTAAAGAGTAGGCGTCACAACCTCGTGACGACCTAGATTTGGATCCCGACGGCGTCACAACCATAAGGTGACGTTGTCACTAAGTCGACGCCAGCCAAGACGAAAACGACGGCGTCACAATTAAAGAGTGACGCCGTCGCATATTGTAACTCTATATATAGAATTTGAATTTTCAGTATTTTAGAGAGGTATTTTTTTGGAGTAAAACCTAAACCGAATTTGGCTGACTTGGGCAGTATCTTAGGGTTCCATACCCTATTTTACAACAAGATAAGTGATTTACTTCATGAATTCAATTATGTTTTCAATTGTTTGTGTATGCTTGCATGTTTTCCATGTCCGCTAATTTACTTGTGTGTTTGCTTAGATCTATGAAACCTAGGTATTGAATATTGATTGGTTGTCTCTTATCTTAATTGTGATTGACCTAGTATTGCGATAGGTCATTCGTTGTGTTTTAATGCTGAGTAATCTTTGTGAACATTAGTTTATAATCACCTAGAGTTATTGTAGTCTAAACATCCAAAGATAACCTTAGAGTTAGTTTATGAATCCTAGAGATTTCGTAGGCAATAACCTTAAGGTAGTCTCAAAGAGTTAGGGAAAACGATACCCTACAACCTTAGAAGACACAACGTTAAGAATAAGGACGTGACAATCCAACCATCAATAGGAGATAACTAGGGAGTAATAGCATCTAGGTAAACACATCTTTAAATCATTATAAGAGCACACAACAATAGACATAGACTACACTCACCTTAGCTTAGTTAATTAGATAATTAGAATAGTAGAGTAATCGGTAGAAATACCACCCCCCAAATCCAATACCCCGAGATTTGTACCTTTCAATTTTCTAAAAAAAAATATAAAAAAGATAAAAAATAATCTTCCTCAACCCCAACCTTAGCGTTGTAATTTCTCACTAGCATTCCTATTCCCCTAGAGAACGATTTCAATTCCCGAGGCTTACCCTAATACTACACTACAACAATTAGGTTCACTGCCTAGGGTGTTGAAAAACTTGCTCGACTAAAAGGAAGTTCTTTTGACCCCGAACGCGCGTTGTACGCGTATCAATGTTGTACATGGTTGGTTATGTATGTCGTTTATAGGAATGGTTTAGTTTATCAAACGTGTTTAATTAAATATTGTACCATTGTTCGGGCCATCATAATTCAGAGGTCATGTAGTAAACGTATGAGAGGCTAGAACACTTTAAATCATAAATCCAGCAACTCGTCAATGCATTCACCCCAAAGAGGCCCCTTACATAAAGCTTCCTAGTTACGTAGTACTTAATATGTAAAACATATAAGTTTCTTATTTGATTATAGGACATAAGTGTTAAAATGGTCACATGGTTTGTAAAATTAGTTTAGTCATGTTCCGTTAATGGGTCTTGGTCAATTTTGATGTTTCACGTAAGTTGTAAAATTATAAGTTATGGTTTATAAGTAATGAATATGGTTTCACATGTGAAAAACCGATTTTTACATGTGAAAACATTACTCCGAAGGTCAAATAAATTTAGGAAAGTTTATTAGAATGTGACATGTTACATTTTTATAAGAAATACTAAGTTTTAGAAATCGCTTAGCTTGGAAAAGAACATAGTTTGTAACTACTTAACTAGCGAAAATCCAACTTTTACGTAAAAAACAATTTTTATAAATCTCGGTAGTAAATTGCCATTGTTTTGCGTTTCTAGGCTAAAATTATGGGGCATCTAATGTAAAGCATCATTCCGGACAACTTTCGTGGTTTATACTTTTGATGATTCGGACCAGACAAATGTCAAAATCGCGTTTTAAATTTACATCAGAACACTTTTATTCGAAATCAAGTTTTCTTTTAGTAACCTAAACTAGTCTTAACTTTTGATTCACAAGCTCTTTTGACATGATTCAAAGTACTCAAAATACTATGTTTCTGTTTTATTTCTTCTTTAACTACAAATATATTAAAGGTCTTGTGCTCATAAAATTGGTGACAATAACTAGTATGATTTACTTGATTTACTAATTTACTAATATAAACTTTCACATGAAATCATAAGCAAGTTTACTTACATGTTTACTTGTTTTAAGATTTGTGTACGACATGATCGATATACTAACATATATAGCATATAATAATAAGTATAAAATCATAAAAATGAAGATGTTGATCACAAGTTATCTTACGACTTTTGACCTTTTAGGAGAAAAAAGGACATAAAAATCAAAGAACAAGAACTAGGAACTAGAATAAATTCCACTATTGGAATCCTTCCACACCTCTTGTGCACTTATGATCTTGTGCTAAGACTTATGAAAGAACTTGATTCACTTGAGTAGCTTGCAATCTAGCCAATGGGTGAAGAAACTTATAACTAGGATCATGTAAAGCTTGACAAGAGCTTTAACAATGATATAGAACTTGTAACATGAAAATCAAAGATGAAGAAGATTGGGATTATTATGGTGGGCGTTTATGGTGATGAAAGGAAGAAGAAGATGTGTTGTTTCTTATATAATAAGATAAGGATGTTAAGATGCTAGGATATTTACATTACTTAGCCTTGTCATTAAACACTTGTAACCATCATAATTCATCAAGGCTTATCACAAGCCAACAAGGCTTGTGACCCCCTCCCTTATATGTGGTCACAATAAATGGGGAGGTGACTAGATGGTTGATCTTGGTCTTATCTTGTTTACGAAGTGAGTTTTGGTTCCGGTAATTGCTAACGTTAAGTACTTAAATCGCGAAAACCGAGTATCTTAAAAATATGAAACTTGTAAGAAATGTTAAAACTTATTTATAAACTCTATAAAAGTATATTAAATGAGTGATAAGTTTAACGGAGTGCGTAAACGTTGTTAAAACCTAAAAACGTAGGTTGAATACGCGTAAAACGTATAATGTTTACGCGAAAATGGAAAAAGTGAAATGTGACTTTCAAAATATGATTATTATGAACCTAAAAGGCTTATAATATGTAGACCGGGCCAAAGCTAGTGTCGGTTGGTGTTAAATGTACGTTAAGTCTAAAACCGGAAATGTTAAATATCTAGTTAAACTTAGTTAGGAAATTTTAGAAAATACCTGAATATCTTAGCTTAGTTAGGAATTTTTTATGACTAGATAATAAATAAAAATAACTAAGGCGTTTGGTTGCATTTGGAGGATATCGGGGCATTTTAGATTTTAATTCCTTCAAATGTCGTGTTTGTAACTCAAATGTGAGCATTAAGTAATTTACAATTCCCGAATTGCCAAATGGAGAGAATCAAAATACCTCCAAAAAGTGAGAATTTTAATTTGCTTGAAAAAAAATTTTATAAACTTTTTTCTTATTGTTTTTTTATAAACTTTTAAATAAAATATTTATGAATTTTTTTGATAAACTTTTTTTTATAAATTTTTTATAAACTTTTTTTTATAAATTTCTTATAAATTTTTTATAAACTTTTTTTATAAATTTTTTATAAACTTTTTTTTTTATACATTTTTTATAAATTTCTTATAAATTTTTTATAAACTTTTTTTATAAATTTTTATAAACTTTTTTTTATAAATTTCTTATAAATTTTTTGTAAACTTTTTTTATAAATTTTTTATAAATTTTTTTCATAAATTATTTATAAACTTATTTTTAATAATTTTTATAAAATTTTTATAAATTTTTATAAACTTTAATTATTACTTTTTTATAAAGTTTAAGTAGAATATTTATGAAATTTATATTATATATATATATATATATATATATATATATATATATATATATATATATATATATATATATATATATATATTATAAATTTGTCAACCAAACATGCTAAGATATTTAAAATTCCGGAATTTTAAATTCTCAAGAATTTAAATTTTCTAGAATTTAAAATTCCGAAATTTCAAATTACCCCAACCAAACGCCCCCTAAGTAGTTTTAGGTATTTATAACTTAGTTAATTTAGTGTAAATATTGTGTAGTTTGATATTGTTTAGTTTATAAATCAAAGGATGATTTTATGGTCAAAGGGGGAGGGAAATGTGTTGACTTTTCAAAAAATGTAATAGTTTTTAAACGTCTTAAAAAATGCGGTGCAGGTATAGGTCAAGTTTGCATATAAGTAAAAATGTTTAAAACGCAAGTTTAGACTCGTAAATCACAGGGTCTATTTGGTAACATTTGAAATTTAGTTTTTAAATTCCATATAATGATTATAAAAATTAATCAAAATGTTCATATTCGGTTTTCGTTACGTGCGGGATAACCTAAACGATTATATTTAAAGTTCAAAATTGTACGCAATTTTGGATAAAATGTTTATGTTTTGAATAAATATTAACGTGAAATTTTTGAGTTGTTACATAGTGTGAGTTTATGAAGATGATTTGAGATTACTCAATCAAAATTATCACATAACAATTTAAGGAAATACAATTTTTAGTAGCCAACATTGTTTGGAGAACCGTCTATTATTAATCCTAATAAGACCACAACTCACAAAGGCAATTACTGATAAAAAAGCACGTATGAAAAGCAATTATAACCTTAATACCTGACACACAACTATAACATCTAACCAAACACTGGTAATCATATGATCAAACTAAGAGATATGACACCACAAGAGATATTAAAACGGTCCATGGAGATAAACTGATAATACGTTGAGCACCAAAGATGAACTTTTTTTCTTTTTTTTTTTTTTTTTGGAATGGCGGCTATATATAAAACTAAAACACAAAACAACTAAAAGACATTATCTATCGATTACCTAACCAACCTATCCAACTAAGGCGCAACTTAGGATTTCTAGATGAAATCCACAAGAACGATATAGAGACAATAGAATCCCATAAAAAGTCGCCCTTTTAGGCTTACAATCGGAAAAAATTAAAGCATTACGAAAATTCCATATAGACCACATCAAAGTAGCTGCTACACCTTTAAGAATATATCTTGCCGTCTTTGTCACCTTACAAGCATCAACCCACGAAAACCACTCCGCAATGCTAGCCACACCCGAGATATCCAAATCGCACCATCTAGCTAGTAACCTCCAAAGCTCTCGAGCCATCCCACAAGAAAAAAGAGATGATCGACATTCTCTACGTGATCAACACACAGAGGACATAATAAAGAATCAATATCAATATCTTTGCATTCCAAGTTCACCATAGACGAAAGTTTATCCACGTTTAATCTCCACAGAAATACATTAATTTTGATAGGAACATCCTATTCCATCTAGTGCAGTATGCTCATCAATACACAACGATGACCTTAGTTGATTCTCATTTATTTTCCAAAATGAGTTTTGTTAAACAAAACAACCCTCAAAACGATGATTAGTGTGAAGCTACAAGAAAACCCGGACAAAACTACAACTTTTTCTATCGATGCTAACAACTTGAGCCACAATCATACCAATCGAAGTTTTTCTGATGACACTTTTTGTAACACCCTCAAAGCCGAAAGCAACGGACTATCGAATATTGGTTTAACTAAAATGTTAGTCATGATTTAAAATTATTAATAACCAACTACTTCAAGTTTATAAAAATCTCAAATGTCTCTTATCATATCAATGAGAGGCAAAGACCCATTTATTCTTATATTTCAAAATAAATGTTCACTTTTATATATCAATCAAATCTAACCACTAAAATCAATTTTGATTAGTTAAACACACCTCAAATAAAAATTTAAAGCTCAAATAAGAATTTAAAGTTGGGACTCAAATAGTACAATTTTAGTCCTACAAAATTAAAATTTTACAAGTATCCTAATCAATTTTGCTAGTTTGATTCTCTCTAGTCATGTACCAATTTATTTCATCATAAAAACCAAACCACCCTCAAATCCAACCAAGATCATCATCATCAACACCACCATGAACAACAACAACAACACAAGGACGACCACCCAAATCCTAAAACAAACCACCCAAACCATCACCTCCCACCTCATAATCTTCACCCTCTTATCCCTCCTAACCCTCTCCTTACGCTCCAACGTCGAATCCACCACCCACACTCTCACTACCTTCATCGACCACGACCCTTCAATCAAATCACTCCTCACGCGCCTCCACATCCCCACCTCCACCTCAACGCTACCCCCACGCGCCCTCACGCGCCGTCGCAGACCCTTCCTCCAGCTCACGCGCGTGGGGACGCTAGATGATGACTTTTTCAGTAGTGACGATGATGTGGATGATCATAGGCTGTTTGGGAATGGTGATAGGTTTAGTGTTAATTATACGGATTTGATTGTTGATAGGTTTGATTCTAGGTTAGGGTTTTCTGATTTTGTTGTTGATAATGGGATTAGGGTTAGTGAGATTAATAAGGTTGCGTTTAGGTCGGTTAATTCGGTTAGGGAGAAGGATAATGCTAAGTCGGTTAATTCGGTTGAGGAGAACGAGGAGAAGGATAATGTTAAGTCGGTTAAAGTTGATTCGGTTGAGGAGAACGTGGAGGAGGATAATGTTGAGTTGTTTAATTCGGTTAAGTGGTTTGAGGAGAATGCGGAGAAGGATGATGATGTTGAGGAGAACGAGAATGAGAGTGACGTTGTTCGTGATGAATTGCAGATGTTTTTCAAGAGATTTGAGATAGAGAAGCATGAAATGAGTGCGTTGTTGTTTTTGTTAGGTGTTTTGTCTGCGTCGTACGGTTTTGCTATATTTGGTTTTGTTGTGACGTATGCGTGGGTAATGGGGATTGTGTTTGTGGTAGTGGTGAATGATTTGTTGAAAGGGTATAAGTCGTTTTTCAGGACGTTATGGGATGGTTCGAGTTTGGGGTTGAAGAGGTTGTCGGGGTTTATAGTTATGAGATGGGCGGTGAGAGATGCGTTGACGCAGTTGTTGGGAGTGTGGTTTTTTGGGGAGATTGAGGATCAGTATATGTTTTTTAAGATTTTTGTTAGGTTAAAGTTGATGCCTTTTTCGATTGTGTCACCTTGGGTGAAAGGTTTTGAGAGGGAGATTTATGGTTTTTTGTTGTCGTGGTTTTTGTTGGATACGTTGATTTCATTTGTTTTTGCGGTGGATGCGTGGATTGCGATGGTGGATACTAGGAAGAGTGTGAGGGAAGTTGTGAAAGAAGGGTGTCATCTGTTGTCGTTAATGTTGCATCCCGCGATTAATTTAAAGTGTTTGGAAGGGATTGTATGTGGGACATTTGCGAGATGGGTATTGTCGCAGTTTTTAGGGAAGTTCTTTGCTTCTGCTTTTCAGTCGTTTATGGAGGTATATTTTATGGTGGCGTGGCTTTTGTACTACTTTTCAGTTAAGTCTATGGATGCTAATGCCAGTGGAGTACCATTTGGTCATAGAGAGCTTGAGCGATTGCTTGAAGATGTTAGATAATGGCTGCTGCAAGTTTTCATGAAATTAAACTTACATGCCGCAGAATGTGAGTTATAAGCTGACGGTAATCTTCAGTGCTTTTGTGTGTTGATTGTATTTTAGGAAATGTGATTTAGCACTGCCATTGTTTTTACGACACCGTCTTGTTGTTTTGTATCATATGTACTTTTGGTATTTATCACGAGGCAGATATAACATGTGTATATTTTTCCCCTTGTAGTGGTAAAACATGCATCCCTTTGTCATTGATTCATATTCTAGGTTATTCATCTATTTATCTTGCTTTAAAATCAGATATATCGAATATAGAAGTAGTATACATTTAGACTAACATTACTTCCATTGTTGGGTATGCTTCCTTTTAGTTGCTAATATCATTGACTACAGATCTACTTGGTAACAATTTCGTACAATAAAACAACTACCGTATTATTAACAAAACATTCTTCTTGTTTCTGAATCTTTTGAAGAAAATTTACAAAATTGTAGCAGATTGGTGGTAAACCTATGGTTAGGCTAAGAAGAGAATCGTATGAGCCTGGGTAAGTATAGTACTATTTGAAAAAGTAATTAGAAGTATACCTTGGTTTCATATAAACGGCTGTCAATTATAAATTCAGTACGATGATTAGTAACTTTTGTATATCATATACTAAAATATCTAGTTGCGTTTAATGATTAGTGAGTGTTATATCAAATATACTACTAGTCAACGAGACGGGTAATTTTAGACAGGAGCTTTTTGTTAAGTTGCTTTATTCTAAGCTATCACTAAATCTTTTATTTAACGCTTTTACATCAGAGTCTTCTTGCCTTGTATATGGAAGTATAAATGTAATTAATTTGGAGCAACTGCTGATTACTTCTATCATTACTTTTACCGCCTTTCTGGATTTTTCTTGCTAAAATATTATTGGCTACACCTCTACTTGGTAAGAATACCGTGAGATGAAACAACTGTAATGAACAAAACATCCTTCTTGTTTTTGACACTCTTGTAGTCTTGTAATGAATTGGTGGTAAAGAAGAATATCTTATCTGAACCCTGAAATGTCGGTCCTTTTTAATAAAGTATTTAGAAGTATACCTTGGTATTGGAACACAGAAATCATCGTCAAATCTAACTCTGTTTCTATTTAGCTGCCTTTAATGATTAGTGACTGTTCCATCTAATATTATATGATTACTATTTAAAGGTCATCAACTGAAAGGTAATAACTTGGTCGCTGGATGGGATAGTTAAGCGTGGGTTTTTTTTATTATGTTACTTTTTTAAGAGGTTGAGTAAAATTATCCTTAATGGCATGTTCAGCTGGAGAAAGGATAGGAAACTCCATTTTAGTGATCTTAAACATACTTAAGGGGGAAAACATGAAGATACAGTATCCAAATAATATTTAGTTACGGTTCTGGCCTTATTCTTTATATTCTAGACAAATAGTTCAGTTAACAGTTTCAGTTTCTTTTACGTATGTGTGCCCCGGACCCAAATTTAATGATTTTCTGAAAATTGCTAAGCCATCTTTCTACTTTTCTCACCTGATAATATTACCAATTCTATGATTTGCCTGAAAAATGTGGCAGTGTACCTTTTAGACAGAATTGTAGTTCATTGATTGAACAGCTGCAACTTTTTGAAGTTATCAAAAAGTTAGGCAGAAAATAATAAATGTGGTCAGAGTAGGTGGACTTGCTTCAAATTTAGAAGTTCGTAGGTTAAAGTAACTTCCATTGAGGGTCTGCCTACTCTTATTTTTGTATCTACATGAGATATTAACTATCTGGCTGAGGGAAATGGTTAAATCAGCCAAACTGGAAATAAAATGTTCATGGGTGCCAAACATATTTTTCGCTTGTGCATCATGTCTTTTACTTTGAGATGTGATTGTTCTTCAAGGGTAGCATATATATTCGAAAGGGCCACTCTTGAACTTTATAATATATAGCAGATTTGCTGAATACTTGCGTATTTCAGCATAATCATTTTCTATTTCCCATCCAGGGGTTTGTTAGACTCACAGTTTAAGGTTAATACTTGGCAAACTAACTACTATTTCATATTTAAAAGATACATTGCAGGAAGTAACTAGGAGATACAGATATGTCTATGTCCTTACCATGTTACCATAAGAGATACAGATATGAGATTAGTAGTGAATATAGATAATATGCTCTATCCGATAATTGATTTTGGATTGAATCAGCATCGGTTCATTGCCTTTCGAAATTATGCTGTTTTTGTATGTTGTTTATCGTTTCTTGTCTGCAACAAAGTATCTTACTTGACTTACAATTGGAATATTTTTTTCTTGAATTTGAATCATTTCCTCTTTATCGTCATTCTTCTGTGTAAGAACTGCGCCCCCTTGCCTCCGATTATTTGGTTCATATCAGGTTTTATATGTAATCAGAGCTTATTCGCATATGTAGTACAATCAGAATATCTTAATAATACCGTTTTGTGGTATGAACGATTTTGACTACTTCCATCAGTGTACCTGAAAAGGAAGTGGTCATGAGCACCGTGAGAGGGAGGTACGGAGGTGAAATGAGATAGAAGCTTGTTCTACATTTACGGGTTTGCATACTTAAGTCCAGTTATCAAGACCTGATACCAAAATAGGAGTGTCAAGTGTGCAAATGTAATGCAAAGTATGTGGGTTATGGAATTACCAAAAATATTCAGGATTATGTACTATTATTACATCCATTTACCAATGCGAGTGAAACAGAGGTATATAACTAAATGCAACTTAAAAGGTAACCAAGCTATCCAAATAAAGTTGCAATGCAGGATTCAACAATCCAGAGCCTGATTTGATATAATTTGGGAATGATACTATGCATAGTTGGAGCATCAGATATGTGACAGGTATCAAAGTTTTATTTTATTTGTATTATTTTATCTTTTTTATATTTGACTAAATTGTTGACTGGCTCAATGTTTATTTTAGAGTTTCTAGAACCCCTTTTTTTAGTTTCTTCTACCTTCCGATATACTGTAGCATAATAACATAAAAGCTTAAAACTGAAACATCGCCTTCTATGCATCTGCAGAGGGGTCTTCATTATAAAACATTTTGTTGATTCGCTTAAGATATTGCATACCCAACAGTTTCACTGACAACCAAGGTTGCAAAAGCGTTAGGTGCTAGTCGGGAGGTCGACCACCGCTTGGCGCCTAGGCAGATTGGACCTTTCTATATATAAATTTAAAAATTGTATGTATATTGATAAATCTAATCATAAATAACTAAGCGTGTCTCAAAAAATAGGATATTGAGGTTTAAATGTAAATTAAAGCTTTCATTTAGTTAAATTAGAGTTTTTTAACAAGAATAACATCACAAAATTTATTCTTTCAAGCTATTTAAAAACAAGATCTGACCAATTGAAAGGAAGAAAAAAAAACCCCTTATATAAAGAATTAAAAAACGGTGTTGACCACCGCTGACCGGCGTTGACCAGCCTGTTGATCTGCCTTGACCACCTTTTTGACCCATTTTCTAAAATTGAGGCGGCTGGTGGCCGCGTAGCCCGCTTTTTACAACACTGCTGACAACTTAAATATTAAGGCCTTAATATTCTGAAAACCGGTAGGAAGCTACTGCATAGAGATGATAGTCATGTTTGTATAAGTATAAGCAAGTTGTAAAATACTTAAGTTCCATAAATTATTGGTCGCTTTTAGATGAAGTTGATTAACAAAGGGTGGGTTCTTGTTTGAGTTGGCTGTTGCGTGTGTATATGCTGTGTAATTTACATTATTCTCGTGCCCCAGACTTGTTACATACATATAAGCAAGCTGTAAAATAATTAAGTTCGCCTAATTATTGGTCGATTTTTAGATGAAGTTGATTAATAAAGGGTGGGTTCTTGTTTGAGTTGGCTGTTGCTTGTGTATTTGTTGTGTAACATAATTCTCACGCCCCCAGACTTATTACAAAAAACTTATACACATTAGGCTAAATAAATTAGTTGACTCAGTGTGGTCCTTTTATAAACTAGGATTAAAATATAGATCTCCTAGAACATGAATTAGCTATTATTTTCTGGTTTCTAGTACTTCTTTGTGGCTGTACTTGCTGCAGAAATAGTTGTGCTGCTTGTGCATGAATTCCATACATGACTATATTTAATGAGCATTGCATATTTTTACATGTTACAACGACCAATGAAAAACGAATTTGAGCAACTCTTAATGTAATCCGTACAAAAAACAGGTTTCATTTCTCACATCAGACTTAAAAATAGCTAGTCGCTTACAATATTAAGTTATCTCTTTACATGAATATATATAATAATATTGCAGGAAGCCGGGACAATACCTTTGACTTCATAGAAAGTCAAAGGCACAGAGGAATTCTTCGATCATGTGGCGAAGTGGCACACCTAACTACACTGAGGAAGACTTCCTCGTCACATGGAATACTGAGCCTGGAATCAGTAGTGAAGTCATATTCTTCTCGAGCTTGATCCAACAACGCACTGAACAATGGGTGTTTGAGTAATTTCACCTTGATCACAAACCTCCTCTGGTTTTTGCCTACATAAACCACCATATGGCCTTTTGGGACATCTCTCGGAATTGAAGCTTCCTCTTCATGCATGGATGAAGATGGCCAACTGAATGCCCATTGGCAGCACTTATCACAGCTTTCAGAATAAGGTACAACTCCTCCATCATTCATCTTTTTCCACTTTCTTATCCATGATTTCATAACCTTCCCGTTTGCCATCTTTTATGTATGCGTGTATATATGTATGTGTGTGTGTGTGTGTACGCGTCTGTGTGTGAATGAGAGCTATTGTGGTGTTGGTTTTAAGGTGCGAGAGATCATATATAGTGTTAGAGGTTGAATATCTCAAAGCTTATTGGAACATTAAATGCGGAATCACTCAAATATATATATTATAGAGGGAGAGAGAGGGATGGGTAGCTTAAAGAGGATATGGGAAAAGTTTTATAGAGCTGGAGCTTTATGTGGTTATGCTCTTTTGTTGCGATATTGTACTTTGAATTTGCATTCATGGGGTTTTTTACTTTAATATATTTCATTAATATATTATAGGGATACGAATTTGTACGAACAAGTGTTTTGCATGAATAAAAGAGCCCTTCTTTTTTTTACAAATAAGTTCATCCCCACATTCACATGTATATATTATTTTATAATATCTTTTGAGTAACATGTAAGAATTAAAAGTTTGTGGAAATGCACTTTGTCCAAGAAGGTTATCCCATGCCTTCCATACTATCCTTTTATCTCCCACTCCCAACTTGTGGGTCTCACTTTTTGTAACTTGGCATTCTTTTTGACGTAATTCTTGAGATATTCTTTTTTTGTGCGAGTCTTGATTCTAGCTGTAAAGTTAAAACTCGGGTTTACCGACTCTTAGAAACAATTAGATCTGTATTATAATGGTGTCACTCTTCTTTATTTACTGAACTGCATACTAAACTGAGGTTCCTATCAGTTTGATCTTTTAAGTTGACTCGATTGAATTATTAGTTGTGGGCCACAGGCAACTTAGTCTCTTTCTTTATTATCTTTATTGATTTAGGCAGTAAAGTAACTTGGCTATGTGTGTAGAGTCAATGGATTGATATGGTTCAAAGATTGTGATTTAGGGGGATATGATATCGACTTGAGGATTGACTAATATCTATGCTATAAATTGCTTTTGTGAATCACTAGTGTAAGTGGAAAGTGGGCTGTTGAGGAAAATGGTACTGTCATCACTTTCATGATCCTACACTTTAGGTTTTTTAATTGAGAGCTTTTCTTGGTGCTTGTCCCATTTAACTTGGTCTTGTCTTTCCTTTCTAGATAAGTCTATATATGGGTCCAACCCTATGTTGCACGGGAACTGAGTGCAGGGCAGGAAGCAGGGGCCAGTCTTGGAGCAGGAAGCATGGCAAAACTAAAAATCAGCAGATGCAGCGGGCGAGTGCGGATATAAATACATTAAAAATAATAATATATATTATAGATAATGTACCACAAACCTCAAAATATATTAATACGTTCATGTAACAAGGGTGGTTCTAAGTTTATTATAGCTAGGAGGTATATAGCCATGAATTTTATAGCTACTAGTTAGCACAAATCACACAAAATTAAATACCCAAGTTTTGCAAGTTGTATCAACAGTTACCAAAGTACAGTACATTTAAAGTAAAATAAATAATATACTCACCCACTAGCCCACTCCCCAATA
Source organism: Chrysanthemum lavandulifolium (assembly GCA_022545495.1). Taxonomy (NCBI): domain Eukaryota; kingdom Viridiplantae; phylum Streptophyta; class Magnoliopsida; order Asterales; family Asteraceae; genus Chrysanthemum; species Chrysanthemum lavandulifolium. Next base: position 74,841,667 of record CM040240.1, read on the forward strand.
CCCACCATCTCACACCCACTGTCACTTTTCCCAATCTCATTTTCTCCATATTCTCCGATCATCTAACCAATACCCACCGGAAAAACATTTCTTTTGTACTAGAGCACTCTCTAATTGTTGTCAAGCTGAGAGCGACGAGGGCACTCAGATTACATGGACTGCTGGAAACTTTTAAAAAACGTCCCCAAAAAACAGAAACGCTTCAAGAAACGTCCCTTGACTTGTCGAGGCGGTCAATGACGTCCCAAACTTTGAAACGGCCAGGAAACGTCCCCTGCCGTCCCCGATGGCGTTTCCGTCCCCATTGCGTTTCGGGTACGGGGTACTCCACCCTTTTGGCGTTTCCGTGCAACAGAGGTCCAACCTTAAAAATGATAAGAAAGAATCCCTTTTTTATTAAAACTTTCAACTGTTACACCAGTATATATATTTAGTAAATTGTATCTTTATACCAAGTGGACAAAAACTGGCTCAATGCGATAAAACCCCAGTTGGTTTCTGTTCGCAGATCATATATTCCCAAACCCGTTCTCTGTTTGGTTTGGAACAAAACCCAAGCCAGTTTCTTCTTTCTGTGGTTATTTAAATCTGAAAAGTTTGTGTTTGGTTAATAAGCAGTTTGGATTAGTTTTTGTTATATGATATCGAGCATAATTGGGATCTTATTTTATGTACAGATCCGACAGGCAATCTTATTAGGAAGTGAAATATGGTGTTTTCTTTTTATAATTGGTTTGACCCCTTTTAAGTGGAAAAGGCCTACCACATACACCGAAAGATTTAGGTGTTATGGGTATAAAATCTTGATCTATGATTGTCACAAATGTCACTAGTAGGTGGTCTGTGGTATGGTACAACTTAAACACATGATTACATAAAATGATAATTTTATGAGATAACTATAAAATCTTGGTCTCTGAGTTAGAAATTCCCAAGTGTCATGAAGTTGGTAGTTGCACAATTTATTATAAGTTTTTGCTTGTTTTGTCCCACCACACACTTACATGCTTTCACACATATCATACATAAAGAAAGATTGTACAAACCCGTACCCAACTTTCACTTTCTTAATAAATATTAATTCAGTGTTAGTATCATGTCATCTTGTTGGAGACATTGGCATTTTACACTTACATGCTTGCATTTTACATTCAAGTCTGACCAAAGCATAGTAGTTTAAATTTCTGTCTTCCATACACGCTAGTCTTGAACTTTACAGAGCTATGTTTTGATAAATGAAGCTCAAAAACTGTTATGCTCTAGTAACTTAAAAACTACGATTTTCTTGTAAATAAAGTTTTTAACTACCAAGTTGTGGTAAAATATCTGCTGAAAATATAGATTCTGTTGCAAATTCAGTTGAATTGATAATCGATAGAGACAACCATGATGGAATTTAGAGTGTTCATGATTGCTTATTTGAGTGGTTATCTGCTTCTTTTGGGCAGATAAGCATTTTGAGCATTTGGACAAACCTGTTTATCTTCTTATTTTATTATAAATACTTAAATAGTACTTGCTAGTAGTCAAATTGGTAAATGTTTAGTTTTAAGTAGATAAGAACTTAATAAAAGCAATCGTTGAAACACCATAATATCTCGGCCACATTGACGAGACTACACCTTGAAATAATTTTGGGTTTGGGGTTTACATATTTTGATCAAGTTCATCTGGTCTGAACCATGTGTACGTCAAATCGCCAGCCTGAAATGGAAATGTGAGGTGATAGTTAGAGAGTGACCAGAGGGACCCCTTTGGGATTATGAGTTGTGCATAAATCGGGGAGTAAATGAAATCCAGCAAAGTGATTCATCCCCTTAGGCAGTTGGTCTGTTGGAATCCTACATGAACAGATCATACATGGCATAGTAATCATCATGCTGATTGAGACTGTTCACAAATGCTATAAATTAGCAGCCCCATTGCTAATATCTTTGTGATGTTTTTGCACAAGATGTGACGGTTTTACGAAAACGACTTATCTTGGGGTTATATTTCACCAAGGGTTAATTGTAAACAGCCGTCTTTTTGTGATTGGTCACCAATATTTTGCTGCTAACATTTATATTTTGCGACAATCCTATTTATCCTTAAGTAATTTGTGAAAAACCAACTAAGGTTTATTCTTTTTACTAATTATAGATCAAACAAACAGGTCAAAACTTGTATAAACTGTCTTTGTTATTTATTATCTGTTTAAAAACAATTTTCTTTAGCTTTGTAATTTATCGTGTCATAAAAATGTGACAAAGAACTGTTGATAGATAAAATAAATTATCATATATCAATGTAGATAAAAATACCATGTGTGCAATGATATGGTATGGCGTACAAGATCTACAACTTCGACATGTATTTTATTAGTTTATTAAAAATTAAAATAAATAAATAATAATAATAATAATAATAATAATAATAATAATAATAATAATAATAATAATAATAATGTGTCTAAAATGAATCTAATTTGTTATTTTTTGTTTATTTCTTTTACTATTATATCATTAAACTTTTGAATTTCGTCTATTCTATGTAGCAAGTGACCTTTTTCATGCGATGAATTAAACAATTGTTATGCACTATGTGTGCAGCATTCCAAAACCAAAGAAATGGGAATTTAACAGGACTTAGCAACTTAAAATTGGCAACAAGAACTAGATCCTAGGGTATCCATTTAGTTCCGGTATAGAGTCTTCAGTCCCAAACAGACGCTACTTTGCTCTAAAGTTTTAGACTAGTGATTTAAGCTTGATTTCATGCCTACACGGCTTTGTTTCACTCAAATAAACAAAAACGTCAAGTTATGAACCGAATTAGATGTGGTACATACCAATTTCTTTTCCATATCAATAACTTCATATAGAATTTTCATCCATTTTACCAATTTCAATGGTTTAACCCTAATTTTGAACATACAACTTTGAGTCAGCCTTCAAGCGTATCTCGGTTGGTTCAGGACGAGAGGACTTTGCAAGAGAATGGTCACGTTCCGGTTATCATCATTTTGCGAGGAACCAAATTTTGTGTACTTGTGAGTAGCGTCGTATCACGGTGTGTGAGTTGTCTTTATCATGCATGGGCCTCAAAATAAATACTCTTTATATAGTTGTGGCCTCTAAATTCATTTTGACATCAAGATGATGAAGATATATAAAATTTTGTACCAAATATTGTTAAACTTTACTTCAAGTGGACACAAGTGATGAAAAACTCCTAGAGGTTAAAGCTAGCTCGTTATAATATATTTTTAGTCGTCATGCTTAGTTGTTATATAAAGATTTGCATAGGGCCTCCACCAGCCTAGCTACAACACTGCTTGTGAATCTTAGGGGATCACAAGTTACCTTTCAAAATAATGTTCCATATATTTGAACAATTTATTATATTATTGGATAGATGAAGTAATGATTATGTGCAATGCAGAGCACGTTATAACATATGAATTATATAGGATGGACTAGCTGGCAGCTTCTACATCAGGATATGAAATATCTGTGCCTTAAATACCCTCCATGCTCCCTTCTTCTGATGCAATCACCTACACATCAACCCCATGCCTCACTCTTTACTATCAAATGTACATTTTTCACTTCCAAAGCTTATCTAACTGATAACCAATCAACGGTTGATATTTGGAAATATGTGACACGTATGCTGTAGACTAAAACAACTAGGTTGTAGGACTAAAACAACTGTCCTAGTTGTCATACCATACCGTTAGTTATTGTTGTTTGAAGTGATGATATGATTTGACTGTATTGATTATATCAATTTATTATGTTTCAGATTTTGAATCCTTTGGCTATTGACTTTTTACTCAATGTTACATAAGTTAACACGGACGGGTTAAATATTTATCATAACAACTTAACAAAGATCCGCTGTCTTACTCTTTATCGCTAGATACTGCATAATGCCTGGGGCCTGGGTGGGTGGAGGGCTGCTGAGTTAGCGCATGAGGGTAAAGGGGGCAATGTCCCTAGAAGAATTAAACACTGTAATTGTGGATACTGCCTTTATGCAGTTATGGAGTTCCTAGCTAGCCTAGTTTGACTCCTTTTGTGTCTTATAAACCCATAGTGTGATTAATAGTATAGACTTGCTAGTTGAGTCATGAATGTGGGTCGTTCCTTGGAACCGGAACACTTGTATCTTGTGTTGTTTCTACTGTATTCATAGATTTTTATTTATTTATTTATTTGTTTATTTTTTTCCTTCTTAACAATGTATACACATTCAAGAGTTTACCTTTTTTTTTTTTTTTTTTTTTCATATCAATAGGGAATAGGGACAAAAAAATGGTATTTTATGTACTTTCAAACTAGTCTAGGTCCTATTTAACAACACAATACCCAATCTTGTTGAAGCGGGCATAGGGCGGTGGTGGTGGCATGTGCCACATCTGAATTCAATGTCCGAGCTTCATTTCTTTTCAAACGTTGGTCTTCTTTTGTAGTCTTGAAATCTTTCCATGTTTTACCCCTGATTTTCACTATTATTTAGTAAATTGAGTTATTGTTTTATAATTTGCCTCCATTACCCATGTTTTTTAAGAGTAAATTACATAAATCATCCTTGTGGTTAGGCCAAAATTGCATGCTTGGTCCTAAAACGCAATTAAATACACCAATGGTCTCTGTGGCTGTCCAAATTGGGTTGACCGGTCCTTTGACCGATTTTCAATTCAATTGGACGTTCAGTCCATTTGCCCCGTTAGTCCCTAACGACATAATGTGGCAACGTTAGTCCATTTAGCCAACAATCCTTTGCAAAGTTAGTCCTTTATACTAACAGACGTTTGTAAAAAGGACTAACCACCACCCTCCACCACCACCGCCACCCAACCTTTTATTGTTGTGGTTTCCATAAATTAGGCAAAGAACTAAAAGATTTTACCTCGATTACGTGGCTCTTAAGTTGTTAAAATGTTGGGCGCACAAATTCACCATTGGATCAAGATCAAGTTGTTATGATTTTTGGTATTTGGATTTTACAATGTTCCTTTTACAAAGGAATGACATCAACAAAGAAGTATAACCAAATCCGTGATGTAGCTACTTATCAGAGACTTGTTAATCGAGATCCAACTAGTTGAATTGTACATCAATACATCATAGATTACAAACTATTATTCCCAAAGACAACAAAATCCATGATTACACGTATAAGACACAAGACTCAAACTGAAACTTAACATGTAACAACCAGTTATCCATAATCTATACTACTATATAATGCGTTTAAAAGCCAAACCTCATTCCAAGCTGCTAACTCCTAACCAAAATTAAGATAAACTCCAATTATGAGATGGCATGTGTCAATTCTTAACAAACCCAAGACTAACTCCTAATCACTAAAAATTAAGATAATGAGCTCCGATTATAAAGTGGCGTATGTCACTTCCAATTAAAATTCATCTTTATTTTCAAATTGAAATATCTTTTATCTATTTTTTTTTTATAATCTAGTTTCACCATATTTTCTAAAATTTTATCTCTTTAATTCAACATCCATTTTGATATATTTTTATTAGTTTTAGTTTTATATTTTTAGTGGGTTTATTTTATTTTAATTCAAATTTTACAACTTTAACCTTTATTTCAATCAATACAATCTTGATTCAGTCAAATATATTTTTGGGGAGTGTTTGACATGTAAGAGATTGCGAGTATTTTTATATGCGGGAATAATGATGTAACGGGAAAGCTACGGGTAACCTAAACAAACACATACAAGTAACACATATACATTCGAAGTGTTGTGAAACGAATTCAATAAACGGGTAAGCAAACACATATAACTATATTTATCGCCGCCGTTGTGCGCGGGTATCCGACTAGTAACACAAAAGAGAGAAAATATGTTCATGACCTCCTTGTACCAGCAGAGGCTAGCTCATCAGTAATGATGAAAGTCGACTTGGTAGCCTCTCGCAGGTATTGCACATCTCCACTCATGAGCTTCAACAGGTTTCGGCTAATTACCAAACTTATTCCTTCCTCCGTTGCATCCATCTGCTTCCAAATATACGCCTTAGCGACTCCTCCGACCCCACCACCAAAGGTGTGTTATCCTACGATATGGATTTCAAATTAAAAATTTAGCCAAGATTCAACACAACCAAATCCATATATCCAAACCGAGCCTAGAAAGCACAAAGTCGAGTTCTAAGTTGACAAGTTGAGCGGATTTAGCTATAAGATCTTTCCTCAAATTGGGCACGCAATTGCGAGGACACCACCTACCGTGTACAAGAGGCCGATAATGATAAGAAATGCAAGAACTTGTTGAAGCGACATCATCACCATAGAGTTTCTCCAACAACATATCTTCCGCAACATTATTCACTATTTGAATCCCATTATGTTGCTCATAAGGTGACGCCGTCGCAAGGTTAACGTGGCCAAGCGAAACCACAATGGCGGCGACACGGCGGCGTCACTAAACATAAGGTGGCGCCGTCGCAATTGTAATCTTATATATAGAATCCGAATTTTTCGGTCTTTGTGTGGAGAGTCTTTGGAGTAAAACCTAAAACCGAACCTAAGGTGTCTTGTACAGATATTTTAGGGTTTTTAACCCTATCTTACACCAAGATAAGTCTTTGCTTCATTAATTCAATTATGTCTTTGATTATTTGTGTGTATGCTTGCATGTTCTCCATGTCCGCTAATTTATTTGTGTGTTTGCTTAGGAAGTATGAAACTTAATTATTGAATATTGATTGGTTGTTTCTTATCTTAGTTGATTAATGATCTAGTAATGCGATAGGTCATTCGTTGTGTGTAATGCTTGATTCATCTTTGTGAACCTTAGAGTATGATTACACGAGTGATTGTAGGCTAAAACATCCAAGAGTGCCTTAGGTAGGAGTCTATAATCTCTCGTGGATTTGTAGACAAGACCGCTGGTAAGTTCAAAGAGTTAGGGAGAAACGCATACCCTACAACCTTAGAAACACAACGCACTAGGAATAAGCGTGACACTCAACCATCAATAGGAGATAATTAAGGAGTAATACAAACTAAGTAAACACATCTTTAAACTATCATACGAGCACATTAATTAGACATAGACTCCCACAACCTTAGCTTAGATAATTAGATAATAGTAGAGTAATCGGTGAAATACCAACCCCCAAATCCAATACCCGAGATTAGTACCTTTCCATTTTCATAAAATATAAAAGATAAAAATAATCTTCCTCAACCTTAACCTTAGCGTAGTAACTCCTACTAGCATTCCTATTCCCCAGAGAACGATATCAATACCCGTGGCTTACCCTAATTACTACACTACAACGATTAGGTTCCTCGCCTGGGGTGTTATAAAACTTGCTCAAGAAAGGAAGTTTCCTTGACCCCGAGCACGCGTGTGGCGTTATCAAGTTTTGGCGCGGCTGGCGGGAATAGAATAGCTAGTTAGTAGTCCACCTCGTTTAGGTTTCTTTGTGATTCCTATCAAATAAACTTTTTCTCATTTTAGATTTCTCTTGTCTATCCCTTCTTGTGACCTTTGTTCGTAACCATTTTCATTGACTATTCCGTTAGCCATTATGGAGAAGCGAATCCGCCAAAACTTTCACCTAATCTACGAAATCTACTACATAATCTACCGCTTTCCACTCCAAAATGAGATCTTGAGGTTCCAGCAACATCATGATGAATCCTTTCTGGCGTGGACTCGAATTAAATATTTATTACAAAAGTCCTTTGTCATGGTATGGATTCTGTTTCACTACAATTCTTTTACACTCATATCGCCTACGAAACCCAAAGGAGACTTGACTATGTAGCGGATGGGGATATTTGGGGACGTGGTGCTCGATTGCATGGGAAACCTTTGAGATTCACGCCCGATTTAGAAGTGGAACATGGGACCCAAAAAGCGAATCTTTAGACCTATTTTCAATTTGGAAACTTGATTGGAAAGGTTGTTTAGGAAGGAGATGATTAGAGTTGAGGTACCAAGGTGCATGTCATGGTTAGGCGCTACCACAATACAAAATGAATACATAGGTGATCTTGATAAGATGGAGGATAGAGTAGAAAATCCAACCCATCGGATAACCCACAAGTCTTACCATCACTGAGGAACACACATCGCCTATAACTTACGGAAGAAGTAGAAGAGACTATAGGAACCCCAATTAGAAAACCTTGGACCAAACACCATTAGAGAATGTAGGTTTAGATGCTTGTTGTCATGACCTCTCTCTTAGTCCTAGGGAAGTTCCATATTTTGATGAACCGGAGCCTCGGCAAAAACCTTACCCAATTTTCCGTCTTTAGATGTGAATCTTGGAATTGAATTAGGCCCCAATCCACCAATCAAAATAGATAGTCCGGGTAGTTGCTTGATAAAGGTGGTAGATTCTAGGCCATGTAGAGTAGAAGCCGATATAGGGTAACCCATGACCTTACACACTTATATCACCCATTCATGGTTGATAACAAGAAACACTATGGGTTTAAACCGGGTTTATTAGGTCAAGATGGATCCTTAACAGGGAATCTTTTGAAGTTGGTAGAAAATGATTCATTCTTAGGAGAGATTTGATTCTCTCGCTACACCAATAGACTTAGGTAAGGTTATAATGAATAGAGCACACTCCTTTGAGCATATAAATCACCCATCACCCTCTCCTCACGTAGCAAATTTCCACCCTAAGGTGTGTATTGCTACTATCACCCATTTGAACTTAAGTGTAGGAAAACTTCCCTTTATCTGTTAAATAAGGGTAGAAGTCGTTCATGACTCGAACAAAAACAAGCGCTTCTTGGGAGGCAACCCATGTGTATTTGTTTTTTATTTTCATTTGTGTGTCATATATCTTTTATTAATTATTTATCCTCGTGTTTAAATTTGTAAAAATGCTTTATTTTGTTTTTAACCGTCTTAATTACATATAAGGTATTTTACATAAGGGATAAGTGTAGGGAGGATTACACGTTTTCAAAAGAAGCGTAAACATGAGAATAACAATTAATTAAAAGATATATATGTTTGTTTGTTCGAGTCAAATGCTTGTATCGAGTCATAATGAATGTTTTGCGAAATTTTCCAGATTCTAAAGATGTAAATTTTCCGAAATTTTCGAAAATCGCAGACCGGTTTTGTCGGGATAACCGAGGCGTCGAGATTGCAACTGACGGCGTCGGAAGGAGTAAAAACATCAGATTACTTTTTCTCGTTTTACGAGCTACTTATAAATTTTGGAATTTTCCGGTCTTAATTTTCTTAGAAATTCAGCAAACATCCATTCCACAAGCATTATATCCTAGTTTAAATCGAGTCTTATATATATTATTACAGCGATTTTACGCGAAGGTTTCGTTTGTTTTCTTCAAGTGTGCGAGTTTAGTTTGTCAAAGAAGTTACATAAGATTGGAAGGAGCTTTTCACGCAATAATTCTTCTTGAAAGAATTTAACCACCACTTTACGGATCCTACCGAGCTAATCGGGGAGTATTAGTTTCTTTCGTTTTAATTACCTTCTTTATCATAACTTTGATACTTTCGGGAACATTGGGGACAATGTTCGGTTTAAGTGTAGGGAGGAAAATAAAAGCGGGAACTTTGAAACTATGCTTATCCTTGACTATTTGCTTTGTCAATTGTGATTGTGTAATAAACCATGAGAAATGTCGGTTAGGGTAATTTTGGCACCAAATTTGAAATTTTCATGACATATAAGAGTGGGCCATTAGTCTTAACAAAAGCGTCTCATGGATAGGAAGTTGCATGACTAGCACAAAACCCTTTACCACCCAATTCCACCCAAAATGTGAGGATCGCCACTTAGATTAGTAGGAATTAAAGCATTCATCTTTAATGCTTAGAGTGTAAACCAGTAGTATATTAGATTCTAGAACTTGTTTTGTGATGCATTCCGAGATCGCAAGTGAGGCTACACTTGTGTAGTTAGGAATAACTAAATGATAAGAGGCATTAGGATAAACCCTTGTTTGATACTGTAATATAATTACTTCTTCCACATCGGTTGAGTAATTCCCCACACCCTTTGCGTTGTACTCATCTTTAGTACACGATACCCTAGTTAACCCCTCGAGCCTATCCTTTTCGCGGTTCTCGTGATGTTTCGGTTTTCCGAATATCAATGAAAACATTGTTTACACCCGCCCCGAAATATACACCCAAATCGCCTTAGCCTACCCTTATGCACTCACTTTTAGTGCAATTATTTGTTATCACCCCAAACCCTTAGTTCAATTATCTAGTTGCTTGCATAAGTTGCTAAGTCGAGTCATATCCTTTGTATACAGTTTTGGGATGATTGGGATTCATGGGAAAAGTTAAAGTTTATGAAATGACGGGAAGGGCGTTAAATTCAAATTCCTTTGTTTGCGTAATAATGTACCTAAGTGTTTTGATCTTTTCAATTGGGTCAAATTAGTGTTAGAGTAATAAAACTCAGTGTAGGGATGTCACAGAAATCCCTAGTATTTTGATGTTATCATAGAGGATGGTAGAGTAAAAGTGTATGAAAAAAAAAAAAAAAAAAAAAAAAAAAAAAAAAAATCGAAAAAAAATAGAAAAGAGAAAAGAAAAAAAAAATAGAGTGATTAAAAAATAATAATAAAAAAAAAAAAAAAAAAATAACATGGCTACCATCCTACATCTATCCTTTAAATTTATGTTTGTTTATTTGATTATCTAGAGTTTAGAGTGTCGTAGTCTTGGCAACGCCATTCTTCATATCACGATTAACAAAAGATTTTTGACTCACCACCACTAAATAGCCTATCCCACCAAACCCTTATTTCCTACAGTAAGCCTAACGTTACAACCCTTTTTAAAGACCTCTTTGATAGTCTTTCCTAGGTGCTTACGCCAAAGCGATGGAGGTTTGATCTATTCTCAAGCCTATGGTAATCTATGTACTAGGACCGGTTAATGAGTGTTTATCTTTCATTTCCTATATTGTTATATTTCATTTATACACCTGAGAGAGATGTGAGCATCCAAACACCCCATGTGAGGTGCTAGTATGTAATTTCCGTGCTTGTTATGACTTTTGCGGGGCTTATATGTGTTGTGGACCGTTTTGAATTAATGCTGAATGACCCCTAACTTACAAATTAATTGGCTAAAGCACATTTGTGAGGACAAGCAAATAACAAGTGTAGGGATATTTGATAAGGTTTTAAAAGGTACCATTTTGAGGGTCGTTTAAGTCCTTATTTGATCACTTTTGTATCCGTTATTGCTTAATATCGTTCCTTTTCACTTTTAGGTCTCGTGAAGGCAAAATCTTTGGAATGGCACTTATTTGGACGAAAAGGCGCGAATATATGAAGAAAATGGCCAAAGTCGAAATCAAGACCCTCACGATTTGAATGTAGAAAGCGGCGTCGGAGTTCTATATGCGGCGCCGTCGGAGAATTTTGTGACGGTCGAGCGCAAAACTTCGTGTTTTCAAGGCGGCGTCTAGTTGTGAAAGAGTAGGCCGTCGCTACTCGGGGCAGCCTAGATGCGATCGAGGCGGCGTCGAAGTCGAAGAGACGGCGTCACGGACATAAGGTGGCCGTCGCAAGGTTAACGTGGCGAGCGAAACCCCAATGGCGGCGACACGGCGGCGTCACTAAACATAAGGTGGCCGTCGCAATTGTAATCTTATATATAGAATCCGAATTTTCGGTCTTTGTGTGGAGAGTCTTTGGGTAAAACCTAAACCGAACCTAAGGTGTCTTGTACAAGTATTTTAGGGTTTTTAACCTATCTTACACCAAGATAAGTCTTTGCTTCATTAATTCAATTATGTCTTTGATTATTTGTGTGTATGCTTGCATGTTCTCCATGTCAAGCTAATTTATTTGTGTGTTTGCTTAGGAAGTATGAAACTTAATTATTGAATATTGATTGGTTGTTTCTTATCTTAGTTGATTAATGATCTAGTAATGCGATAGGTCATTCGTTGTGTACTTAATGCTTGATTCATCTTTGTGAACCTTAGAGTATGATTACAGAGTGATTGTAGGCTAAAACATCCGAAGAGTGCCTTAGAGTAGGAGTCTATAATCTCTACGTGGATTTGTAGACAAGACCCTTTGGTAAGTTCAAAGAGTTAGGAGAAGCGCATACCACAACCTTAGAAACACAATGCAACTAGGAATAAGGCGTGACACTCAACCATCGATAGGAGATAATTAAGAGTAATACAAACTAAGTAAACACATCTTAAACTATCATCTGAGCACACATTAATTAGACATAGACTCCATGACCCTTAGCTTAGATAATTAGATAATAGTAGAGTAATCGGTAGAAATACCAACCCCCAATCAATACCCGAGATTCGTACCTTTCCATTTTCATAAAATATAAAAGATAAAAATAATCTTCCTCAACCTAACCTTAGCGTAGTAACTCCTACTAGCATTCCTATTCCCCAGAGAGCGATATCAATACCGTGGCTTACCTAATTACTACACTACAACGATTAGGTTCACTGCCTGGGGTGTTATAAAACTTGCTCGAAGAAAAGGAAGTTTCCTTGACCCCGAACGAGCGTGTGGCGTTATCATTGCTCTTTGTCATTACTTGACTAACAGAGGCACCCAAGATCTGTTGAAGAGTAAATTCTGTCATTTCAAGATCCAAATGGACAAAGTACGTTCTATTAGTTAATACATCATACACTCACTACAAAAATTGAATTAATGATAACAGTTATAATCATACCCGTCTACGATGCTATCAAGATCAGTGTCATCAAGTACTTTGTTGAGCTGTTTTTGAGACAAAGCACTCGTGTGAAGCTTTGCCCATCTCCCAGTTCAGTACCTTCCATCATTTTTCTTGAAAATATAATGCCGGAAAGCGGATTTTTGATCTGCCTTCTAACATATGCTAAAGCCTTAAGTAGTTTGGCGGAAATTTGCTCAGACATTCTTTGGAAATAAATAGCTTGTTGAAGGCCTTTACTTGCTAACTGCAAGAAGCAGAAAAGCCCCGTAAGTACCAACCAAATTCATCAGTTCCAAAGATTGGGGGAATCAGTGGGTTCGGATTATGGACTATAGCTTTGTAATCGCCTTCTATTCGAGTAAACTTGTCCAATCGTTTTTTGGTGTGTTATATACTTATATCTTGTGCAATACAGCAAACCCCAACAACATTTTCGTGTACATCCCGGCTTGCGCAAGCATTTTCGTGTACATCCCCAGGGAGGCCGAAGCGGCATACAATGTTTTCCCATACGAAGCGCTTCACCTGGTTGCCAGTGATTGTTACCACTGCCTTCGCTTCGATCCATTTGGTGAAGTAGTCTATGGCGACTATGAGAAATTTTAGTCCACCCGCTGCGATAGGAAAAGGGCCACCTACCCTCTCCTTGTATTATAAATAGAGGCCTTGCCTCAGAAATAAAAGTGTGTGAATTTTAAGTTTGAAATTGACATCGTTCAATTTGAGAATTTGCTAATCTCTGAGATTGATATCTCACTATCTGTTGAAGCTTTCGCTTCTGAGATTGATATCAAAAAGTGTGTGAATTTTAAGTCTACGTCATTGCTTACCTAATTTACATAATAATAGAGGGGCCCGCGATGTCAATACCCCACTTGTAGAATGGCCATGGTGAAGTTATTGGGGTTAGCTCGTGCTGTGGTTGGCGTGGGACGGGTCTATGAACTTGGCAATCGTTGCACTTCCTTATTAAGTCCCGCGCGTCACGGTGCATGGTCGGCCAGTAGTATCCCGATCGCATGGCGCGTGCCACAACGGACCGTGGTCCTGAGTGCATACTGCATGAACCTTCATGGATTTCTCGCAGTACGTAATTTGCTTGTAAAGGGCCGACACAACGGAGCCATGGTTGCAGGAAGGAACGTCGGTACAATATGTTGTCTCGCAGTTCGAATCTTTGCGCTGTGCGCCGTATCCTGCGAGCTTCCTTCTGCTCTTGGGGTAATGTTCCCTTGCTCAGGAAGTCCGTTATCGGTGTCATCCATGTAGGACCTTCCTCCTCTATTATTGTGGAGATATCCATCTCCGAAATTGACTTGCTTTTAGTGTTTCCACCAAGACTTGCTTTGATAAGTGTGCAAAGCTTGTCGAGGCAATCTTGCTCGATGCATCCGCCTGCGGTTTTCCCTCTAGGAACTTGCTTTATAGTGAACCTATCAAAGCTTTTTATCGCCTTGGTTTTATCAAGGTCTTGAATCATATTATTTTCTTTGGCCACGTATTCACCCAACACGTGGTTGGCCACTAGCGGAATCCGCATTTGCCTCTAGGTTACGTACACCCATTCGAAATGCGATGCGTAGTCCGGTGACGGGGCTTCGTACTCGCCTCATTATTTGTTCTTTGTGAACTCAAAGCGCGGTCGTAAGTGAATTCCATTCCTACGGATTTGTGAGAATGAGGCCCGCTCTGAGCCATCAATGCATGAGGATCCATCTCGCAAACAAGATCCATGGATCTTGCGGCTCGGTCTTAATTGGTGTGGATACCTCGTCATTGTCGGCTTTTCAATGATGAAGTCCGCGAATCATCCTTTGATTGCGATGCGTGGTGCATGCGTGATGTTGTGCTCACCTAGCAATACACTCCACTGCGCAGTCTACGATCGTCGGGTTTGGAGATGATCCGCTTGATCGATTGATCGTGATTACGCGCTCTTGGGTGTGCTTGGAAGTACTGCGCCGCTTAGCGACAAATACCAACGCCATAACTAATTTTCCATGGCACTATAGTTCATCTTCGTCTTCTTGGCGCCTTGCTTACGAAGTAGATGGGAGTTTGTCTTGAGTCCCTATCTGTTAGTAACATCGCCCGATGCGCCTTGATCGCAGACAAATACATGATTAGCTCTTCCCACAGTCGGGGTGCGACAAGTGTTGAGAGCGTTGCGAGATGTTGTTTAAGGCGGTGAAGGCCTCTTACGCCTCCGTAGTCCATCCGAAATCACCTTTCTTTATACACTTCTTGAGTGTTTTGAAAAGAGGTAGTGATTTTCTGCGATTGGATAAGAACACGTTTAAGCCGCCAACTTTCCATTGAGATTGGACTTCCTTCAACGTCTTGCGGTGAAGGAAGTTCGATGACCGCTTTGTCTTTTACGGGCATGGTTTTATGCCGTCGGGTTCTATCGGTATCCAAGGAACATGCCTTGATGAGCTCAGAAGGTACACTTCCTAGGATTGACTTCATATTGATCTCTTAGAGTTTTGAATGTTTCCTCGATGTCGCGCACTAGCTCATCTTCGGTATGGCTTTTATGACGAGTCATCAACATAGACCTCAGGTTGCGGCCCACCTGTTTTTCGAAAGCGTTATCCACTAACCTCTGGTAGGTGGCGCCTGCATTTTTCAAGCCGAATGGTATTGTTGTGTAGCAGTAAACACCTGGGCTTGTATGAAAGGCAGTTTTTTCCTCGTCCTCCCTAGCCATTTGGATTTGATGATATCCCTTGTACGCGTCGAGGAAGCACTTCAATGGATATCCGCACATAGACTCTATTTTCCAATCTATCTCTAGTAAAGGATAGCAGTCTTGTGGACATGCTTTGTTAAGGTCGGTGAAGTCTACACACATTCGCCAGCTGCCGTCGCTCTTCTTTACCATGACTGGATTGGAAAGCCAGTCATGGTAGTAAACTTCCCGCATGATCCCTGCCTCTACCAGTTTTTGTACCTCTGCCAAGATTGCTTGCACGCGCTCCAGGGCTTGGCTACGCTTCTTCTGGCGTATGGGTGAGTATCCCTGTCGGATTCTCAGTTTATGCTTTGTGACAGAGCGTGGTACTCCTGTCATGTGTTTAGGCTCCCATGCAAAAATATCCAAATTCTTATGCAGGAGTGCACATACAGTTGTTTTGCCGTTGTCCGACAATGAACCTCCGATGGATATTTCTGTTAGGTATTCGGGTGAATTGCTACTTTCGATTTGGAACTACGGTTGTCTGCTTGTCTTTGGAGTTGGTGTCGCCTCGCATGCAATCGTGTTGCATTCTCCGTGGTATAGTGGTGTTGTAAAGAGTAACAATGCCACCTTCCATCGGAATTTAAGCATCCCATGCGTTTGTTGATGGCACTTTCCGCATAGGCGATATTCCGTGTCTCCCAATAATGCCATTGTATGGCGAGGGAGATTTAATCACCATGAATTTCATCCAGGCCGTTGCGGAGTGCTCTTCGTTTCCAATGTTGACAGGTAATCGTATTTGCCCCATAGGCCATATCTTCTCACCTGTAAAACCAGTCAACGCTGTTTTGACCGGGATTAACTGACTGCGTATTTCAGGACGCAATCGTTTGAAACAGTGCTCGTACATGATGTCGGCAGAAGCTCCACCATCAACATACATGCGGTGGATGTCGTGACCCCACGCGCTTATCTCTATAGTGAGTGGTTCCACCACTGCGTTGTCCGCATTAAGGCGGGAAAGAGATCTCATTTCCACGTGAAAAATCCTGGCTGACCTTCTGCCTTGTGACCCGCTGCCATGATTGTATCATGTAAATGGTGTCGGGCTTGTCTTTAGGCGTCTCTTTCTTATTGCCACTCTTCTGTTTGTCCTTTCCTTCTTTAATATTCTTGACCAAATGGTCCAATCTGCCCTCTTTGACCATTTTGTCAATGAGTTGGCGCAGTTGGACACATTCATTAGTGGTGTGGCCCTTCTGCGCGTGGTAGTCACAATATCCATTCCCAGTGCGCCGATCCTCTGGGGTGCGCATTTGTGGTGGTCTTGGGAAGTTCGCCCCTCCGTCATGAGTATTTCCTTTGGGGTTTTGTCGTGAGGTGTATCTGCGTTATCCTCCCGGCTCCCACGACCGCGATAGCTTCTATTACGGTTGCTACTCGGTCATTGGGATGTCTCCCGGTTGTTCATGCGGCCATTAGTTGGAGGAGTTTCTTTTGCTATCCGCCGCGGCGGCTTCCTGAGCGAAGGACCTAGGCGTTTCATGAGTTCATCAAAAGTTTCAGGAATCTTGTCATTCAATCTCTTGATGAGTTATGGGTTATTAATTCCATTCATGAAACCGGAGATCTTTAGCACTTCCGGCATGCTTTAACTTGCATGCATTCATCCTTAAACGCTCCATGAATGCGCGTAGTTTCTCCTTGGCGCCGCTTTACCTTGGCAAGTTCGACGGGTTTTTAGTGCACTTTTTCCGTTGAGTAAAATTTAGGCGAACGCCTTTCTTAATTCTTCAAAACCATTTATACTTCGTCGTGGAAGTTTGTTAAACCGATTCATGGCTTCCCACTAGTGTGGAATTAAACATATGGCACCACACTTTGGTTGTGGCCAATTCTCGATAGTTGCGGTGATTCGAAAATTTTTAGGTGATCGTCTGGATCACTGTTCATCATAGGTCTTGACATTAGCGGGCATGCGCCTCTTCTTGTTCTCTCGAGAAATCGCTAATGCGTCTAGTGAGCGCGTCCACCTTCAGACGGCGCCATGGGAGAGACATGTCCTCCTCTTGGTCATTGTGTGCCTTACGGACTTTCAATGTCTGTATCACTATCCTCGTTGTCAGGAGTTATCGGAGGACGAGTTTTCCTTCCTTCGGCGTTTGCGCGCTATCTCAGTGCGGATGGAAGGACTTTCACTGGGAGTACCTCCGCCCAAGTCTCGTCATGCGCTTTACGGCTACCGGTCTATCATAGACAGCGTGCGCCGTTCACCTTCATCACTATCGCTCAAGTGGTGAGAGTGGGATGTCTCATCATCCTCGATCCTCCTTCCGATCCTGTTAAATACTAGGGGTCGGCGGCCGTTTCTTCCGCGCTTCTCTTTCTGGCGGCGCAGTGGGGAAGTATCGTATTCAGAATTAAAATTTAGTCGGGCTTGCAAGTTCCGACCTGATCTCTTCTTTTCTTCCTCTTGCATGAGAGTAGCTAAGACTTCGTAGTTTTGAGACACGAAATCTTCTGGCGCCAGTTGCGCCGCAACTCCTTCTAGAGCGAGTGCGTTTGTTTCTACTGCTATGCTCTTATTCCGATTTGGTGCATCTGGTGCCTTTGTCAGGTCAGTTTCTAGCACTGATTGAAAGGGAGTGGTGAGAACAGTGCGCAGTGGATCTACTTCACTGGCGGTAGTCAGATGGCTTGGGTTGTCCCCGGCGGTTCCACCGATGGGAAGATCGAGTCTTGTCACGATCCACTTGTTTTTGCGGTATTGGTTGTCCCAACGATCTGCTTAGGGTTGATCCGCTGCGGCTTCTTTCCCATGAGGTCCGATTGCGATCGCCGATTTCCATGCTTCGTCATTCTAGTCTTGGTTCTCGATGAATGGTCTCACGGATGGCGCCACTTGTTGATACAAAAGTCGGGTGTTCTTGCTTTGGGCTCGGTTCTTGTACCAATTGTTGATTGTTATCGAGACCTCGCACTAAGAGACGAAAACACCGCTTAGGCTTACTGGAGATTGTCTCCCGATTATCCTCCCGTGAGAGTAAGTAATCGGTTTAGGGTTTAAGGAGTGTTAGGGTTATGAGATCGTACCTTAAGCGAGGATGTGATTCCTTTATATACGCACGGAATCCTTGTTGGTTCGTGTTCCCCAACCTTCGGCGTATCCCGCCTAAGTCGGTTGGGAATGATAATCCTCTTATTTAGAAGATATCGGATATCTATTCCGTGAATAGCTTTGGGCTTGGGCTTACGTGAGCCCAAACGCTAATTGGCTTAGCCAGGTCGTACCGGACCAAGCTAGTATTGGACTTTAGTTGGGTCCGTGACCCGGATATAGACTATACGTCATCAGACCACAAGCGTGATAGGTCCAGACTCTCTTCTTGATCCATAAGTTTTGATTTCAAATTGGACCCCACTCTCCTTTTTGCCTAATTTATGCTTCAGGGAGTCATTAAAAGTTTAAGACAATTCAACTTCCCTGGCGGCTCCTTTCAGACAAGTTTTTAAACGAACTCCTTCTAAAGTGTCTTGAGTTTTGGTCTCTGAATATGCTTTCTTAGTGGTGATAGCCTAGGATACTTGTTTAAATTAGATTCAACATATTAGATTCTACTTGGTGAGGGTGGGTGGCGGTGGTGGTGGTGGTGGGGTGTGTGTGTGTGTGGGGGGTTGGGGTGTTAGGTGGGTGTGGTGATGGTGGGTGGCGGTGGCGGTGGTGGTTAGTCCTTTACTGGCCATTAGTATAAAGGACCAACTTTGCAAGCGATTGTTAGCTAAATGGACTAACGTTGCCACATGATATCGTTAGAGACTAACGGTGTGCAAATGGGCTTAACGTCCAATTGAATTGAAAATAGGTCAAAGGACCGGTCAACCCAATTTGGACAACCACAAGGACCATTAGTGCAATTAATTGCGTTTTAGGACCGAACATGCAATTTTAGCCTAACCACAAGGATGATTTATGTAATTTATTCTTTTCTAATAACCTTGTTATTTTAAACATGAAGCTCAATATTTTAAACCTTTCTAAAATATGACACAAAAATAAACCGAGCTATAAATTGTGCTACATGCGATCCAAATCTCTAGATCCGCTATTGTATATGGTGTTAAGTCCTATCTAAGTTCTAGGTAATTATTAACATATGGAGTTTAACATATTGTAAGAACAACCACTCAGAGGTGGTCTAATGGCAAGAAGACTTGTGACTATTACACTAAAATGTGTGAGGTCTCAAATTCAATTCCTGTTAGATGCAAACAACTCTGAAGTGGTCACGCCAACCTCTTGAAAATAAAAACAACTCTTAAGTGGTCACGCAAACCTCTTGAAAATGAAAGCTTTACCTAGTTTGAGTCTGTGTGGCCGTGCGTTCAACTCTCGTGAATTAGTCTAGTCGGCCAAAAGTTCAGAAACCATGGTTAAAAAAAGAACGTTGTACAGAAAATGATGACAAACAACGTTGGTTGTTTATCTTAACTCCAGCTTCACTCTTATATGACTTGATGCAGGTCTTGTGAAATTTAAACGATTAGTTAAAACTCAATTGCTTCATATTTTTATTAACTTCTGCAATTGCTTCATATTAAGGCACAAATATAAATATAACGCATAAACACAACGCCGTAAATCATGTATATAAAACTTTCTGGTAGTAACATTCTTGGGTCGAACTGTGCAAGTAATCGAAACAATTAGCTAGAATATTTTTGAATTTATGATTCCATCAAATTGGTCAAATGGGGCACATTTAAAGACTTTTTTCAAATACACTCTTTCCTGTACATTAACTTTTTCAAACAATAGGAACCTTACTTTTAATTCTAGCAGGAGATGAAACATGGTGTGCAAGTGGGAACTTTGATTTCGAAGTCTTTGAGTGGTTTTCTCGTGGGTATGGATAGGCGGATGCTAATTCTATCACACGGCAGAGGATTGGCTTTGGTAAAGGTCGCCATGGTTGATTTCGTTTATGCAAGTCCTGCAAATAAAAACTTTTATTTCATACTATAATTATTGTAATGAGAACTATTAGACAGGTTTTCAACATACAAAAGAATGTACCAAGATTCAGTAGCATAAGGAAGGTAGATCAAAAACCATATGAGTGAGTCATTTTCTGCGATTTTAATAACATGCGAACGGGAAGAGTTGCTCAAAGTTTATTTTTTAATGCATATGCCTTTCCACAATGTTTCTTAAAAATTCTAGACGACTATCATCATTATATGGTATTAAAGTCATATTTTTGCCGCCAACTAAATTTAGTCTGACTATTTGCTTCTAGTTTTTCAAACCGGTAATCCGGTATAATCACTTCAAAAATAAAACAAAAGGAAAGAGGAGGAAAAGGACCTGTATCCTATCTCCTTTTAGCGCCTGACTTGCTTTCAAAGATTTCGCCATTTATCCTGTAAAACATATCAATACAACACAAATGGTCAAAACATTATCTGTTATGGGAAATCTTATATTCACTAAAGATATGACATCATGACATATTAGAAGATGCAATGTACCTTCAAATCAACAGATGTTCGATGAACTGATGATGCGAAAAGCAATTTCTTTATATGAGTCCATTTCCCTACCCGAAATGAGCAACACCATCAATCAACTTCTTCACTTCAGAAACACTCCACAGTTTGTGATGCTTCCTTTGATTTCCACTACCACAGATCTCATCAGCGTCTCAGAATCATCTTCTTCGGACTCGCTTGTATAATACTCAAAGTGCTTTTCAATCTGTGTTAAAAATACATATATGTGAATGATAATAGATTTCAAACTCCTTTCAGGTTACAATATATATTACGGTAAATTGAATTATGGTTCCTATATTTGCTCGAAATCATTGAAATCCTCTCTCAGAAACTAGTTGCATAAACAGTCCATGGAATATTTGTTGGAAACATCCATCGAATATTCCTTTCAAGACCAATTATGCAATTATTTTCCATGAGGGACGATTTCAGTGAATTGAGCAAACCACAGACTAATTTAGTTAAAGCTAACGCTAAAAACTAACTGCGTGGATTATATAGCAAAATATATTACAAAAATCAAACTTGTTGGAAATTGCGAAGTGCTTACAGGAAGCGGCAAGTTCTTTTTCTGAGGTGCTGAATTGTTTTTCTGAGGTGGTAAATTGTTTCTCTGACGCGGTAAATTGTTTTTCTGAGGTGGTGAACTGTTTTTCTGAGGGTGTGAATTGTTTTTCTGAGGTGGTGAACTGTTTTTCTGAGGTGGTGAATTGTTTTTCTGAGGTGGTGAACTGTTTTTCTGAGGGTGTGAATTGTTTTTCTGAGGTGGTGAATTGTTTTCTGAGGTGGTGAATTGTTTTTCTCACGCGGTGGATTGTTTTTCTGACGCGGTGAATTGTTTTTCTGAGGTGGTAAATTGTTATTCTGACGTGGCGAAATGTTTTTCTCACGCGGCGAAATGTTTTTCTCACATTCAGTTGGGCCTTGAGAAATAAATGGTACTTGAATAGCTGTACCGAAAGATACTTCATAAGATGACAAATCTTCTTTAGGTTCCATGTCCTTTTGAAGTTTGGGACGTCCAACCCGCGATGCCTTGTTTTTGACTTTTGACACAGAAGAAGCCTCTTTTCTCTTCTTACAGTTCTTTAAAGTTAACAGTGATGATTCATCAATGTATCGCTTTGTAGGCTTACGTGATCTTTTATTTGTAGGTGCATCAACACCATGATCTTGAGCAGAGCTAATGGGCACGTCTTGACAAAAAGGGGTTATTTCCGTCTCATTTTGTTCAAATTGAGTATCTTCGTTAGTTTCTTGGTCAATAAACGATTTTGAAAAATCCTCAAATCTATCTACAATTTTTGACTCGGATGACTTGGTTGATAATCCAAAGTTGCAGTTGTTAAGGAAGTAATTCTGGCATTCAGATCCCGAAAGGCTTTCGGTCAATGAATTTCGTATTTCAAAGCTGCCATTCATTGGAAACTGACTTTGTGAACAAAAATTTCCAACATGCAAGCCTTCATTGGAAACATAGTCTATACACCCACCAGGGTCAACGTATCCTAAATCTGTTGAAAATATGTAAACAGTTGCGTAAACCGATAGTAGTGGTTAAATGTGATACTGATATAAAGATTAACAAAGAATGATCTCAAAAGCACCTAGAAGATACTCATCACATGGTGAGGCGCGCTTGCTGATAGAAGATTTTCCATACCAGCTTTATGTGGCAAAACATCAAGTGCCTACAACAAGTATGCTAGTTCATAAATATAAGTACAAAAATTATGAAAACGAGCGTGTAACTAATATGCGACATATTACTTACAGGAACATGCTAATGTTCTTGACTGGCATGAAAATAGAAACAAGTATTGTTTGCCAGACACAAGGGGTGGCCATTTCAACCCAATGATCTAAAAGTGGGTCCAATTGGGGTTCTAAGTTATCCCAACGGGTCAAATGGGGTAAAATTTAAACTTTAATCATTAAAACAGGTATGGGTTGACCGGGCCATAAGTCGCTCAAAGTGTTTCTGAACGTTGCAGAAAGTGTTCACGAATGTTTTAAATACATTAGTTACTTACATAGTCAAGCAATAGGAACCAAAAATAGGTTGACATAACCCAACCCGTTTTAAGTGCAACATCCAATCTTCTATATAAGTATGAGCCTCTCACACCATGTTTATATAATTTATTAAATAAATTTGTTTTCAGTTCGATATACTAGCAGACTTTTCAGCATATATCACAAGTCCTCAATGGTTGGTTATCTCCATTACATTTGTTATGCATACATTAGCTCTACAATTTCACTAAACTTTTTTCCCCAAAACTAAGTGAACTAAGCCCGGATATGCATATTGCGAAGTTGCATGGGTTTTGTCTTCAAACCAAAGAGGACCTTCAATTTTAAGGACTAGTCAACTATAAAATCTGTATCTTGCTAACTTCCCACCCTACTTAAAAGTTCCACAATTTGACAGGTCATAAAATGTTATACAACCCTTTCATATTATTTACCTATGAATATGCTTCTCCAAAAGTAACATGATATGTCAAAGTAAAAATTTAATATCAACTTGAGAATGAGAAGAAGACGTACATTAAGCTTTGTCCCTTTTACGTAACCCGTCCTTATATTTGAATCTGGGATACATCAATAAAAAATAAGGTAAAAAGTAACTTTCAAGAAAAGTCAGAACTGAGTACTATTATAATGCGTAAATGATTGTCAAATGTCCACAAAACCCTTGAAATATGAGAAACATTTGGCAATTAGTCAAAATCTTAAAATACCTAAATAAGAAGAAGCTAGAGCGCCAACATCACTAGTTTTTAATCTTTTTGTAGTTATGAGCTGGTGTTAATAGATATATTTTTAGCCTCACATTTTGCTATTGAGCATTTGCAATAAATATTTTATGCCTAATAGTCTGAAATTGGAACTTGTTTGCGATTTTCATAGGACTAAAGTGAGCATGTTAATTATGTTTGAAAAACAGAATTAACCAGAAAACGTTGCAACATTACTCTGGCAATAAGATAATTAATTATTCCACTATAATTAAGATTGGTTAAACACTTGAACATACCTAAATTGTAAGAAGCATCTTCAGTTCTTATGCATTTCCTGTGTTGTTTTCTTCATAACTCCATACATTATTTACTGAAAGTTGGTCACATCGTGGTTCCATAAGTAGACAGCCAACATCAATTGCTTCTTCCTCTAAAGAATGGTATATTGATTCATCTTCAACCTATAAAAAAGATCAACACAAGAAGATGTGAGATCTGAAATACTACCAACAAAATTGTTATTTAGTATTAAGGTATCCTATAGCATCCAGATAGGGTTGAGCGCACAAATAATCAACATACTGTCACCATTTTGCATCAATAATCATCAAAAGAAGATTGAGGCAAAACTCACTGATATGCATTATTAGCCACATATTGGACACGTGTATGCATTTTGAGAGCCAATGTTACATATCAATGTCTAAAAGCAAGCATGATAAGCGGAAGTCATGGTTTCACCAAACTCAAGGTTTGGAAGAGCATATCACACAGCTAGGATGGGATTTGGTTTGCACTAAGGAATCACACAGAATACGGGAATGGAAATGTATGGGTAGTATGGCTAATTTTATGGGTATCAAATTATACCCTTACAATAAACATATTGAAACGCTATCAAGCCCAAATCCTCCAACAAAACAAACCCCAAGTCTTTGAGTACAAAGTTTGTAGTACTTTTAAAGTTTTTAGCATACTCATGATTGTTTAGTGTTTACTATTCTTTTACTTTTGAGCTCAAACTAGGGAAATCTACATTCATTTATTGACATCTCTCGCATGCTCAACATTGTAGTGTCAACTTTCTATCATACATAAATATAAAGATGAATGTAATTATGAACTGACACCAATTACATTCTATGATACTTAGTTCAACGCACCTCCAGATTTTTTAAATCTTCACAAACCAACATTGATCTTTCCAAAAAACTGGAACTTTATCTATAAAATGATCATTCTGTAAAAGCTCCAGGATTATTTTATCAATCTTGAAATGTTAAAACCAATTTTGCAAAATTCAAATACACGGTTACTCTATGTATAGTTTCTTCATAGATCATGAAGTTCTCGGCACGGCCATGATTACCTATTACATCTTGTGTAATCTTATCAAGTGTCAACGCCAAAGTCCACGATTAGTAAAGTCACAATCTCTAAACACCTTTTCATATATTTATTTGACTTGCTATTCTCGCCAATATGCTTCTCAAAGAACTCTCTCGGTAATTTTGCCAATGTAGACAGAATAACTTAAATGGTCCTATGGTGACTCACATCCTTCCATATCGTTGTTCTAGTGAAATCTCAAGAATGCATTTTAAGGAGTCTAAACTAAAATCGTTATCTTATGAAACTAGGAAGATACGTTATTGTTCTCCGGACTTAAAAGTGCTAACCATAGCGTGCTTCATGCAGCAAATATTAACACTCATACAATTAAATATCCAAGTTTCAATATCATACGGAGTTTTTTCGACATTTCAATGGGCATTTGGGCATTTCCTACATGGGTTTTCTACATAGCTACAAAACTTATTAGTAGTATTATTAACGGCTAAGCTCGAGCTTGTTCGAATATAACTCTGTTCACCTCTAAAATGAATTCCAATATAGGCTTACTGCAAACTTAACATTACAAAGCATAATAATAATCACAACAAACAATGAAATTTCCAAACCAACATTAATTACAAAAATGCCACTATCCACAAATGCACATGAAAAAGTATCAATTACAACCTACAAATAAACCACACAACAAAAGCACTAAACACTCTACAAATATATATCTTATCATAAATCCTTAATAACATTAGTACAAAAAAAAAAACAAAAACAAAACAAAAATGTGACTAAAAAAACAAACCTGATTCATGAGTGAGTGGTTTGTGTTTCATAGGATTATTAAAAAAAAGGACAGACAAAAGAGGATAAAATAGTGAGTGAGTGAGTGTAAAGTGTATAGTATTGTTGGACGGAACTGAAATGTTGTTGAAGAAAGTGGATTGAAATGTTGTGTTTTGAATCCGGTTGTTGTTTGTGGCGACGCGTGTTTTTTTGTTTGGGAATCTAATGTGACCTTGGTCACCCTTGCTTTTGTTTAATGAACTTAATTTATTAAAAATCTACCAACTGTGACAGCTGTTTTTATGGGTCCCCGGTTTTGCTTCTTCGTTTGTATTTTAATTTTTTTATTGAAAATAAAATATATTTTACCGTCAACTCAGCGTCATGTTAAGTTCTCTTTTAACGACTAACATCAACGCTAATATAGTATAATAATACAACCAACATCACCATCGAACTAATCAAAATATACTCCACAAACACTAAAATCACACACACAACACAACAACTTCCGCATCTCGGTCTTAGCAACGAGCGACTTCTCCCAAATAAGCACTCATGACGAGTCAATGTGGGATCTAATTAACAAGGGTGACTCATGGTAATGTGGTCGAAGACGCGTATTCTTCCCTTTATTACCATCGGTCTTAGTAGAGTGTATGACTTGAATCAATATGTTTGTTATTTGTTCAAAGTCAATAAGAAAAATGTTGCTAGCAAAATAGTTTGGACTGTTTTTGTGCAAGAAATTCAAGTCAAAGGTAGTAGACATTGTCATTTTGTTTTGAGCTTAACATTGCTGCGAAACTATGATAATAAGAAGTTTGCGATAATTATTGTATCTCAATTGATGTCACCTCAACTACACATTATCATATCTTTATATTACTTTCTCGTCTTTTTTACCTCGAAATAGTAAGTGATCGCCACTTACCACCTTTTGAAATACAAAAGAAACCACCTTTGTGTTTGCTCGGCCTCGGTACCATAAGGGTGCTATGTTTTGCTCGGCTTCACCACTCCATGCAATGGTAACCGCTTTTTACCACAAAGCCAAATCAGTTTCACCACAGGTCGTGGTCATCTCCATTGTGAGTGCTCCTATGTATTATAACTCATATTAGTCATTGTTATGCAATATTTATTGTAATGTGATTCATTAGTATCATGAAACACAATGCCCTTTAAAATAAATCACATTGGAACAATGTACACTTTCATATCATAAGAGCACACGGTATAATAACCGTGTAGCTCGCGTTACACTTTAACGTCGGGGCGTTAACCCCCGTTACCCACACCGGAGGTCGGGTTAGCAGCATAACGCTGCGTTAGAGCGTATTTTTTTAGAAACTAAAGGTAAAATCTCGGGGTTTGGATTTGGGGGTTGGTACTTCTACCGATTATTTCTACTATCTAATTATCTAAACTAAGGGGTAGTCTATGTCTTTTTTAAGTGTGCTCGTATGATGATTAAAGATGTGTCTACCTATATACTATTACTCCCTAGTTATCTTTTATTGGTGGTTGAATTGTCACGTCCTTATTCTTAACGCGTTGTGTTTTCTAGGGTCGTAGGGTGTGCTTTTATCCCTAACTCTTTGAGACTACCTTAAGGTTAATGAATACGAAATCTCTATGATTCATAAACTTAACACTAAGGTTATCTTCGGATGTTTAGTCTACAATTCCACTAGTAACTATAAACTAAGGTTCAACAAAGATTACTCAAGCATTAAAAACACAACGATGGCCTAATGCACTCCTAAGCCAATTACAATTAAGATAAGAGACAACCAATCAATATTTAATAACTATGTTTCATAGATCTAAGCAAACACACAAGTAAATTAGCGGACATGTTAAACATGCAAGCATACACATTCAATCGAAGACATAATGAAATCAAGGAATAAATAACTTATCTCGATGTAAAATAGGTATGAGAACCTAAAATCTTCGTCCAAATCGGACTACAATCGTTTTAGGTTTTTACTCCACAAGTCTACCTCCTTAAAACCGAAAATCTAATTCTATATATAGTTTACAAGCTGCGACGGCGTCGCTTTATAGTGGGACGCCCATCACCGCCATTATGGTTTCGTCTTGGCAAGTCATCATTGGGACGGCGTCACGTAGTAGTTGTGTGTGCCGGTCTTCAACGATGGCGTCGTGCGAGTGCGGATCTAGGCCGTTTGAGAAGAAAAGTCTTCGTGACGCCCTTACTCTTCAAAGCTGGCGCGTCGGTGTAAAATGGCAAATTTGCTCCCAGTCGTCACAAAATAAGGACGGTAAGCCTCCGCTTTGGGATGCCATCGGTGTAATTCCGCGACTTGAGTGTCTTGATCTTGACTTAGCTATTTTCTTCATTTTGTCCAAAATGCATCATTCCACATTTGCTTCCAAGAGACCTAAAAAGTGAAAAGGAAGGAAATTAAGCGATGCGGATATAAAAGTGGGCAATTAAGGGCTTAAATGACCCCTTAAAAGTGTACGTTTTAAATCCTTATCAAGCATAAGAAATGGGACTCGCCGGATCCGGTTGATTTAACCGGCGATGTCCCAAACCAAACAAACGAGGCTTTGTTTGGTCATGATGAACAAGCGTGCATCCAAGAAAGCAAGATCCGAGAGCACGACAAGTACTGGGGGAGCGAGCACCGGAGGAACCAGCTCGTCAAGCCAATTCACCGAAACTATGACAAACGAGTATCGTATCAAATGTGAAACTGTCCAAGCGGCGTATCGGGCCGCCCAAGTAAAAGATGAAACGATAACAAGGTTGGAAGAGATGAAATGTTTTATGATTGACGCTGAAGGCAAAGATCCAAATGTCGTGGCTTGGATCAATGAAGAAAAAGACTGAATCATAAAAAAATATAACTTGCAACCTCATTACTGGATTGTATTTTCGTCATTTCCTTTATGTTTTAGTTTAATTTGCAGTGTGTTTTTTTTATCTCGTATTTTTTTTTCGTTGTAACCTTTTTTTTTTTTTAATTTTGTATTGTAATATGTTTTCGAATTATTGATATGTTTTTTAATAAATGAATTGTTTGTTTTAGTTTAGGGGTTGAATTTAAAAATATATGAGTTCAGGTTTAACTTGTGAATGTTATGATAAGGGGTGTTTTTTTGTTAAGTTAAGGTGAAATGTTAAAGCTGATGTGGCGCTGATGTGGCAAAAAACCTTAACCTAAGGTCATCATACCTTACGCTCTATGACCACCTCATTGATTTTGAAGAACTACATTGTAGTTATGGAACCATGAGGGAGGAGGTATCATAGAAGGATGGTTTGTAGCTCAAAATTTGAGCATGGGCTCGTTTGGCTCGATTTTTGCCTGAAGTTGAAACTGAACATAAAAAGTTCATGTTTTTGGTTGATAGAAACCATTCGGTTTCAGTTTTTTCTTGGTTTGGTTATTCAATTTTTAATTGGTTTCTCCATGTTTGCTTTATCCATGGTCGTTTTTTGAAGTTTGTTTCTATGTTGGTATGTTTGAGTCTTTTAAACCTTCTAAATATAAGTGTAACTGAAAGTTTAAGCAAATATATTGCATCAAAAACAACTTTGAATTCGTATCATGCAATTTAATGAATTATGTACATTTAAAACGGTTAGGAAGCACAAACGTTAAAAATAGTTTTATACAGTGGCGCTATCAAGAAAATTTCGAAACAACTCTAACTGACCCAGGAATATGTATTTTTATATGATATATATACTTCCGTTTCGGTTCCTTTTCCCGGTTAACATTTATGTAAATACCAAACTGAACCAAAAACTTCAATATTTTTCTAAAAAAACAAAAGCAGGCCATCGTTTTTCTGTTCGCTTTTGGTTTTTTGGTTTCGATTTAACAATTAGTTTTGTTTAGGTTACACACCCTTAGCTTAGAGACTACCACTGATTATGACAAATCAGAACGTAAGGTATGGTATCATGGTTTTTTTATCTCATTGAAGTAAAGACACCTGACTCAATGTGGTTTTCAATTTGGTTTTCCAATGTGGTAAAACTACGTTATTTAATGTGTGTATCTTAGTGTTTGTTGTGTTTAAATTTTAATGTAATGACAAACTTTTTTTGATTTTAATGTGGACATTGATTTTGAGGTGGCTGTCATGACGATACATGAAGTGTTTAGTCATGTTTTTGGTTGTTTGGGTAAACTTACAGAGACTCATCGTAAATAATAAGTACCGTATTCATCGTTGTCGCCTCATCAACACATCAACTTTTCACTCTACCACCAAACAACCGTAGTATCGACCACCAAATCCAAACCAAACCAATACCACCAAATACACTCGCTAGCACGTACACACATTTGTGCCTTTCACCACTTGATCGTGGTCACCAACGATTGAGAACAAAAGCACACCGCCACGCATGATAATGGCACACAATATGTCTAACCACACATTTTACACTGAGTCTTAAAAGATTATATTGGTTCACCATAATAGTACACGATGTCTCACACATACACACATTTATAGGTACTAGCTGAATGCCCGCGCTATGCGGTGATAGTAAGAGAAAAAAAACTTATTGTGGTTGGTGGTATATAACACGAGTGTAGTCGTTGTCTAATTTTAGAAAAACTCTAAGAGGTATTTTAAGATTGTTAATATTGTGGGACATTTCATGAAATATAATACTCATTAACTATTTATCTCAATATAGCTCAAATTAAATAAAAGCAATATTAATATTCATATTTCTCATAAACTCATGATATTATACTATTTTACATTTGTGGTAAAATAATTCTTTAGAAAATAAGGGGTATGTGAAAGGAGGCACTGTTCACAAGCCCTCTGGTTTTCCCTTAATCTATTGTTCCTTTCATCTGGACTCTTCATCTTCTTCATACTCCGTTTGGACTCCACTATCTTTTTCATACTCCATTTTGACTCCACTGTCTTCATCCTGTCTCTCTATGTGACACTCGAGAACGAAAATAGCAAACAAAAATGTCACCATAAATCCGATCAGTTCTTTATCCACAACAAAATAACATGGCCTCTTCATCTACAACAACAAGTTTGGCTTTACACTTTAAATTACAGATATATGGCCAATAGTTTGTTGGGTTATGTCATTATGTTGTAAATTTTCAAAATAATTCTGGAATATTAAAGATGTCATTCTCTTTTCCATGCACCCAAATGATGTCGTTTCATTATAATTACGTGCACCTGAATGATGGAAGAAAAAGTTTAGTTAATTTTAAACTTTTTAATTTCGAATATAGAATTTGGGATTTTTGTTTCTGAAGATTTTGCTAAATTGAAATTTGGGTATTGGAATTGGGGTTTAATTAAGCTGGAATTTGATTGGTTTGAGTTTAATTGAGTTTAAGTTTGGGGTTTTGAATTTTAGGGTTCTTGGTGTGGTAAATTGTTGGGTATGATTGTTTGGTTAAAAATGTGTCTTAATTGAGCTGAAGGTGAATAAGGGTCTTTCAATATTATACGCGTTTCTTATTATGGATTGCTCCTTTTTTGATCGATAAGGCATATGTTGTTTGTCCCAAACAATGTCAGTTTTATAAAACAAGTAATAAAACAGTTTAAGTACAATATATAATTTTAACTTTTCAACGTATAACTCTTTATTGATATAAATCAAAGAATTACAAAGTGTTGTGCGGAAGACACTTTATTGAAAGACAATGTATACTTAATTCTTTGAACAAGCAAACTTAGTATTCTAAGTTTGAAAGTGAACTTATGAGTCTCTAATAGGATCAAATGCTCGCTGTAAGTTCAACAAGAGAGTAAATGCACTTCGATAAATTCAACAATAAGAATGTGAAGCGACAAACATTTACTCTCAACCAACATTCATTTTATACTAGTACGAGGTAGTTTCTTAGTGGGGTTAGGTAAATACGTGTCAAGCATCTTATGGAATAAGTACAATAATATACATCTTCCATTTAATGCATCTATTTTGGGAAACCCGCCAAGCTTACTTTAATGAACAGTTCTACCAAATGTTCACTACTTTTCACCAACTCATACATTATTTGACACTTCACCAAATGCACTTTATCTCACTCATTTGCATCTTTGAAAAGTCCAACCTAAACACCAGGGACTAAGAGCAATGTTCTGTTGGTAGTCAGAGAGCCGAGAGGTTCATCAGGGTATTGTCGACCCTTGATGAACCTTTATCCTTCAGCATAAGTTCCTTTTATATACTAGCTGACCCGCATCAGCTAATGAGTATGTTTTCAAGTAATCTTCGACTTCCTTAACGATGTCTGTGACTTGAACTTTGATGAGGTTGCTTGTTGATTTCATTAGCGAGTCTTCTTAAGTTGTTCTCTTATTTCATTATCAGAGAGTCTTATTTACTTGGACTAATTTATATTCAAATCTTAGTCAGAGACCATTAGGCACTGAATTGGCCCAACAATATTTTTCTATTTGCATATAAATTATGCTAAGTCTAATGTAATACCACAAAACCAGGTTTTAGGTATTTTACTACGAGAATGCGATTAAGTAAGTTTGACTACGCCTTTTATAAGTTGAAGGCGTCATGTGATTGGTTAGTCAAACTCGATAGTCAAACTATAAGTATTAGATATTATGTATATTATTTTAAAAAGTATTATGTGCCACAAACATTAGAGGATAGTACTTGGGGGGGAGCAAAGGTGTCATTTGACCAAAGTTATAACTAAGTAGTTATAAACTGGATAAGTCTTAGAATAATCTAAGACTTTCCAAAATGTTCTAAGAAATGGTGGTGCTTTTGTGAAGTCGGTTTTGAAGAGAAAAAGAGAGGGAAAAGAAGGAGATCAAGTTTTGATGATCCTTGATGAAGAAGTTAGGCTTCTAATTCATAAGTGATCCATAGTAATCCTTCCTCAATCAAGTAAGTGAATTATAATCCTTAATTGGCGAGCTAATTATGAATTGAGGGGCAGGGTTTATGTAACAATTTTGGGGGTTTAAATATATGATCAAGATACTTGATAGGAAGATGGATTATTCAATAATTTGTGCCTTTTTTCATTTTTTGTATGTTAAGGGTGATTTGGATATCACTAGAAACCCTTTATTGCTATGGAATTAATAAGTATAATGTTGTGATGATTTTTTATTAGGAACCAAGGATTGATAGTGATGGTGCTTTGATTAAATTAACTTTGGAGTGAGGTAAGTAACTTGGACTATAACATGTGTTATATATATGTTTTATCATGTTTGTGTTGTAATTGAAGGTGATAAGGGCTTAAGAACCTTGGCTTAGAGAGTATAAAAATACTAGAGACTTGAGTAGTTGGAATTATGTTGTCAAAGTGATTGTTAGTCCATGTTTATGATAAACAAGGTATGTGATAGAATTGTGATATGCTTTGTGTTTAGTTATACTCCCTCCGTCCCATATTAAATGTTCAGGTTTGATTTTTCAAGTCTTTCTCTTACAACTTTGACCTTAAATAATGTTGCTTGTGTTATATAGTATTACATAAAAATAATACGTAGTGGAAATACATATCAAACTCAAACTATTCATATATTTTGCATCAAATATTATATAACATAACCAAAAATATTTATGGTCAAAGTTAAGAAAAAAAGACGTAGAAAATTCAAACTGGACATTTAATATGGGGCGGAGGGAGTATTATGGATTGGGTTATATTGTTATAACATGATGATTAATGTTAGAGTGTTTATGTAAGTGTTGAATAGTTATAGTGCTAAAGAAAGAGTGGATGGTTAATAGCCATGCGAAAAAATGTCGTTGATTATGATGCTAATGTGATGATGTATGTATAATTATATGTTATATGCCGGTTACTTACTAATTTTTATCGCTTACGGTTTAGTTGTTTAACCGTTTTGTAGGTCCTTGAGACAAAGGTAAAGCGTTGGTAAAAAGCTTAGGATTGGAAGCTTGAAAACTGGAAGTGTTTGGCTTATGGGTATGATGATAGTATAGATGCTGAGCTCAAACATGTTGAACTCCCAAGTTGAAGGTTTAAGTGTTGTAAAATAATTTATGATGTCATTTGAAGTGTCAAGTCCAGGTCTTGTATATCAAACAGATGGTTATGTAAGTTGTGTAAGAATTGTGTATGCAAACGGGTCAAAACGGGTGTTTGACTGTTGTTCCCTATTCACTATCTTATAAAAACAATTAAGTATTTAAAAACAAACTAATAGTGAATTAATGACTGAAATGACATAAGTAAAAACACACTGATAAATTTTCAACATAATATTCTTTATTAGAAATGAATCAAAAGAATACATTGCCCAGTACTTGGAATAGTACTTGGGATTGAAATGACAAAGGTTGGTACTCCTCACTAAGCTCATGCTAAGTCCGAGCACAACTACTATGGAACCACCGAGCTATCTCAAGGAGGTTGTATTTAGAGGAGTGAAAGATGGCTTGTGTGTGTGTGTTTTACAATTCACAAGCTTAAATCTTTCACTCCATCTCTTATGTTATTTATACAAGTATGAGTATTAACTTTATCCTAAGTGACAATGACACTTTTACGTAAGACAAAATCTTCGATGTATTTTGTCTCATTCTAAAGATTATTTTAAGTAAGAGACAAGGTCGCTTTCCATAAGTCGATGATGACACCGAGCCACGATCGTTTGCCATTCGAGGAAAGTTGACTTTGGTTGATAAGGACTTCGCCTTATCTCGATTCAAACTTATCCCGCCTTGTCCCGCTCATTCTTGGCCTTCATTGCCTTGATCTTCTACTTGGTTTGTCTTGATTATGCGTAGTTGGTGAGGAGTTTAGGGATTCGATGAGTTATTGTCATCACTCACCGAATCCACCATCTCCTTCTTGACTCCGCCTTCACCCTTTAAGTTCCGCCTTCGAATGGAGAGACTTCTTCACCTCTTCGAGTATCTCGAAGATGGCTCACCGAGACTATGCACTTTCGATGACTGTTAGTGTTTAATGGTCTAAACACTTAGGGTATTTTCTATTCAAATCCTAGACTTAAGGGGTTTGGGTATTTATTGAACCCAACAGGTCTCCCCTATTTGGATATACAAATAGCCTAAGTGTTTGATCGATGTAAGTGAGCAATTGGCTTCTTCTTACCGAATGTACTAATGAACATAATAAGGAACACCAATATTTTAACAAAACATACATCGTTTATTGATCAATTACATAGTTCCTATCACTAGTACAAAAGATAAATGATAATGATGTCAATCAAGACGGATCCCCAGTGCTTCAAGCTTGACTTTCTTTATGATGAGTGTTTCCCTGTCAGGATGCTCTCTTATCTTGGTGTTTAAGTCAGCACAGAACTTGGCATTTGCATGAGTCTGAATTTGAGAGGCCACTGGTATGTAGCTCAGCATTGTAGCCACTCCTGCTTGATCAATGTCACTCCACCTTTGGAATGCTGGGTTTCCATAGACATCAATGAAAAATAGTCCTCTTCGTGCTTTTCAATCACAAGGCAGTTTACAAACTTCACACCTTCATGTAGCTCCCTATTACATTCCGGTCCGAGCACTTTGATCTCAGGTGGAACTCAACCTCTTCGTTTGCCCTATGATGATTGAGGTTGAGATCCTTGAGGTGCGATTAAAGCGGTGAATTCCCAGAGATTCTTGGTGCTTCTCTCGATCTTTCATACATTTTGCTAAGCATTTTCATGACTCTTTAACCACCGTATTCGATTCTTTTCAATGATAGGACCAAGCTCATCGAGTTCGGTGATCCCAAAGTCGGTGAATTTCGGGGATCATGGACCTCGAAGTGTCTTTATCATCCCCTCAGACATTCATTGCCAATGGTTTGGACTTGGGATGATTCGACATCGATGATTTTCTCAGCTGACCTTCTACTTGTCATTGACTAGTTGTAGTGGTCAATTCTTTCTTGCACGATGGCCGCAGCCTCTTGTTCTTTTCTTCCAATCTCTTTTCATTTCGACCATTTTAGCGACTGAGCATCCTTGAACTTCATCTGCTGACCCTTTTCAAGCTTCTTAGGATCTATTCCTATGTTCTCGGCTTCCTCAGCAACAACTTGTGCCAGTGCTTCTTTGCTCTTTCTTTCTTCCTCAGCTAGTTTCCTCATCATTTCTTCCTTAGCCAGATAAGCACTTAGCTGTTGTGGAGTGAGCAGGTACTCAGTGTTGCCGATCATATAAGGGATCTTCTCAGGCTTAGGTTTTTGCATTATTGTCTTTCCTTTGTCCTGGCCTGAGGAAGATGATGCTACCAATGGTGGTGTTGTTGTCATGATAGGTGCAACCGTCAATGTTGTTGTTGTTGTTGGTGGTGGTGGGACTGATGAGATGGGTGTTGCTGAAACTGGTAGGAGTGATGAAATAGGTGTTGCAGAGACTAGTTGAGCAAGATCCCTTTCAGTGTGAGAGGAAGTCTCTTCAGTGGTCTTCTCCCCCTCAACTGTTGCCGCAACATGAGTAAGAGCAAAAGTTACCTCAGTCACTGGGGGAGTTGGAGTGGCCTGACCTTTGAAGGCTTGATAGATTTCAGTGACCATAGCCTTGATGTCCATTGTATCTTTTTGAAGATCAGTGACCTTTTCAGCCAGAGTAGCTTGAGATAGTTCCAAGGCAGTCATTATTGGCCCAAGATTCCAAGCCATTGAAGATGATACCTTAGCCAAAGTGGTCACCTGAGCATCCAACGAACCCAGTGTTGCACAGAAGAGAGGCGAAGGCGAAGACCCTGAACATTGGCATACTTTAGCATGTTGATTAGTTCAGTGAGGTCTGAGGAATTTTTCAAGTAAGCCTCAATAGCCTCCAACACTTTAGAGTTGAGTGCTGGGTCTTCTTTGACCGCATCCCGCCACAAGTCTGAAGATGCTTGAGAAATTTGACCAGGTTTTCATCCAATCTATGTAGATGTTGGTACATGAGATCCCTCTGTTCATCAGTGTTGGCATTGAAGGTGAGCACATCAGACTTTAGATCAGCATAGCTGGCAGCAGCTTCAGTGTGTTGATCCCATAATGTTTCAAGAACCTGAATATAGCTTCCTTGAAGCTTTAGTAATCCACATGACTAGTTGCCTCTCATTAGTGGAAGAGTGTTATCAAACTTTCTCAATTCTTGAGACGTGAAGATGCGAAGAGTTAGAGTCATTGTCTTCAGTGGAAGGTGACTCTTTAGGCTCTTGTGGATCGGTGATGCTCTTGTTCGGTTTGAACATCGGCCCACTTCTTCTCCCGCCGATAAATTTCATCTTCACTTTCACTTGTTCTTCATCGAGAAAAGTATTTCATTGACCTCGAATCGCCGAGACCGGTGGTGGTGATGGGTTCCATATCGTGGTACTAATCCTCCGAGTCTTTGTCCCCTGTTGCTCCTTGCAGCGATAGGATTTTCCCGTGCTATCCCTAAAGCGATGGCGGTGAGATCCCTATCATCGGGTTGTTTAGTTCCCTCTGAGTCTTTGGGATCATTCAGTTGGCCCTCAAACAAAAGTTGTGATTGTATGTTTCCTACGGATCTTGGGAGTAGTAGTTGGGACCAAGAACACCGATGTGATGTATCGGTGTCCATCGTTGTCACCGGGTGGATGTTGTTTGGTCACCGATGGGTGGCGGATCGATCTGGGGCTTCTTTTGCCTTTTAGGCTATGCTTGAAGCCTCGAGGCCCCGAGACTTGGGTTTGGTCTTAGTCCTAGTCCGAGACTTCCCTTTCTCTTTTAGGAGCGGGGGTTTGGAGACATCGAGTCCCTTTGGTTGTTCTGACAAACCATATGGGCCGTCAATTCAATATCGATGACTTGGGATGGGTCCTTTGAAAATTTGATTGACTCGGGACACCGAGTAAAGCAAAGTATTTAAATTCCCGAGGGTAATTGCAACCCAAGAACACTTGTAAAGCACTTGAGACAAACCTAGGTGCGAAACGTATTTCGCCTAGTTTTGCTTAGTAGCTTGGTTACGAGATCACCGTAAATGATCTCCCCGAATGTCGACAGTGACCCCATTCATCAGCGGTATGCCACCATCAATCGAATAGAATTGACTTGTTCAGCTGGATGAGTGGTTCCACGAGAACCCCGAATCACGAATGTGAGCAGGATCTTCCAAGCAACAGGAAATGAGTTCTTGGTGACCGGGTTCGTCCAAAAATTTGGATCCAAAAATTTGTTTTAACCCATCCTTAATCGTGGAGGGTTCGGGATGGGCAACATAGACTCCATTACTATAGTCTAACCATGTTGAAGTACAAAATGTTTTATAGTCCGTGGTGATCTTTCCCCATTAAACACACCGAATTTGATGAGATACTCACGGGGGTGCGAGGTCGATCTCATCGGTTGAGGGTGACGGGTCATAGGCCATCGTTGTAGTCCAAAACTTCACGAGGAAGTTTTGGCACAGGATTGTTGGGGACCGAGTAAAGGCCTTTTTCGATGGGCGGTTGAATAAAACTTCATTATGTCCTTATAGGCTGGGACATTTGGGGGTATTCAAAATTGCCTATAACATTGTTTGTTTTAAATTCAACATTGCTGAGATCCCCTACCCACTGTGATGCAAACTGAAGAGTTTGTGTTCTTGCCATTTCTATTTAAAAGGTTTTAGGGTTTAAAAAAATATCTTGACAAGAACAATCAAAGAGTTTAAATCTCTTGAGTTTGTAGTGAAAACCTTTTGTAAATGTTTACAGAGAAGATTTTAGTGAAAAACTTGTTTTGAGGTTTGAAGAACACAAATATTTCTTGTTTTGAGAAGAGATTTTGACAGGGTTTTGTTGCAGAAATTCTTTGTGTGTGTTTTTAATGTTTTGTGAGGGGTATTTATAGAGTGGTGAGAGGGGTAAAACTTGTATAAATGAGGATTTTTAAAGTCATTTTATGAAAACATTTCGAATCTCCTCATTTAATGCCACCACTCCACTACCCATGATAAAATCACGGTTTTCAAGGAGCAGTTCGTGCACAGTGAAAAAGTGCATTCTGCAAGTAATAAAATATCCATAAGATATTTTATGTGAGAGGGCATTTAATGCCAAGTGGGATGAGGTAAGTTTGAGGGACCCTCGATGAAGAAAAAGAGACATATATTCCTATATTAAATTGGTGTGTTTACCAACGAGGGACATTTAAGTAATCGATACTTGGTGCATTTAGTTACTCATTCAATGCTCAATATCTACGATCGGTCCCCGAATGAGTCTTACTCATTCGGTGAGAGGGTTGTTTTTTTTTCAGGGAGGATGAACCATTTCGGAGAAAACTTCTTGAGATTGGGATTGGTTTTCGTGTTGTTGACTTTCAATATCAAGCATTCCCAATTCAAATTTTCGTCTCTGAAGGTAGGTTCATCTAAGGGTTTGGTGAAGATATCGAAGTTGATATTCAGTAGGGATGAAATGAAGCTCTATGTCTCCTTTCATTATATGGTCTCACGATGAAATGATATACGATATCAATGTGTTTGGTTCTTTGGTGAGGATGGGGTTGTTGGAGATTGCTATGGCACTGGTGTTATCACGTAAGATGGGTACCATTTTGTAATGGATATCATAGTCACCGAGTTGACTTTTCATCCATAATACATTGGCACAACATCCTGCGTGACCGCATACATACTCGGTGAGGACATAGCAACGATTGTTGCTTTTAGCACTCCAACAAACCAATTTTCCTCCAAGGAATGTGACAGACCACGAGGTACTTTTTCCGTCCATGTTGCGACCAACATTGTTGGAATCACTCTAAACCATAATCAAGTGTTAGTAATTAATATGTAATAGTTAGCTTTATTATGGCCTTTATGTTTGTTATTAGCCTTAAGCTTATGTAGAAGACCCATGAGCTTAGGCCCAAGCCCATTAAAGAAAGGAAGGAACCAGAGTGTTGCCTAGATTCCTCCTATAAATATTTTATGTAAACCCTCGGTTGAGGGTTGGTTGTTCAAGTTTTCTTTCTTTCACATACTCCTTACGCATAACCGTATTATTATTGTTTGTGTGTGTTAGATCTTGTTCAATCGCCTCATCTCTTTCTATATTACTTGTGTTTGTAAAACTAGTGACCTAACAAAGGGTATCAATCGCCACTAGTTGGGTGAATCGTGTTTGTTTTTGAAGTGGGTTTGGTCCCACGCCTAAAGCGCACATTTGATACTTTGGTTAAGCTTAAAACTTGTTTTTTACACTTTTAATCCAAGATTCTTGTACTTTCAACGTTTTAAGGTGTTAAAATACTTGTTTTGGCAAAAGTTTCAAACTTTATCGTGGATAGTTGTTTTGATCTAGTTTTCGAGCGTGGTATTGTTCTACGCGTGTCTGCTTTTAGAGGCTTTGGTTCATCAAGTTTCACACTTTTGTGTATTTTGGTGTTATTGAAGCTATTTTATCACACAAAAAGCGGTTTAGAAACACTTTTGGACAAAATCAAAATTTGAGCATTTCACAGCGTAGTAAAACCCTAAAACTACGCGTAAGTGCCTCCTTGGTTTGATCTTCATTTTCGTGGTTTATTCCGTGTTTTCTTACTTGGATAAGTCCGAAAATACGCCGACTTCTGGATATCTCTTGCCTTTGTGATAGTGTAAAGATCATTTGGGCAAAACCCTAAAATTACGCATAAGCATAAGCTTCGCCAGAAATCCTACGCCTAAGATTTTTCCTCACGCCTAAGCCTAGTCTTACGCATAAGAAAATCCTACGCCTAACTTTCTCGCTAACTTTTGTCTACACCTAACTTTAGTGCTTTTTCCTACTTAGCCAGAAGCTAAATCCTGGCGTAACTCCTTATTATTACGCCGTAACTTTGGTGTTTTACGCATAAGTGCTACTTGGTTCTTGTCTTTCTACGCTAAGGACACTTCATCAACAAAGGTTCATTCGACTATAAAGATCCATTTTACCAACACAAGTTTTCAACATGTCTCAACCACCATACTCTAACTATTTCCCTTACACTTATCCTCAACGACAACAACAACTAAGTCCACAACATCAACAATGGAATCAACAACAAGCAATTTATCAACAACAATTTAATCAACAACATACTCCACAACTTGGTGCAATTCCCCAACCACAAATGGTTCAAACACCGCCAAGTCTTCAAGTTCAACCCTACACAAATGAATTCAATCAACATCTATCAAGGAACACTATGAAGGAACCCACTTGGTTTGCAAAGATGTGTGAAGCTTTAAGCGACCAACAATCAATTCATGAAGTCGATCACTGATAGACCTCCAATGCTCACTCCGAAACTACGATCAATGGGTGATAAGGTTCTTTAGGTTTTGTGATGCGAAGAAGCCACATGGAAAGTTCTTAAAGAAGGTTATCTTGGAAGGTCCATTTGAGATGCCCACTTGTCATTGTGCAGGAGATCCTAATCTTTGTTCCACCAAGAGATGAACAAACCAACATTGCTACTTTGTTGCGGATCTAAATGCTACGTAACTTCTACACTATGAAGGTGATGAGCTTGCAATGCAATATATCCTTTTAGGATTACCTAACCCAATTCTTGAAGTGTTGATGCTCAAAAGACGCAAAGGAAATGTGGGACCATATTCATCTTCTTATGGAAGGATCGATACTCAATCGGGAGGATTTGGAATCCAAAATCTACTTGGCTTATGAACACTTCATGATTGAATGCGGAGAGACACTAGAGTCTTATCATCATCGATTTTCGACATCATCAATGATTTGGATAAACACAACATCATCATGCCAAGAATTGCAAACAATACTAAGTTCTGAGTAGTCTTGGTCTGAATGGGAGAAGTATGTCATTTTTCTCCGTCGGCGAAGAATATGCATCATTCTATATATGGATTGTTGTACGATTACTTGAAGCCTCATGAAAAGGAAGTTGATCGGAAAAGGATTCTCCATGCTCAAATTGCTCCACTACACATCCGGAAAATCAACAACTTGCCTTATATGCTCAACAAAATTATCCTCCTCAACAAGCAACTCAATCAATCGCCTCGATCACACCAAACGATCCATCACAAA
The DNA here is from genome assembly GCA_022545495.1 of Chrysanthemum lavandulifolium. Taxonomy (NCBI): domain Eukaryota; kingdom Viridiplantae; phylum Streptophyta; class Magnoliopsida; order Asterales; family Asteraceae; genus Chrysanthemum; species Chrysanthemum lavandulifolium. The sequence continues at coordinate 74,883,494 of CM040240.1, forward strand.
ATCTCAACAAAATCAATTGGTTCCTTACAACAACAACAATGATCAAGCACTTCATAGTCAAGCGAATGAGGAATCGGATCCGTTAGAAGCATTACAATAGGGGTTTGTTATGATTGCTAATGCTTTTAGCCGTTATACAAACAAATCCAACAATCGATTCGTTCCTCATCAATACAGAAATCAGTTGTGAACAATGGACGAGTTGAAGTTGAAATCATGGTTATGGTCGTCAAATGGGAGGTGGTCAAGGGTTTAATGTTATGGGTAGGAATAACAACGAGCTCAGTGGTGGAGCAGGAAATGCTCGTAATGATTTGAATGGTCTTGATGCTACAACTGCAATGAGAAGGGACACAGCTAATGCATGCCCAAAGCCAAGGACTAGGGCGTGCTTATTTCAAAGAGGCTCTTCTTTTGACTCTTAAGGATGAAGTCATGGATCTCTCACAAACAAAACGAGCTTTATGGCGGATCGCACTCGATGATGATATGGAGGACTTCTTGTGTCAAATTATTATGTTGATGGCTAATATGCATGAGTTACACATGAGTGACACGGCCCGGTGTACGACAATCGATGGCTTATCTCGGTGCACCCGAACAAACCATCATAATATCTCGAACTAATATCTCCGCCAATATCTAAATCCGTGCAGCTCGATCGTTCAAATGAGTCATATACATCTCATTCTCGGCGGTTTTCAAATAAACCACAGTTACATTTGACGATCAAGATGACCTTATGGTTTCCTTTGATAATCAAATTGACTCGTGGTTGTACTTGAGGATCTAAATAATGATCATGTTGTGACTCACGTTGAACAAGCCGACTGTTGCCTCATCCAGTTTTGCTCGTTTAATTCAAGACCATCAAATCAAAATGGAGGAATGTTATGCATTAAATAAGGACTTAAAAGCAAAATGCACTTGTTAACCAAGGATTTTGAATGCTCACAAATGCAACTCAACTTTTTCAAAACTCAAGAAAACCGTGAAAAAGGTTTTGAAGCCGCTTTGCTAAATCTCATCAAAGCGAAAAATATTTAGAGACGGATCGTGATCTAGCAGCTCAAGAATGCTTTGTTGTGCGAAATAGAACAAGCGAAACATGAACATAAAAAGCAAATTAACGCCTCACCTTGGAAAATCAAAAGCTAAAATTTGAGTTGTTAACTTGTCAAAACAGTTCTCCGCATACAAAAGCATTCAACGAATCGGGTAGATGACCTTCTTGAAGAAATTATCGACTTGCAAAACAAAATCAAAGAGTTTAAAGCTGTTGTTTACAAACATGGTGAATCGATATGACTATTGAAAAGTTCACTTTAAAACCTAATCCAAAAGGATATGGACCAAATCTAGTGATTACAAACCAAAGCTTTCATTAAAAACATTCAAACCAAATCACGAAGTTTCCGGTCGCGAGAATATAAAATTAATAATCTTGTTATGAGTGTTGTTGAATATCATCGTCAAGAGGAATTAGATGCGTAAGAGGCGAGTCGATCAAAATTAAAATTGTTGTTTACAACAAACCTTTTAATTATTCAAAACCGGTCACTTTCGTCACACAACGGATTCTTCAAACACACCAGGGTTATCATCAAAACACACGAGTCTTAATGTTAATCCCCACAGATTATGCACAAACTTATGGTCCTTTACCTTCCATCGTTGAAGTAAACTCAAAACACGAAAATCGAAAAATTCTTAGATATTTTGACATTTTCATGGTCGACCTCAAAATTTTACAACATGAGATAGAATATCGTTACGAAATCAAAATTGATCATTTTCAATCGCCTCGGAGCGAGAACAAAGAGACATTTTTGAGAAAAATCTTTACTAACGTTAAAATTTGAAAAGTTGTGCATTAGCTTGGGAAAATGATTTTCATAAGGAACTTGGAGTGATGAAGGTCGTTTCGAAAAACCAAACATCTATTTCTAATACTAAGCGTAAAAAGCTGTTGAGAAAAGATGTTGATCGACTCTTGGAAGATGTTATCTGTCTTTGATATCCATAATGTTGTGTTATTCTATTCTTTGCCACATGCATCGATCATATCTCTGCTGATAATGTTGACTCTGTAGTAGCTCGCTGAGAATCTTGATAATGTGCTTGGATCGAGTCTTTAAAAGTCGAAAATAAACAATTACTTAACGAACTTTACAATGAAAAACGTCGTCTTCATTGGTGTGAAAAGATATTCGCAATCATCAACTTAGTTTTCAAAATAAAATCACTCGGTTGAGTGCAAAATCTTCGATCCTAAAATTGAGCAACCGGATGATCAAAGCGTGTCTTTGAAAAGTCAAATCTCAAAATATGAACAAGAACTTGTAAAGTTAAGCAGAATATGGTGTCATATTTGATTTACTCAATAAGACTCGTCATGAAGCATCAAACGAACTTGATCACTATCTTGCTCACACTAGAGAAGTCATGAATTTTCTTGGTAATATTCGGTATGAAAATCAAGATTTGATTCACACTATCTCTAAGCTAAGAGAAATGTTAGGAAAGTATGAACAACTTCCGCCAACCATCATTAAGAGATTAGCACCGGTAACACTTAGTAATCGAGAACCTAGAATCTCTCTTGCCAAATCACAAGTTACTAATGTGCTTCATTCTCTTGAAACATGAATAGTTGCATCTTTTCCAAGCGTCCGCACTTCACGGCCTAGAGCACTCAATCGAAGAATAGGAAGTTGTGACCTAAGAAAAGATCAATAAGGAATGCTAAAGTAGAAGAACACACTAGGACTATTAATAAGACTCGCATTGCTTCCACTATAGATGTTGCGTCGGCAAATGTAATAGAAATAGTGATGTGACGAATGCTAAACCTTTAAGCACTTTTGATATTGATCGATGTACCTTGTGTTATTTGTCGTAAAAGTATGAATTACGATTGTCATGACAAATGTGTTGCTAAAGCTATAATCTCGTTTCTGAGAATCCTAAGAATCGGAATACCTCTAGGCCCACTAATCATTCTCGATCGTGCTTGGTAGACCACCTTCTTTAGATTCTAAGGAAAACATTCATGTCACTTGTAGCTCGGTTTCACCTCCTAAGAATGTAGTACCACCTAGTGCATTCACTAAGACTAAAGCAAAGAGTAGTTATAGATGGCGAAATGGATATATAACACACTAAGATTTAAATGGATGCCTAAAATCATTAATGTGTGCATGTCTCATATACGCTTGGAACCCTCTAACATTTCGGGTTCCACATCTACTTCTATTCCATACGTGTCCAAATGCATGTGTAATGGGTGATACGAGATCATTCTCTCGATTGTTGATAGCGGATGTTCCGGACACATGACAGTGCAACCTTAAGCTGTTATCAAACTTTATTGCAAAGTTCATTGGCATCGAGTTGGGAACGATCACTTGCAGCCTATCATGGGCTACGGAGATTATGTCAATGGGAACATCGAAATCGTGAGGGTTTACTATGTGGAAGGCCTCGGTCATGTCTGCTTTCGAGGTCGGTTTGTGATGGAGATTTGGAGGTTGCTTTCCGGAGAAAACTTGTTTCATTAAGTGATCTACAAGGAAATGACCTTATGTCCGGCTCGCGTAATTCTAGTCTCTACACTATCTCTATGCAAGACATGGTTGCTTCATCTCCCATCCGCTTACTTTCAAAGGCAACATCAACAAAATCACGGCTATGGCAATGATGCCTCTCACATCTAAACTTTCAAACCATCACCAACCTTGCTCGACACAAACTTGTTGAAGGTCTCCCAAGATTCCGTATTCAAAAGATCACCTTTGCTCGACTGTGAACAAGGGAAAAGCACTCGTGCTCATTTTCCTTCAAAGGTGGAACATGACCTCGGCATGTGCTACATCTTCTTCACATGGATTTGTGTGGCCCGATGCGTGCAAATGATCAATGGCAAACGCTACATCTTAGTAATTGTTGATGACTACTCACGATGGACTTGGGTCTACTTTCTTGAAGCAAAGACCAAGCTCCACAAATGATCATCACCTTTCTCACAATCTGAGTTCGACTCGCAACAAAGTCGGACTAATTCGAGCAGACAAAGGCCGAATTTGTTAACAAAACCCTTCATGAATTTTATGAAAAGTAGAATTCATCGTCAAACATCTATCGCACGTACACCGAACAAAGCGTGTTGTTGAAAGACGAAACCGAGCGTTAGTGGAAGCTGCAAGAACAATGTTAATCAATGTTAAACTTCAGTTACTTATGGGCATAAAATTTGTATCTCGCATGCTATACTCAAACCGTTCTATGATCACAAACGCCACAACAAAACACCTTTCGAGCTTGTCCACAACCATAAACCGAATCTCAAACACTTTCATGTATTTGGATCCTTTGCTATCCGAATAATGATCGTGATGATTTTGGAAAGCTCAAGCCAAAGTCGATATTGGAGTCTTTATTGGATCTTGTGATAATTCTAAAGGTTTCGAATGCGGAATCGTCGAACTAAGGAGGTAATGGAAGCGATTCATGCTCATTTTGATGAACTTACGAAATGGCTTCGAGTACAATGACTTAGAACCCGGTCACAACCGTTTAAACTTCCCCAACCCCATCATCAATGAACAAAGCCCCCAACTCACTCGTCAACAAATGGAAAGGTTATTTGCTCCTCCATTCGAGGCGATATTGATGAGCGTGCTCGGTGTATCCATTGTTCATTGCACAACCCGATAATATTCCTATACCGATACACTGCTACAACAACTCTTTGTTGAAGATGCACCTACACCGATTGACTCCAACATGATTGAACACACGCTTCCAACAATGATGAACCAAATGATGATATTACGAATGAAGTACCCCACCGCAGATTTTGATCCAAATCGTTCTTCAACCCGTTTGCTAATGATCTTTGCTTGCACCGGATGTCGCGGAATCTTCAACAAACCATTTGAATCCTCAAAATCGCACAATGTATACCAACATCAACCCTACACACCGATGGACAAAAGACCATCCTCCGGATAACATTATTGGCAAGAATCAACCGCCGTTACAAGACAACGTCTTCGCACGATGGTGAACATTGCATTTATGCACTCACCATGTCTGCGATCGAGCCTAAAACATTAAAGGCGCAATGACAAAAGACAATGGATTGAATCCATGCGGGAAGAACTCAACCAATTCAAGCGTCTTGAAGTATGGGAGGCTGGTTGAAAGACCAACAGGGGTCTCGTCATTGGTCTAAAATGGATTGGAAAAACAAATTGGATCTTTGAAGGGCGTTATCCAAAACAAGTCACGTCTAGTTGCTAAGGGTTATCGTCGGGAAGAGGAATAGACTTTGAAGAATCTTTTGCTCCTGTTGCTCGTTTTGAGGTCGTTCGGATATTTCTCGCTTCATGACTCATATGAATATGAAGGTCTTTCAAATGGATGTCAAACCTGCGTTTCTCAACAGACAACTAAAAGCGGTTTATGTCGACCAACCCGACGGATTCGTTAATCCGAGTGCCCGAACCATGTCTACAAACCGAACAAAGCTCTTTATGGACTCAAACAAGCCCCTCGGGCATGGTACGATAAGCTATCATCTTTCCTCATTGCTAATAATTTCACCAAAGGCTCGGTTGACCCAACTCTTTTATACAATATCACGGGCACATATCTTAATTGTTCAAATTTACGTGGATGACATCATTTTTGAATCAACACATAAAAAGTTTTCAACCGCTTTTGCAAAACTAATGAAGAAAAATTTTGAAATGTCCATGATGGGTGAACTTACGTTCTTTCTAGGACCGCAAGTTCATCAATCACCCCATGGTATTTTCTTGAGTCGGTCAAATATGCCCTTGAGCTGTTAAACAAATTTGGAATGACAACTGTGACACTTATGCCACACCAATGGCTCATACCAAGAAGTTAGATCTTTGATTTACATGGGAAATTAGTTGACCCTACCAACATCAAGTATTATTGGGTCTCTCATGTATCTAACAACTAGCGCACCGATATAGTCTTTGCCGCTTATCTATGCTCCCGTTATCGATCGCGACCAACTGAAACCCGCCTCTACGAGGCTAAAAGAATCCTCCGATACATCAAGGGAACCATTAACTTGGGGATCCGGTATCAGAAGGATTACGGTTTTGAACTAATCACTTTTTCGGCGATCACGCAGGATGCTTAGACTCGAGAAAAGTACTTGGGAGCTCTACAATTTCTTGGTGACAATGGTGTCTTGGCAATCAAAGAAAGGATTGTACATCGGCGCTCATCCAGCGAGAATATGTAGCCATGTCCGCGTGTTGTGCTCAAGTCATTTGGATGAGAACACAACTCAAAGACTATGGTTACGTGTTTGATGAATCCCGATGTCTTTGCGACAATCGGAGTGCCATTGCGATCTCGTCAACTCGGTTCGACACTCGAAATCAAAGCACATCGATCTCGCTATCATTTCATCAAGGACCACGTGGAGCGAGGTACCGTTGAATTATACTTTGTGGGTGCAGAATACCATTGGCGGATCTTCTCACCAAAGCCTTGCCTCCCGCTAGGTTTAATGAGTTGGTCCACCGGATTGGTATGAGGTGTTTGACTCGAAGGAATTGGATGACCTCTTAAAAGCGATCTTAAAACACGTCAAACACCAAAACATCTTTTGTAAATAATTTTTCAAAAACAAAATACAAAAATATAAATCTTATAAAACAACAAAAATATTCTTCTAATCTAAAATCTTTCAACATGGAAAGTACATTTCTTCCTTCAACACTATAATCCTTCAAAATTCAATATTTTTACGATCAAGTGTTGAGGGGAAAAATTTCATAACCGCTTCAAAACATCGTGTTACTTGCATGTTACCATATCTCGGTTGTTTCATTTAACAATGGTGGTGAATTTTCGGTTAAATGACACTCCTGGACTAAATTTATAACCTTTCATTATTTCTTAAGTCGAGGGGTGTCGTCAAGTTTCTTTCCTAAAAACCTTGTTTGGTAACCAAAATGGAAGTTAAATGGCTTTGTTTGAAAAAGGAAAAGGTGGAGGGACCAAAACTGTCATAACCTTAAAGTTATTTTATACAAAACACCCCACCTAACTCATTTACTTCACATTTATTTCTCCAACCAATTTAAATCCTACGCCTAATAATCCTTCTACAAATCTGTGTTTTGGATCATCAATTTGTAAGTGGTTTTATGATCTTAACGTGTTTACAAACATAGGTTTTGATTCTTATACAAAACCAACGGTAAAATTTTGATCTATGTTTGATTTAGTGTTCTACGCATAAGCGTATGAACACTCAATCAAGAATGGGTGTTTGTGGTTATAAATATTGTGTCAAAATGTTTCTTTTACATCAATAAACACATTTTCATCACCTAAACATACCCAGAAACACGAATTAATGGTTTTTAAAAATTAGGGTTTATGAGTCGATTTGGGTATTTTTGAATGTGAAGTGTTTTAGTCAAAAAGATTGTTGTGTTATGCTCATGTGATGTTGAATTAATGATATCCATGCCTTATAACCACCCAGAAACCCTAATTGATTCAGAATTAGGAATTAGGGTTTAATGTTCTAAAAATTGGGTATTTTTTATTCATCTCGAACTAGATGTTAATACTTGGTCTAAAGACTCTTACAACACTCTTAAACTACCAGAATTAATATGGTGCAAATCCTATGGTTAGAAATTATACGCGTAAATCTTAACCCTTAGGGTTTTGACCTCTGGCGTATGACTTTCTGGCGTGGCGCTTTCTGAATGATTCATGCCACGTGTTGTTGATATAATGAATGTTTGTGTTAATTTTGATGATTTGATGAATTTATTTCGGGCTTTGCTACGCAATATTCGAATCAAGGTCATTTGATTCTCACGCATAAGGATTACCCTACGTAGTCAAGTTATGCGTAAGAATAATTCTCGCATAACCATTACGCCGTAAGGTTCTACAATGGGACTACGGCGTATCACATGAAGGATATGCGTAAGCGATGACCTCACGCATAAGGTCTACTCTACGAGTAAGCCTTGCGGCGTAAGGTATATATCGCCCTGGCGTAAGCTCTACGCATAAGGTGCCCTTTTCCCACGATTAACATTTCTTACGCGTAAGTGAGGATCCTACGGCGTAAGCTTTCATCTACGCATATGTCATTCTTTGTTTACGCTTAACTTTGACAAAACTACGCAACCTGGATTGACCTTCATGATGAATTGTTACGTTACAAACTTGTAAATAAACTAATCATAACGTCACGAATCCAATAATGTCACTAATAAACTTAATCGTTTGATATGTTGTGAACAATAAGTGATAACATAAACTTTAAAACTTAAAGTTAACGAACTCACAGAAACACTTCACGATCGTCATTAGACTATTGGACAAACAAGTGACTTAGGACTCGTAACAATCATTATCCTTTGTACATTCAATAACTAGACAATAAAACCTTACATTGACTAATATTATGTCTTTCGATATGTTGGTTCTTTTGGCTAATGTTATTTGAGATCACGACATGGTTGAACAAATGAATGTGGATGCATCGAAGCTCTTACAATTCTTGATATCTTTCGGAGGGTTATCAGAAAGCTTGGAAGGAACAACCTTAGGGTTGACTTTGACACACTCGCGTGCTCGGAATCTTCTTGTCTCATTGCGATTGGATATTCTCGAAATCATCCCTACGAACATGCTCTCACTCTCGCCCGCCCAGAGGTCTACATTCAACAATTATGGGATTCTATGCAGAGGATCCTTTGGTCAAAATCTTGTGAATGTGACTCTTAATCACAAACAAGTCACTATCACTCGATGACTTACGAGTTGTTCTCATCATTCCGGACATCGCTCCAACCGACTTCTTTGCTACCCCTCTTGAAGAGGCGTCACTGCGATTCTTGATAGATATTGGTTATGATGAAGCTACGAGGAATCATTACTAAGCGCTCTCGCGTGGTGAAGAATATTCCTCGACCATGGAGGACACTCTATATGATCATCACCAAATCGGTCTCTGTCGTGACGGTGGCTATGAGCATCCCAAGCTCATGGGCCTGCAATTTTACAGTCGTTGATCAACAAGAAGGACATTATAATTGAAGCCTTTGCTATGGGAAGACATGATCTTTGTTTCATAGAAGCTTGGCTCCAAAATTCCCTATGTCGGATACACCAACTGTTGATCGAGCTCTTGGACTTCATCACGAAATCCCGGAGACTCAATGACCCGAGATAATCATGACATCTTGTTGAGCACATACTATCTGTCGAGAATCAAAGAATCGTCTACAAAGAAGGGGTCTTGAGTTGCCGATCACCTTCTTACAAAGGAAATCAAGCAGTGAAACGTACAAAGGTATCGGTGGCCGTAAAGAAGGAAAAGTTGGCCATCTTGATGAAAAAGGCTTCGGGACACCTACTCGGAGAACCCGGAAGAGGCGATCTTGAAGTGCATTAAGCATAGAGAGTCCAAGGAAGTTCCCCAAGAGGAACCCTCCTTGAAAGAGGATTGTTCCATCTAAGGAAGCTACTCCCATCCCAATCCCCAAGCCCGAACCGCAAAGAGCGGCTTTTGGGCGAAAGCTCGAAGAATCTTGACACGAGATGAAGAGATTTCCTACTACGAAACTACAAAGGATGACAATCTTCGATGCAAAACCTCCAGTCCTCAAACGATAAAGGAAAAGGAAGACTCCTGCACTTGTGCGGATGATGAGAGCTCGGAAGATGAAGAAGAGCAATGGATCAATCCTACAGAAGGCAGTTAAATTAGTTAGTCACCTTCAAAAGTCGAAGAATTTGCAAAAGACCAAATGGGTGGACCGGAGGATCAAGTGGTGTTGCCCTCTGCTTCACGGTCCCGATGCGGTTAATCGAATTCGATAAGGGATCAGTGCCACCACTCTTATGCAACAACAACGACTTGGAGGATACTATCGAATATGAGTTTGAGAAAACTGGCCGAGAAGTACGAGAAAGATAAAGATGTTGATTATGACAAGTTGCTCGGAAAGTCCTACACGATCATAGAAGGAAACTTGAACCACCCAAGGACCCCAAGTCTCCTCACGTCTCATCCTCTTGGATTCTTCTTCTCATTCATCACCACCACCATCAAAGAAATCAACCAAATCATCATCCAAATGCGTGAAGAAACCACCTCGATCTTGGATTCTCGGACTCATGAAAGAATTGTGAAAATTTGTCCAACAAGTCGGAAAGAAGGACATGCTCTGAAAACCTGAATTGGTTTCTTGACTGTTGGAATCGCCTCTAACTCGTAAATGGAGCGACATTGGCGGGATTCTTGTTTCTATCTTTGTTACCTTAAACACATGGGCTTGTTATGTCGATTACCCGTAGATGTATGTGTTTGGGTGTATAAACCCTCCATACTTCCATGGAGGTGAGACTCATTGTGTAATTCACCTTTCCTTATCAATAAACACATACTAGTTTCCTTCTCTCTACTTTCTCTCTCTAACATGAAGATGATGTTCTTTCATCTTCCCGACCTCGATTCACCAAATCATCCAAATATCTGATCCTAACATTGGTATCAAGAGCAAGGTCCGTTTTGTATCATTGGTTGATTTTTGGTGATATTTTCTTGTCAAAATCATGTCTTGTAAAACTGTTTAACAAAGTTGTTAACTTTTAGTTATTTCTTGTGTTCATCGATTTTTTTGTTACAAGTTTATTGGTCAAAAGTCTCATCCTTTCGGTCTTTAACCTTTTTTAAGACTTTTGCATACCAATACTAGTGAATCTGTTTTGGGTCAAATGGTCTTACAGTCGATATCTCTAGGTCAAAAATGGGTATATAATGGTCTTTGAATATCATTTTCACGGGTTTATAAGTTTGAATGGAAAAATAGTCGGAAAAGTATCAGAAAAAATGGTCAAAGGGTCAAACCCTATTTTTACGCATAAGGAGCATCTTGATGATATTTACGCATAGCGTGAAGTTATGCGTGGATATTACTCGTATGGTATTACAGCGTGGGCTTCGCCTAAGGCCCATAACTTCGCCTAAGCACCATGGCTACGCAAGCACCGCTGCTGCGTAAGCACCACGTTCTGGCGTGGGTTATAGACTCTAGACAAGGTTACGCATAAAAATTTTAAATCATCTTTACGCATAAGTAAAGAAAGAAGATGAAAGCGATTTGACCTTGACCAACAATATACCAAATACCGGACTCATATTTGACTTGGTTTAAACATCATAAGTCAAAAAAAACTTAACCATTATACCACCGCGATAACAAATTTACTTCGACTTCAAAACCAAAACCTACAACACCAAATCCAACATCCCTATCCTAACTCCCTCCTACTCAATCTCGATCAATATCACGGAAACAACAACATATCCATTTCTAAACAAAATCCCTTAACTCGTCGCATAAGCGATCAACAACTCAACTCACGAAATATTAAACAAGCAAGATATCAAACATAAATGACTCGAATGAGAAGACATAAAAGACCTCGATGATTTCTTTCATATCTCTTTAAAAGATAAAGAAGATCTTAAAGATCTTATCAAGCGAAGATAAAAAATCATCGATTCATTTTACATTGAAGATGAGCTTCATTGATATCCGAAATACATTTGAAAGATTCATAACAAGTATGTTACGATCTTTTCTTTATTTCGTATATACAAACCACAACAAATAAGTGTACCTACCGAGATCTCATATGAGATCTTTAAATTGAAGATTAATATGAAAAATACGAATGGTGACTTGTGTTCGTTGCTTGGATAATCGATGGGTTGAGTTTGTGATTGTGATAATTGATGATGGTTTGATGTTGAGATCAAATCTGTTGGTATTCGATTGGATGATATTGAGGAGAGAGTGTGAAGGCGAGACGATTTGCAGTAGGGTTTGATGAAGCGGATGGATTGTGTGTGTGGTCTTCAAATGTGTTAATGTAGGGTTAAGTGTTTATTATACCCGTTTCATTAGGGTTAGTAAATGTGGACCGGGCTTGTGATGGACTTGATGGGAATATGGGTATTTCATTTTGGGCCGGGTTTAATGCATCATGAACTATATCATATTAATGATTCATGGATTTGGACCTAGGTGGTTTATATCAAAATTATACTAACATTTTTTGAATTTGAAATTTAATCATTCAAATGTATTTTAATACATTGAGATACTTGTTGGTATAATTATTTGGTTAACGAGTGGTATTTTGGTTATTGTTAAATTTTCACGAGGATACAATTTTTGACAAGATCGGGAAAAACCATTATCATAGTTCATTTTAACCATTAATGAAGGCTAGTTTTGGGTATGTAACCGCAAGATGTGACTACGGAGTTTATTCTTTATTATTTATTTGAGGTTGAAGTGAAATATCACGGATCGTGTACTTAGTATCTGAAGATATCGGGGTTGGTTGGATGCATGATTCTTGAGATCCTTGTTCGAGCTTTAGCAATTACGAATGACGACTTGAGTTATCTAGTTGAACGATGTAAGGAGTTACGTTGTTGTGCTCGCGACTTATAACTATCACTTTTAAGGAGTTACGTTGTTGTGCTCAAGTGTCACACTGATTGTGGATAATTTGAGAAACTTTAAGTTTACCTTTTTCTATGGTGATAAGAAAAAGGGTTATTAAATCGACAATAGTGCAAGTTTAAGTCACAAGTTGGGGTTATTTTTCTTGATCTCAAGTTAGTCATATTGGGTTTTCTCCATCATGAGTCACTACAAAAAGCCGTCGGAATGATAATGGGGTTCGGTAAAGAGTTAGGCGAGAAGAGTATACACGCAGTAGAAAGTTTTATCGACAATTGATTCTCATGAGATATTTATGGTACTTCACACTTGTTTGATTAATTGAACATACATGGTTTCGATGTCTCCAATTTCATCATCAACATCGTGGTGTATGATTACGATTCATTGAAAACATCGGGAAGAGTATAGGTGGTGTACCTTCCTTTGTTGTTTTTGTATTTTTTGCGAAAACCTCTCCTTTCATGAATTTCTTCAATCGGGGAAAGAAATGAGGGCGATCGTGGTCTAAACATCTCACTTTGGTGTTATCATCTCACTTTCACGAGTTATCGTGCGTGAAGTTACCTAAATATGATGTTGTGATGCCTCGCACATGGTCATTTATCGGTAATTGCAGATTCTGGGTAACTATTATTAGATAGACCACAACATTAGGAAGTCGTTTCATTTAGTCTTTTCGTTGATGCATTGGTGTGAAACATCTACATCGTGAGAAGATCTTGTTGATTTCTTGCATGTTACCCCGAGCGGATTTTCCATGACAAGTCGGTTACCTTGTGGGTTTCTTGCTCATCTACAAATTTATTTAGCGTCTTGAAAACTTCAAAGTTAGAAAATGTTCACTACATCAAAGTTTGAATCTGTTGAAGGCGGTTTGTTAGTTTGGGGGCGATTCGAAACTTTGCCAAAAAAGTGTCTGGAGAAGCTGCTAAAGACATGCGGCATGAATTGGGGAAGTTAATCCAATTTATGCATATTACATCATTGTCTACAAGTGAAAGCGGTTCTCAAGTCAAGGTACGAGAGAAGACAAAGAGTGTAAACTTTCATCATCCTCCTGCACTTGAAGAGCTTATGAAGACCTTTCTTTATTTGTTTTCTATATTTGTAGTAAATGTTGTAAGTAATCCATATGTCGTCCCATTGGGGAAGATTGTTGGAATCGCTCTAACAAGTAAATAAAGCGACATTGGCGGGATTCTTGTTTCTATCTTTGTTACCTTAAACACATGGGCTTGTTATGTCAATTACCCATAGATGTATGTGTTTGGGTATATAAACCCTCCATACTTCCATGGAGGGTGAGACTCATTGTGTAATTCACCTTTCCTTATCAATAAACACATACTAGTTTCCTTCTCTCTCTACTTTCTCTCTCTAACATGAAGATGATGTTCTTTCATCTTCCCCGACCCCCGATTCACCAAATCATCCAAATATCTGATCCTAACATGACCAAATCTGATGCTTAAATGATGAGAAAGACAAGATCACGAGAAAGAAGGGAATTTGTTCGAGAGTTCATGAAAAGTCATCGTAAAGAGGAAGCGAGCGAAATGATCAAAGGTTACACTAACAAGTACCTTGGGGATATGGTTCCTAAAGTCACAAAGGAGATGTTTACAGAACAACTATATCGAATCTTATGCAAATAGCCAAGCAAACTATAAGATCAACACCTTTAACCGTCACAATCAATCCATCGATCTGTGGTTTTCTCGGATAATGAATTGGTGGCCAAGCTCATCACACAAATGTCTAAGCGATCACGGGACATTTAATTACGATGAAGGTAAAATTTGTTTCAAGCATTGGGACTACCAACTCAAAGAAGCATGTAGATTCGAGCGAAAAGTCTAAGCGTCCTAGAGGCGATGAAGACAAGGATGGGATAAGCATGATAAATCTAAGCGTCGGAAGAAGTGCGGAGAATCATCTTCTATGTTACCTCCTCTCCAGCGGACTCCTACTCAACAAAGTCCCTCCTCGTTCTTCTATAGATAAACCTCGGGGCGATTCGAGTTACCACCCACGACTCGGAAAGGTGATCATTTTGAGTATCACGGGTGGTGACGATGAAGAAGTCATAAGCCCCTACAACAACCCACCTCTCCCAAACAAGCTTAGAAACCGTTATCATCATCTAGGCCGTCGAAAAGAAGAAGAAGCGCCTCGGGGGCGACGTCGTATCTTGGCTAGATGACGACAAAGCGATGAATTTGAATGGTTCTCTACTCTTGTTAATAACCTCCTACCACGAAGAATTCGAATTTGGTAGGCGGTTCTACATTGGAGCATGCAAAACTTTTGCAAGAAAAGTTCCATGTGAAGAAGATGGCGAAATCCGAGTTGAGGCGAATCAAGAATGAAGCTTTTCAACTTTGGAAAGATAGCTCAGAAAGTGCCTTGAATTCGAATATCACGCGAGAACATTGCTCGAGCTATGTCTAATAACATGGATTGGCTCAACCCGAGCAAACATCGACTTCACCAAGCAGGACAACCCTCCATACTACAGCGGTGGTGTCAAACCTCTAACAACAATTGGCCAACCCGGATGAACCAAGGATTCCATTCAGATATTTCTTCAACAAAGACACGGAATTTCTTACACATGGTGGCGATGGTTCGAGGAAATCGCTACATCGTTGACACTTCCATTCCTAGCGACTATATACTCGAGCGCATAACCATTGAGGAGCGTGCCAAACACTTGTTCTCGACAAAGTGGAAGCTTGTCTGACAGAGATGCGATGTCTGATTCATCATTGGCGGGCAGCGATGAATCTACTACTGGCTGTCGAGGTTCGAAGTCTCAACATGCGGTGTTCGGTACTAAGGATATCGTGGCCATCAAACATGTTGTTCTGTCATCTAAGTGGGACTACACATTCCTAAAGAATATCGTGGTCAAGCGACAAGATGAAAGGATAATGCATTCTCTGAAGGCGACTTTGAGAATTTGTCTATCAACGACATCGAAGACATGTACCTTGCTAAAGTACAAGGTCGCATGAGACGATTTTCAACGAAGTACAATATGAATTCATCAAGTCATTGCTCATCTTCATCGGACGCATAGTCATCAAGGAGCGTGTAGAAGATCTCCAACTCATTGTTGAATCTTATCGGACCGTGTCAACTTCGCACCACCTCGACTAGATCTTCTCGACATCGACCCACTCTCACAATACACTCATACGCAAACCTTTCGATTATGCGTTTACCATAGTGAACTACAAAGAAATTGCTTAATAGCGTGTAGTGAACTTCACAAGTTTGGAATCACACCTTGAATATGGTTAGGGATGGATTGGCATATAGGTTGAAGGACATCGTCAAAGATTGGGTCTCTAAGAGATGGAATTCTCGGGATCGCGAGGATGTGAGGAGGATCATCGAATGATTGATGAAAGGTTGTTGAGAAGGATCGATTCGAGCGATGGAAAGCTTTGTTGGTGGTGGACCAGGATCAACATCACCGGCTATCAGCATACATTAGTACTCACAGGAACATCAACGCACTTCACAGTACCCGCTTGAATTGTTTCTTTCATATAATTTTGGATGTGTGATTATGTATGTCAATGGCTTGTGCACACATAACGATTAATACAACCCGTAATTTGCAAGAAAGGACCACGTAGTGCGCCTCGGTGCCACAATCCTTATAAAAGGGCGAAAGCTTCTTATTTTGAGTAAAACCTATCAAACCTTTCATTTTCAAGGTTTTGCTCAAAAAGACAAGTACTTCAATAAGATTTTCAAAAAACTCAGCAGTTTATATCACTTGTTGAGGGGAGTATTTGAATTAAAACTTTGTTCACAAATTGTTCATCGTGGTCATCTTCCCATAACACTCGAAATGGTCATATTTATTGTCAACTTTTCAAAAATAACATTTGATATGCCATTTTGAGGGGAAAAATGTGATAAAAATATGTTGTGCAAAATGCAAATGAATATGTGTACTTGGACTTAACCAGCAATTGGCGGTACTAAAGCTGTGGTTACTCGAAAAGACTTGTCTGGACGGGTAATAATTTCAAGCTAGTTCGCTAGTAATGTAAGCGTGTCTATGAAGGACTTGTCCAAGTAGAAAGTACCATTGAAACACTCTTGGTAGACATGAACTCACGGGTATGACAACCTTTCGAGGTTTGTCTACACCTTCAAGGTAGTTATTAGAGCTAGTTGTCACCTAAAAGCGAAAATGTAACTCTTTAACTATGCAGCGTAACCGTGTCTCATGAGGGATTGTCTATCTCCGATTGGATCAATTCAAAATGTCGCTCTCTTTCCTCCTTTGTGCATTTAAACCATTAAAATCTTTAGCACATGTGGAGGGTATTTATGCAAAATCTATCTCTCACGATGGTTCAAACATGTTTTCATCTGAAACCCTTGAGAGATTTTCCTAACGATGGTTTTAATGGCAACATAGGTTAGTCATGGAGTTATAAGGTGACTAAGGTTAGGAATAACGTCCTATGATCCGCTTGAGCCGGGAGGGATCTACCAAGGACATCACAAATAGTTAGTACTTAGAAGTCCTTAGATACGATTATAAAAGGAGAAATGAGAATCGAGAGAAAGAAGGTTGAAGAATCAAAAGAAATGCAAAGAAAGGGTGAAAAGAAATAGC
The DNA here is from genome assembly GCA_022545495.1 of Chrysanthemum lavandulifolium. NCBI lineage: Eukaryota > Viridiplantae > Streptophyta > Magnoliopsida > Asterales > Asteraceae > Chrysanthemum > Chrysanthemum lavandulifolium. The sequence continues at coordinate 74,900,708 of CM040240.1, forward strand.
CTCCACATTATTCAACTTAGAAGCGGACAGGGTTCAATTCATATCTCTTGGTTGTCATTAGTAACACGGTATTGAAAGATTAAAAGTCGTCATGGACCCGATGGCGCATGCACTAAACCTTCTTAGCCACTCAAGTTTCTCTCAGCGAAGCTTGTTTCATTCTCTAGGAACCCTCGTAAACTATTGGCTCTCTCTTGAGATCGTGGTATTGAAGAAGGAGACCCTCTCCCTAGTCTCCGCTCGGAAAACCAAAGCACTATTGAGTCTAGAGCCACGAGATTCATCAAAAGATCTCTTGGGAACACTTGACATTTTATCCTTGCGATAACCAAATAAGATTATCGATGGTTCATATCGGGTCCTTCACGAGATCTTAGCAATGTCGAGAACATTTATAGAGGTTCACATCATGATCCTCGGTGATTGAATGGAAACTCTGCGGGGTCAACATCAAACAGACCACGGCGGCAGGTCGCCCGGTAACTCCCGTGGATTACAGCGGTGTGTCTCAAGCGGTCTGATCGTGGTGATGCTTGGTGTACCTCGGCGACTCATCTGACTTGTAGATGTGCCGGTACATCGCGTTATCTCACTTGTGGGACTCCAGGTTGAGGGAGCGGCCTTTATAAAATTAGAGTTGTGTTTTTCACACTATCTTTGTTAACACTCTCGAAGTTCAAACTTATAGCGCCGGAACACCTATTACTAACCGTTTGAAATGTTTTCTTCTTATGGAATCTCGGAGGCGGGATGATGGTCTTGATTCTTCTCATGCTCACGCAACATAATCACTAATGGAAGTTCTATCCAAAAGCAACATAGCGATCGAGAATGATTCTTGGTCAAACCAAAGAATCTACAAAGTTAAAGACTTAAAGAACTTCATCGGTATTGAATTCCAACGTCAAAAGGCGTGTGAGCATGTTGAAGAATGGCGATGGAACTTTCTTGGAGGCGTGAAGCAGAACTGAGAACGAGACTTGATGCGAGACAACAACATACTATCACTTTCACCACACAAGAACAATGATCAAAGAACAAAGTTAAAGATGACGTCAAAGCATAGCATTTCAAAGACAACTATCTCTCTTCACGGAGGTTGTTCGAATCAAGGAATTCTTCTCACAGAGGAAGAATGTCGGAAGGCGTCGAGCTACTATTACATCAGCGCTTCACCGTTCATCACCAACACTTGAGGGAAGTTGTTGGATCACTCTAAACCATAATCAAGTGTTAGTAATTAATATGTAATAGTTAGCTTTATTATGGCCTTTATGTTTGTTATTAGCCTTAAGCTTATGTAGAAGGCCCATGAGCTTAGGCCCAAGCCCATTAAAGAAAGGAAGGGAACTAGGGTGTTGCCTAGCTTCCCTCCTGTAAACTCTATATGTAAACCCTCACTTGAGGGTTGGTTGTTCAAGTTTTCTTTCTTTCATACTCCTTCGCTTAACTTAGTATTATTATTGTTTGTGTGTGTTAGATCTTGTTTAATCGCCTCATCTCTTTCTATATTACTTGTGTTTGTAAAACTAGTGACCTAACAAACATAATTAGAGTCAGAATACCCTTTGAGGTCAAACCACGAGCACTTTGGATAATAGGGTCCAAGGCTTGGGTTCCCTTTGGGTATCGAGCATTCTTTTGGATACCGAGATGGGATTCTTTGGGGTTGGGCGATATCTAGCTATTAGGCAGTGAGAATTGTATATGCAGTGCAGGCGATGAGATACATCGGTGAGCCAACAATCCCCACAAATGTGTTTGATTTCTTGATTTGCCGGTGAGATCGGGTCCAAGGTTGTTAGGAGGGACCATTGGTGTCTTCATCGAGGTGATCGGATATCTCATATTTCTTCAAAGAGATTTACGGTGTATTTCTCTTGGTGATGGAATTCCTTTATCGATTTTCACGATTTGTAGTCAAGAAATATGTGAGTTCACCTATCATGCTCATTTCAAACTTCTTTGCCATTAGTTTTTCAAATTGTTTGCAAAGTGTAGTTTGTTGAGCCAAAAATGATGTCATCAACATATACTTGGACCAGTATCACATCTTGCTTTGTCCTGTAGATAAACAATGTGTTGTCTATCTTTCCTCTGACAAACTTGTTTTGGATTAGGGAGTTTGAGAGAGTTTCATACCATGCACTAGGAGCTTGTTTTAGTCCATAAAGGGCTTTGTCAAGCTTACAGACATAGTCAGGGAATTCACTACTCTCAAAGCCAGGAGGTTACTGAACATACACATCTTCCTTGAGTTCACCATTCATGAATGCACTTTTTACGTCCATTTGGTAAACTTTGAAGTTCATGTAGTAGCATATGCAAAGAAGATCACGATGGCTTCCATTCTTGCAACAAGAGCAAATGTCTCATCATAGTCGATACCTTCTTGTTGACTATAACCTTAAGCTACAAGTGCGGCTTTGCTTTTAATGACAGCCGCTTTTTCATGATCTTGTTTACGAAAACCCACTTCATTCCAATGACAATGACATCCGAGGACATTTGATCAAGGTCATGACCTTGTTTTAATCAAAGCTGTTGAAGTTCTTCTTGCATATCTTGAACCCGGCTTGGGTGTTTTAGAGCCTCAATGACACTTTTGGGTTCTATATCGATAAAAATCGACATATAGACATTCATTGGTGAAGGCTGCGATTAGTTTAGCGACCATGCTTCTTGTAAGCATGCCCTCGATTGGGTTCGCCAATGATGTTTACAAACTCAATGTCACAGATTTTGTCCACTTACTTTGTGGTCTAGGATGCGAGCTTGAAGAGGTCACTAGAGACTCGTGAGTGAGTTCGGGTGCAAGAGCCATAGAATCATTAGGATAATGTTGAGATGACTTGTTCGGGTTGAGGTTCACGAATCACGGGTTTCGAACATTTTGTTCGATATTACCTATCCTAGTGAGGGGCGATTGATTATCTATGAATTCACGATAGTTGGTTGGGGAAGGTTATGAGGTAAGACATAATATGAGATGTCAACATCGACTTGGTATGAGGAATTGATTTCGGTGTTATACTCGTGGGAGGATATCTTGATGAGTTATCAATTCCTATTTCTTCTCTTGTGTTGGTGAACACGATACTTTACGAACTCTCATCAAAGGTGACATGAAAGGTTTCCTTAACTTGTTGTCTCCTTGTGTTAAATACTACAGAAGGCTTTGGAGATCGGTGAGTAGCCTGAAAGTATCCATCATCGACTTTAGCATCAAACTTGCCTAGATGATCCTTGTGGTTATGAATAAACACATGACATCCAAACACATGAAGTAAGCGATATCAAAGTCTACCTTTGAATATCTCATATGGGGTTTTGTCATGTCTTTTGACAATGATTGACTGTTTTGGGTGTAACGGTATTTTGTTACTTGGTCAAGAAATGTTTAGAGTGTTGAGCCATTTAACATAGTTCTAGCAACCTCGATGAGAGTTCTGTTTTTCCTTTCACTTACCCCATTTTGTTCGGGGTGTAAGGAGATGAAAAGTTTTGGGAGATTCCTTTTCATCAAAGATATTCTCAAGCTCTTCATTTACGAACTCGGTACCATTGTCGGTTCGATTTGTTTAACGATAATGTCATTACGGTTTTCAATATTCACGATGAATGACATTATTGTATCATTTACTGACTCTTTTTGAAGAAAGTATACCCAAGTGTATCTTGAGAATTCATCAACAATAACAAGTGTATACTTCTCATCTTGGGATTGATGCGGGATGACATATCGAAGAGATCCATGTCACGGGAGGTGAAGGCGGCTCGATGAAGATTTTTTTTTGAAAGATGCTCTTTGGTGTTTGCCTTTTTCACGGTGAGCATGGTTTATCTTTTGCAAAACCGGTGATGGTAAGCCAAGGACCTTGTTTTGTTTTGCCAAGTTGTTGATGTTTTTGAAGTTTAAGTGAGAGGTCTCTTGTGCCCGACCAATTGGCGGTTTCGATGGCTTTGGCAAGGACAAGTTCCATCTTGAGAGGTGTTGACATGTCAGACATAAACATCATCTCTTACTAGGGCTATCAAAACAACTTCTTTGTTGGCATTAAAAGTGGTGCCTTGTTTGTCATTGAATTGCACAATGTACTTAGCATCACATAGTTGGTGACAATGATGATTGTATTTTAGACCATTGACATAAGCTATTCAGAGAAAACTATTCCATTACGATATACTAAACATAACCTTGATTGGGACATGATGAGTTATCACCAAATACTACCTTGGGTCTGGTTCCTTTACATACTTGTGCGGATACTCCTTAACGCCCCATGCTTCTTGAGCATCCACTATTAAGATGCCAAATAGGCTCCACAGGCATGTCTGCACAAATAGTAAAACTGGATTAGTTTCTGCTGTGACCCGCATACTAGTGGGCTTGGGCCTAAAGGTCTTTTGAATTTGGCAATTAACTCATGGTCGGTGGTTGGTGCATTGTGCTACCACATGTTTTGCATTTGGAGGCGAGGATGACTCGGTGATTACAGGTTGCTTGGATGACCTTTGTAATGCTTTGGGATGTCTCATGGTGGTTTCGCAAATATCACAACATGTGTTCATGAGACAATCATCATGATCATGATCATTAAAGCCACGGTGTGGACAAGGAGGAAGGGTTTTGCTCATACTTTTGAGCGATTTGGAGGTTGAAACATGCGATGACCAACTTTGGTATAGTTTTCTTTCTTGGTGAACTTACATATTGTAAGTGATCGAGAAGTTACAATGATCATCCTTTTGCGGATCATACAAAAGGATTATGTAGCGAGTTGTCGATGGTATGGTGGTATAGTGGCACAATTCACACTTCTACTTGTGTTTGGTGATTGACTTTGACTTTGAGGAACTAGGGAGGTGACTTTGTTTCCTTGATTGATTCGGGAACCTTTTCAATGGATTCCATCTTATCGGTTAGCTTCACCATAGGATTCGATCGATTCTTTGAATTAAATCGACTTCATTGGGGACGAGAGGATGTGGAAGTCTCGGTGGGGAGTAAATTCATGTTGAGTTGGTTTTGTTGGTATTTTCGGGATGGTTCTACCAGTCAGACCTTTCTTTTGGTGAGTGAGGATTGAATTGTAATGGAGTAAGCTCGAGGCTAGGGCAACACCACGAAGAGGTTCGAGGGTGGAAGTGGTGTGAGATTACTGAGACTCGAGATGTGTTGGTACTATGGGCATCGTCAGTCAACATGCTCTTTAGAGCTTGACTTTCGAGCTCTAGAATCCTTCCGAGTCGGAATTTGGGCATCTCTCGGGATTAACCCGTTCGATCAATCCACAGGCTTAGGAATAGTCAACATATTGGTAATCATGCCACCGAGACAAAAATGGTTTGGGACTCGGTCTTTGTTGTGAGAGTAAGGAGATGATTTTCACCTATGACTCTCTTTTGCTCTTGGGGGCTCCAGCGACATCAAAGACCCTTGGTTCTTAGCATCCAACTTTCAATGATATCTTTTCCTTTTTAAGTTCATCTTGAAGAGCACGATTTCTTTTGACTAGTTCGGTGTTTGAATTTGCAAAGTTTGACTTCAAGCAGCTTGTTTTAAAAAGCAATTCATCCCTACACTTGTTTAATTAAAAACTTAACTTGTTGTACTTAGAAAAAGATTTAATCGTTGCTCCTCTACAAACTTAAGGTCAACATTGATATAGTTCATAAGGCGCCAATCGAGTCATCATCCATAGAAAGTAAAATGTTTACCTTCTTCATTGTGATGTTGACCCATTCACCATTCACGGCATGATGTTTCCCAACATTAGCTTGTCCTCTTACGAGAGAGACCATCGGTCTTGTTGACATGCGCCATTCATCATCGATGAGGCGGCTCTTCATCACGATCGAAGGTTTGACAACTAGGCCTTTGTTTTTACCACCTGTGATTTAACATTGTTTGTTGTTTATGAGAGGCGGCCTCAAGCAATGCAAGCTTAGCTTTGACTTTCATGTACTTAGCTTCAAAATCTACAATTTTTTTATCATATTTGTTTTGAAAATTTTGATGGGCCGATAGATTTTTGGTTGAAATTTGCTAAAGCACGAGGGGTGATTGGACCTGATGGTTTATAAAGGGTTCGAAATTGTTTTTAAAGCAGATCTTTTGCAAAATGACCTCTTTGTGACACTTAAAGCATCCGGTGTCCTCATTTGCTTTAGCATTTGAAAACCTTTGTTTCTTTTATAAACCTCAGAGAGTTATCAAGGTGCCACTCTGAAATTCATGTTCGGTCATTTAGGTACTCTCCTTGATCTCTCATCGGGCTCATCATCGAAGTTTCTTGAAAATCTTGAACCACCTTGTTAGAATAAAAAGCGGTTGATATAGGTGTTGAAGTGGTGGTTAGGGACTTTTGACTTCACGAGACTTCTTTAAGTCGAGGGTATAAATCGGTGATGAGGTTTTTCTCATAGACAAATTTCCCATAAATTTCGGGAAGTTCAAGATTACGGATATGATTAGCATTCCTAAGTCCACGAGAGAATTGACCACTTCTCGGAAGACTATTGACAAAACCAACATTGATTTCATGTTTGGACAAATTAACACCATCATTTGATAGTTCTTTTAACAAAGTTTTGTATCTCGGTGTAAGTTTGAGACATAGTTTACGAGTCCTTAGCCACGAAGGTGTTATACTCAAGTTTCGGTCCATTATCATGTTTTCCTTGGTATCGGATGGGCCTTCATGATCGTGACCAGGTCATCCCGGGTTTGTTTAGCGTACTACGACTTATAAGCGACTCTATAATATCGTCGGAAGACATGATATGATGATACTTTTGAGTCTTTGGTCTGGTTGACCACTCTCCTTTCATCCCGAGCTTCGAGTTTGGGCAAACCTTGATGTCTTTGGGATAAATGGACCTTCATTTATACACTTGATATAATAAGGTTCCATCGATCAAATAGCAAAGCATAAGCTTTTTCCATTTGATAAATTTACCAACTTCAAGTCTAGGGGCAACGGTGAATAAGCTCCACCTTTTGTCGACTAGTTGGGGTACATCAATTTTGACCATTTGGATCCACGATTTAAAAGCGTTTTTAGGCGGCTTAAATTTTTTATAATCGACCTTGCTGCGATACCACTTGTTGTTCCTATTCACTATCATATAAAAAGCAGATTAAGTATTTAAAACAAACTAATAGTGAATCAATGGTGAAATGACATAAGTAAAAACACCGATAAATTTTCAACATAATATTCTTTATTAGAAATGAATAAAAGAATACATTACCCAGTACTTGCGAAATAGTACTTGGGATTGAAATAACAAAGGGTTGGTACTCTCACATAAGCTCGGGGCTAAGTCGAAGCACAACTACTATGGAACCTTGAGCTATCTCGGGGACTGAGTTGTATTTGGAGGAGTGAAAGATAGCTTGTGTGTGTGTTTTACAATTCACAAGCTTAAATCTTTCACTCCATCTCTTATGCTATTTATACAAGTATGAGTATTAACTTTATCCTAAGTGACAAGCGAAATTTTACTGAAGACAAAATATTGATGTATTTTGTCTCATTTCTAAAGACTATTTTAAGTAAGAGACAAGGCCGCTTTCCATAAGTCGGTGATGACACTGAGCACGATCGTTTGCCATTCGGGGAAAGTTGAATTTGGTTGATTAGGACTTAGATCTTGCTCGATTCAAACTTATCCTTGCTTGTCCGCTCATTCTTGATCTTCATTGCCTTGGTCTTCTACTTGATTTGTCTTGATGTAAGTAGTTGGTGAGGAGTTTGGGATTCGGTGAGTTATTGTCATCACTCTAAATCCACCATCTCCTATGACTCGATCTTTACCTTAAGTTCCGCCTTACTGAGTGGAGAGACTTCTTCGCCTCTTACTGAGTATCCTGAAGATAGCTCACTAAGAGACTATGCACTTGTGACCTGTTAGTGTTTAATGGTCTAAACACTTAGGGTATTTTCTATTCAAATCATAGACTTAAGGGGTTTGGTTATTTACTGAACCCAACATTGACAAACACCCGTACGTATGTAAAGTATATTTTCATGGGTCATTTAGACCAAGTAATATTTTGAAAATGAAGTATATGATGTTAAAATGATTCGGAGGTTCTTGTGATGTGTCGGGTCCGGAGGTCGAGTTTTGGGTCATATAGGCAAGTCGAGAACAAGTGAGGCAAGCACGATGCTTGCGACCCACCGGTGAAATAGCTTGGGGTGTTAAGGGGCCTCGACCAGCAGCATTGTGAGCAATTCAGTTTTGTCGGTTTTGTTTATTTTGTATAAAATTAACCGAGACTCGTTAGAACTCGTGCCACTTGTCATTGGAAAAGTATTTGAGTCTACTTTCATTTAAAAATACTTTCAAGGTCTGAATCTTTTCAAAAATTAAAATGCATACTTGAGAAGTAACAAAGGTCATTTCAGGTCATGTCTTTTGCGCAATTTTATTATATTTTTGTCAAGTCGTTAATGGGCATTTCAACACAATCATTTGAAGTGTCAAGTCCACGTCTAGTATATTAAACAAATGGTTATGTAAGTTGTGTAAGAATTGTGATGCAAACGGGTCAAAATGGGTGTTTGGCAAAATACCCGTACGTTTGTAAAGTATATGTTCATGGGTCATTTAGACCAAGTAATGTTTTGAAAATGAAGTATATGATGTTAAATGATTTCTGGAAGCTCTTGTGATGTGTCGGGTCTCAAAGGTCGAGTTTTGGGTCATATAGGCAAGTATAACGATTGTTGTGAAAGGAAACATGCCACTGTTAGATGATAAAGATTAGTCAGCCCAAGTCCGCGTATGGGCTTTGGGTCTATTATGGTTTAATAGTGTCTATGTAATTGTCTCTATAAATAGTTATCAATAATATGCATAATACATGCGCGGAATTATGTAGTTTGATAAAAAAAAAAATAAATAAATAAAAAAAAATAAAAAAAGTTACTTTGATTTCTCCAGGTTTATCAGTTCGTCACTTTTTTTTTGAAGATAAGTCTCTGCTTGCAGTCGGATGTCTTCATCAAATAACTAATTATTGCTTTAGTGTTTTATTACATTTTACTGCTCCGGTCAGGAGTTTTAGTGATTTCGTAGCTCGATTTGCGGGAATAGATGATAAAGATTAGTCGACCAAGTCTGTGTGTGGGCTTAGGGTCTATTAGGGTTTAATAGTGTCTAATATGCATAATACCTACGAATTATGTGTTTAATAGCCACTGCATACTCAGAACTGAGAATACGATGAAAAAAAAATTATGAAGTGAAGTCTATTGTTACCTTAATCTCTTCTACCTCTGCTTGCAAGATTGTTTGAACTTATCATATCAACTCAAAGCTCACACTATCGTATCCTGTCTTTTTGGAATGGATGTTTTAGTAATTGGTTTATCATATCTTATTGATGCTAATTTTCATTAACTTATTTTACCTATTTGTGGCAATATGAGTTAACAAAACCGACCTGAATCCAAAACAATAGTTGTGGCTCCACCATAAGCCCTTGCTTGGTGCGCGGTTTCAATATTCGTTTATTTATAACTTGAAGAGCTTTTGGAAAAGTTTATTTTCCATTGAGAGTAATTTCCTTCAAATCACTTCTTTTAAGTATCTTGAAATAGTTTAGCATTTGGAAGTGACTTCGCATGTCTTGTTTTCTTTCTTTCTAATTTTTATGTATGCAAGTATTAGTTTTTTTTTTTTTTTTTTTTTTTTTTATGTTATTATTAAAACTATTGTATTATCTTTACTAATATTTTCGGATGTTATGCATAGTACATACTATAGAACTTGCTTGTATCTCGGGAAAATTTTCCATCCCGGATGAAAAAGAGCAAAAAGAAAGACATCGATTCGAGGTTGCTTCATGTGGATGAAAAACATGCAAATTAAGCATTCAGGTCTTGATATAAATTACGCTTTGTAATGGAGTAGAATCTTGTAAATAGACACATTGTTAAGCACACTGGTGAATGAATGCTAAAAAGGTACTTGTGTTTCTTATTTTCTTCTTTTCTTCTTATAAGGAAATAGGTGGATAAAGAAATAAGCTCTTAAGAAAGTGTTACGATTTGTTCGTTTTTAGTTAAAAATGGAATTGTACAAAGAAAATAAAAATTTGTTCAACGTGCCAAACGAATCCATTTTAATCAAGGAATGTATGTTAGGTATGGGTGTTATAATTTTAGATATATCTGAGATAAGCACTTTAAAATAAGGTTTTAATATGCTTATTAAAAAAAATGCTTATATGCTTAAAAATGAGAAACACAAATAAGAAATCCTAGTTATCCTCAAAATTATTAAACGAGAAATTGCGAGGTCGAGAATGAAATGCTTCCTTGTGCTTCCTCTTAACTGATAGTAACAAACACACAAGCCTTTTAAAGTTGATTGTAAAAATTTGACGTATTAGCATGTGTTTGATGATATTTATATCAAACCTCATCAAATGCAACATTTTCAATAAAATTACAGCCAAACCTAATTAATTGATGCCTTTTCAATAAAATTACAGCCAGACTCAAGGTTCTCATTAATAACAAGCTTCATGTTGAGTTAAATTATTTGCAACATTTAGCCTTTGCAAAGAGTTCCTTAGGTTAGTTGACAACTTGTTTAAAACTCTCAGACCTTGACAGATCTTAAGCACTTGTGGATCGTTAGTGTTGCCTATGTAATTGATTGTACAATAATTAAATGCGACCGGGGCCTTGATGGTGATCGAAGGATATGAAGTGATATGCTTGCGCCAAACTTGTAGTCAATCGCAATAAGAAATAGTAGACACTTAGTTAAGTGATTCTTGCGGGGGTTGGGCCTGCGAACCACCTCAAGCGTGTGAATAAGTATGTGATATAAGTTATGGATAATATGATGTCGTGAAATCACGTGTTGAGTGAACCTACCATTGAAATGACTCGTCCAACCTATTTATAGGTGATCAAAATAGCTTGAGAGTGTTAGCACACGTTTAGGAGATCATGGGCGCGTCCACGATTTATGGTAACCGTTAGGGCTTCATCCCACTATCTCGGACTTGGCGGGAAGCTAAGGACATAGTGGGAGCGTGGGGAAGACCAAGTCAAGGTTCTTGTTTGTCTTGGCATCTTCAGAGAAGACACCGAAGGGCATAGGCCTTCGTGGCCAATCCCAATGGTAACCATGTCAATGATGAATGGTTTCACGCCACCAATGACTTATAAAGAAAGACTTGGGTCTTCATAATGCAATTCGGTTGAGGCCGAAGGGGTCCTTGACGATCGGAGAATACGTCATCAAGCCCCGGTCGAAAGTGATATGTCGGACGAGAAATATTGCTTCGACTCGGAAATAAAAGCGAAACCTCCCTTGGCACAAAATGAGCGAAGATGAAAGTTTTGTTAATAGTGACCGCAATAAATGCATAATTAATCCTAACTACCCTTGATCCTCGGTACTAGTAAACATCCTTTCAAAATTTAAAAGGGTTTGAAATCCGGTAGAAAAGGGATAACCAGACACGTGTAGAAATTTGAGATGCAACATTTGTAGGGTATATAAATTGCAAAAAGCAGTAAAACCCTAACAAAGTAACTCTCGCCCAAAGTTTTCACCTACTAAAATTCCTTTCGATCAAGCCTTCGACCAAACAAGGTAAAGCGCTCCTTAACTCTACGTATTTCAACTATTTTTGTGTTTTTAGAAGGTGTCATGTCAACCAACAAAAATTTGTGATAAAACAACAAGGTTGCACATTAACAGGGAGGAGCTTAAAGCGTTCCTCATGATTATCCCATTCAAAGAACACAAAGTAATGCTACAAGTAAAGATCAAGGGATATTTGATGCCCACGAAAATTATGTGAGGCTTGTATATCCACGCTTTCACCACTTCCAATCTTAGGATACCACTTGCATCCTTTAATTTTAGAATTCCTCCGATATTATGAGGTACACATTTCTAGGTTCAACCCTTTGGCCTAGCAGTGACAACATACATTGTTATGTGTAAAGCCTATGGGTTTGAACCATCCTTGGCTAATGCTTAGGGTTTTAAATCTATACCGGGAGGAGATTGGTTAACCTTGGCGAGAGGGTGAAAGGATGTGCCCATATTGATAGATAGGCCTTTTACGAACATAAGGAGCTGTAAAGGCAAGTTCTTTTATATTGAGACTACCATTATCCTTCTGGATACTGCATTGTTAAACCAGGACTTTCAATATGATGAGAAAGGTTCAGCGATCCATTGCCTTATCTTGTGAGAAGAAACCCATTGTATCGGTGTTTGGCTCGTCATCCGGTGACGCCGGACCTTCCTGAGCCAATCCTATTCATGGTGGCATTCTTTGAGAGATGGGAAGGGTCTCCGTTGGTACTGAGATAATTTGTGATGGAGAAAGTATGTATTTTTAAATTAACATAAGAAACAAAACTTATCTTCTTGATATTTATCTTATACCTTCTTTTGCATAGATGTCATTCGGGAACTTTGTTGTGGTGGAGGTGCCAAAGAGGTAAGCTTTCTTCCAAAGAATCCCCGAGAAACAAGCTATGGCGTGGGCTCCCGTCGGTGTCCATAAACAAAGGCGAGGTGGATGCCCGTCTGTCGACTGTATCTTACGCTCCTCCACCAAAGGAACCCATAGATGTAGAAGATCGGTGGTGGAGAACATTGCCGACTCAGACGAACCGATCTCAGAAGGACCGTTGGCCATCGTAGGACCCTCGGCATAGGTGAGAGGGTTCGAGCGGGAAAGGTGCTAGTGCTAAGGCTATGAAATCGATTCAAAAGAAAGCATTCTACCTACTCCTCCTCTCGAACTACCCGTGCGGAAGAGTGCCGGGGGTAAGGCGTGGTATTTCCGACCATCGAAGGGCCAGTGATGACTTCCATGGTAAACTTCTTACAGTGAAATAAAATTAAATACCAAAGATCATATATTAATGAAACTTACTTTTGTTATAGGACTTCACGATCTGAAGGAGCTTCCTTCTCCCAAGCTTGTCACCAACTTATGAGCCATGTGATCCCTCAAGTGGAAGGAGGTGATGAATAACATATCTATAGAGGCTCTGTGATCTTCATGATAAAAGCTATGTTCGCGGGGGCATGTGACAACCAACTCAATGCTAGGACAAAGGAATTGCTCAGCGTTGTCACCAAAGCTCGAGAAGAAATGGATACTATCTTTGAGGGGAGAAGGTTAGAGATCAAAAGTATCGGACACGGAGAAGAAGTGTGAGGAGGCATTGGAGGATTTTGATAAGAATCCTTGGTTCAAGATCTTAGAGTGAGAATGAAAAGCTCAAAGGTCAATTGGCAACTTGAGCAAGGGCGAGTCTGGCAGAGTTAATTGTCGAAGGCTCTATGGTTGTTGGTAACAAAGACGGATATCATTCTTTCATCCAAGTGTGGAGGTCTCGAGCAGGAGAGGTCAAAGTTCTTTGGACCAAGAGATCAAGCTCAGAAAAGGTAGATGGCTTTGAACCTCCGTCGAAGATCTTGAATAAGGACGGGGTGGACACAGTAACTAAAGTGATCCCTACATTGCTATGGAACTTTACCATAGCGATGATGTGAGGATTTCCATTGGGAATGTGGTGAATCTTGCCATTTTCATGGCAAGTGTACCACTTTGGAGGAGGTGGCGAGGCGGGGAACCCGGTGGTCTTGGAGAAAATTCCGTGTTACAGGCAACTCATGAAAAGAATATGATGATGTAGGTAATCATTTAAGCGCTTTAGAGTTCCCTTTCCTTGCGGATGTGTGAAGGACCCATCGACCTCGATTGAGGATCTGTGGCTAAGAAGCCAAGGAAAGTCGACCTCCTTCTCCTCCAAGAGGACTCAGTCACCCAGGTTCCATCTCGAGCTCGGTGATCCCACTCACTCCAAGGTTTAAAGAAGGCAACCATGTGGTTGTAATTTGATCCCAGTGGTATGTACCTGTTTGAAACAATTATACGTACTCAGTTCAGGGCTTCGTGCACGATGAAACAATTACTTATTGCATGTTGTTAGTAGGCTACGGCCTAAGACAATAGTTTATAATGTTGGATGTTTAAGGCTATGGCTGTTTTAGACTAGTAAAACTAGTCATAAATCTACTAGCAAACCACTGGGGCTCGAATTTTGCCATGTGATTCTTCTCTTTTTACTTTTACTTGCGTAAAAATATTTTTACAACCTAAAGGCGTATGGTAGATGCATAGCCTCATTGTGTAGTTACTTCACCAAGAATATTAGCAATCGTATAATTTAGCTGGCGACGGAGGTCGCGACCCACTCCGTCTTGATCCTTTGGGCGTGAAGGTTTGAAATACCTTAAGGCCATATAGGAAAGTTAATGTGAAGTTGAGATGGATGTTATGCATATGAGCAAGACATGTTATTTAGTCTTTGTACATCCATTCGACATTCAAACTTATAAAGCGACTTGGTGGGCAAATCTTTGTTGTATTGAGCGAAACAAGAGATTTGAGGAAATGTGTTATTATCATTAAGTGGGTAGGAGGATTACATCATTTTAAGAAATGAATACTAGACGCCTACCATTAATGCTTCTTTCCCCAAGTGAGAAGAATGCAAATACATTGATTGAAAGCAAAAAAAACAAAAAGATGTGTCCTTAGACATTGGAAGTTTCATACGTAGAACTTACGAAGAGTAGTGCCATTCCAGGTTCTATTAATAACGTCTCCTGCCAAGGTTTCTAGCTTGTAGGCTCCGTTGCCATATGCTTCCTTAATAACGTAGGGTCCTTCCCATATAGGTCCCGGTTTACCTTAGTACTCGGCTTTGCTTGCGCTATTGAGTCGGAGGACATATTCCCACGGTTTGAAAGTCGAAGGCCTAACTCGCTTATTATAGTACCTTTCAATCTTTTGCTTGTGGATAGCCTCTCAATGGAGGCTATTTCTCTTCGTTCTTAGTAGGTCCAAGTTACTATGGGTCTTTCTTAGATTGTCTGCTGCTTGAAGTTCATGACCCTTCTGTTTCGACACATACTTACGAAGGGATGGCGACTTAGTGCCATATGTCAAGTGAAGGCGTTTCTCCATGACTTGACTTTGTATGTGTTCTATGTGCCCAGTACTTGAGGTAGTTCATCTACCCAACCGTGATATTGTATCCCGCCCGTTCTATTCCTTGTATGATGTCTCATTGGTAACTTCTACTTGACCGTTACCACGAGGATGGTAAATGGAGTGAATGATTGTCGACATTCGAGACCCACCGCAAAATCTTGGGAATACCCGCTTGACAATGCTTCCCATTATCGAGATGATGATGTGAGGTACTCGAACCGACGGATAATGTGTTCCGCACGAATTTTCCATGTGTCTTCTGTGATGGATGCCAAAGGCTTCGCTTCACCCATTTAGTAAAGTAATCGATGGCTCGACCAAGAACTTTACTCCTCCGAAAGCAATGGCGGAGGGCCTCGATATCTATCCCCATTGGTGAAGGCCATGCGGACGTTCTGAAGTCATATCTTGCTTTGGTAGCCTTGGGACTCTTGAGTGAATTTGACATGCTTCACGCCACGAATGATGTCGAAACAGCGTCTCTGCATCGAAGGCCAATAATATCCGACCCTCGTTACTTTGGAGACAATGGAGCGAGGCCTGCGTGAAGTCGCGGGATCCTTCATGCACTTCTTGGATGATGTTGGCGGCTTGCCTTGGCCTACAGCAGACCAAGGGATAGAAAAGATCTTGTATAAGTAATTTCCCATGATCTGTCTTGTGGTGCTTTGATGCGCACTTTTCGAGCCAACCCGGATCCTCGGCGGTATGCCGCTTATTAGATATTCTCTAATTGGAGTCATCGATTCGAGTCTTCCTCGATATTCGTCGGACACCTCCTTTGAGCGATGGACCTATCGCCAATACTTGACCAAAACTTCCTTTGTTAAATGAGCAAATGCCATTGATGCCGGTTGCTAAGTGCATCCGCCTTCTTGTTTTGGTTTCTTGAACATGCTCTATGTTGTAAGATGTGAACCCTTGAGCATTTCTTTGGCCTTATCCGGATATTGCTTGATCACGGGTTATCTCGCCTCGTAGGAGCCTTTTATCGGTTGGCCACTGGTTGTGAGTCAACAAAAATAGCCAAGTTTTCTACTTCCATATATGTGTCGGAGACACGCTAACAAGGCTTAGTACTCCGCTTCATTGTTCGTAGCATCGAATTGAAGCGAAGTGCGTAAGTGTATTCCTTCCTTTGGGATCAGCGAGCATGAGACACGCACGGAACCATCGATTTGGAGGCTCCGTCGATATAAAGTTTCCACCCTTCGATTGCCATAGCGGCTCCTTTTCAACAACCTTTTGTCTGTTTCATTTGGGAGGTGTTTACGCTAGAAAGTCGCCAATATTTGCCCTTTGACCGAGCTCCTGCCTTTGTATTCAATATCATGTTCTCCTAGCTCGATAGCCCATTTAGCTATCCTTCAGTTTCTCCGGCTTTGAAAGTATCGCTTAATTGGCTTGTCGGTGAAATGCGGTTATGGGGTGAGCTTAAAGTACCTTGAGGCGTCTCGCGACATGAACTAAAGCCAAAATTAGCTTCTCCAATCTTTGGGTAATTTAGCTCGACTCCTTGTAGTACTCTACTAGCAAAGTATATGAGTTGCTTCTTCTCCCTTTACGCCAATAACACGGCGCGATGCTTTCGAAAGAGGCTGCAATATACATGAACAACACTTCGCCTTTGATTGGGTACGTAAGTGTTGGTAGAATAACCATAATTCCTTGAGCTTTTGAAAGGTCATACGCATCTATGCTCCATTGGAGCGTCTTTTGTCCGTGCATCCTTTGAGTGTTTTGAAGAGCGGCAAGATCATCTCGCACCCTTGACAAGAACTTCTTTGAGGGTTTGCTATCTTTCCGTTAAGACTTTGCACTTCCTTTAGGGACTTAGGAGGCTGCAAATCTGTGATGGCTGACTTTCGAAGGATTGGCCTTAATACCACCTTGGTGATCGGATGTCCCAAGAATTGTCCTTCTTCCACACCAAGGAACACTTCTTGGGATTTAACTTCATATTGATGGCGCGAAGGCGATCGAAGGTTTCCTTGATGTCGGAGAGCATATCTTCCTCCGATATACTTTTAATGACCATATCATCTCGTGAGCCTCTAGGTTCACCGCCTATTTGCTTGTGGAAGGCTTTGTCCACCAATCTTTTGTAACAATAAACTCCTTTTCACGTAAAGGTTGTCTTCTCTTCGTCTTCTTGACCATTTGTATCGATGGTAACCTTTATAAGCGTCTAGGAAACACTTTAGTGAAACCACGGCGAGTTCCACCTTCAATCAATTTACGGAAGAGGTAGCAATCCTTGAGCAGGCTTTGTTAATGTCGGTAAAATCTCGCACATTCTCCATCCCCGTCATGCTTTTGACCATCACGGATTGGCTACCTAAGTTTGATACTTCACCTCTCTAAGTATACTTTCTTTGCCACGAGTTCGTCCACTTCTTTGCATGCGGCGGCATTTCTTTCGAGGAGCTAGACTTGGCGCTTTTGTTTGATGGGTTCAATATGTTTGAACTCATTGAGCTTGTGTTCGGTCTTGAAGAATGTCCATCTATAGTGAGAGTTACAGGGACTCCCGTCATGTCGAGAATAGGTCCATGCGAAGACATCTGCGTTAGCACAGTATCTTTTCAACTCGCTTTAAGGAGGTTGGAAGTTGCTTCCGATTACTCTTGTGCGATCGGGTATAGATCATTTACCACGATCGTTCTTGACGTTAAGCGCAGCCGAGAACATCTTTCAAAGTTCCTCCGAAACTGTTTGACCTCTTGCTTTACATCGTAGGCCCTTCACCTTATAGTTTGGAAAAACCGTTCCAATGCCGAAGGTGTTTGGAATTTGATCGCGGCATGTATGGTTGAGACAACGATGCCCATCTTACGCATTCTTGTTCTCCCTATCAATAGGTTATAGGGAGATTGAGACCTTCGATCGTGAAAACCGAGTTTACATTCTTTTAGCCTCCTTCTCCAATCGTAACCTCTGGAGGACTTCTCCCAATGGCCATGAGTGTTCCCGAGAACCCTACTAAAGGTACCTTTGAATCTACTCTCTTTGACCTTATTGAAGGTTTGAGCTTTAGAAAACACCGTTCGTAGATAACCGCGGGAGCTACCGCGATCAAGGTGAGCTCTGTTTACTTCTCTGTTGGAGATCAAGACTTTGATGACCACGGGGTCATTTGAAAGAACTTTCCACGTGATTGAAGGAAAGTGACATCTCTACTCATGAGGCTTCCTCTGCTTCCTTTCTCTTTGAACGAGTCTTCTTTATAAACCATGAGGATGGGTGCTTGACAGTGTGGTATCTTTCCCAAATGTGTGTGGAGGTTTTTCTTTGCCTCTCTTTATACCCTTCACCAAATGTCCCAATTGGCGGACTTCACGGCCTCTTCTATCTGCTTTTGAGCTCTCGGCGATGATTGGTGTCGTGGCCGTGTCGTCATGGAAATAGCAAAACTTAGAAGTATCTCTGGGCCTCCCTTTGTTTGCCAAGCGAGGAGGAGGATCAAAGGCCTTGTGACCTTTTCGATGGCAGTATTTCCGCAGGGATTTGGACGGATTAGCCGAGGAGGCCATGGTTGATGTTTTTGTGGTATGGAGTAAACTTGTCCACTGCTCTTGTGTTTGTTCCTTGACCCTTCCACGAAGGATGCTTGAGGCCTTGTTGTGATTTTCCTTGTTTTCGGCCGGAGCCCGTTGGTGGACACTTCTTTTGCTTGATCCGGTGTAAGCCTTTTCCACTAATCCTTTATAGGTTCTTGGGAAGATCGGTGGAAAGGAATTCAACCAAGCTTACATTCAGTAGGCCATGTACGAAACCCGAGATCTTGTTGGTCTTCGTGAAACCCATTATCTGCAAGGTGTCATCGGTGTATCTGGTAATGAAAGTCACAGTGCTCTCGTTCTCCTTCACGCTTGATGTTGTGTCTTTGTTAGGTGCGTTCTTGTAAACTTTTACATTGGTTGAAATGTGACTGAACTTGGCTTTAAGATCATCAAATTCACAATGCTACGGTTTTGCCGTTCCACCATATCTGACGAGTCTCGTGGGGTGTCGTAAACATGTGACAAACAACAGGCATTACCCATACGCATTCTAATAGCCCCCGAACAAGTGTAAAAGTTATCGGATCCCCTTTTCCATCATAAGTACCAATATGTGCGGGCATTTTCAACCCATCGGGCAAAGGGTAGTCTTATCCATCTTCTGAAGGGTGTTGTGGAGCCCATGGGCTCGAATAGATAAGCGATTATAAGGTGGCATGTATGTAGGGCAGCATTGTATGGGTTATGATTAGGAGGTATTCCAACGATGTTTTGGTTAACATATTGGGGGTAGCGGTAGGTATATAAGGTGGGTGACTTCCAACGAGTTCTGAAGGATATACCATAGCTTGCCCATAGGGCATGCTTCCATATGGTTGAGTAAAATTGGGGTTGTTAGCACGCCCGTTGGGTGGGGATAAACCCGCGAGGTAGATTGAGCACGAAAAGGAGGGTACATACCATGAGGAGGAAGATTTCCTCCCTATTTAATGAGATGGATTGCCTTCTCGCGGATGCGTGAGAAGGCGTAGTGGAACCCCCTCATTTCTTCCCGGATGAGCGCCAGCGTGGTGGCAAATTAACTTCCATAGTATCCTTGATGACTTCTTCCATTGGAGCCTTCCATCGTTCCTTCCGCTTCTTGCCGGGCCGTTCGGAGCATCTTGAAACCAACCGACCTTCCACTGGGCCTTCGGTTACTCGGAGATCCTACCATAACAACGAGCGAGTAGCCCGGAGCCAGGACCTAGCCTCCATTTCTAACTCTTCGTCGTACTCATCGCAGAGTATTCTAACTCCTACGCATTTCCACATTCGGTCTTGTCTCCTTGAGCTCTTAGTAAAGATTCTAATGCTTGATGTTAGCTTCGACAAATCTTGGATGATTACTGGTTCGGGGTTAGCGAGGTTGAAGCATGATTGTTGGGAGTTATTTCGAGGTGAGATCGTGTGGTAAAGTGGATGCGGTTATATTGGGAAGGTTGCGGGATCATTGGTAGGATTGGTGTCAGGTCGAGAAACCGGGAGGTGTATCTTCTCTCCTTGAGTCATGCCGTAAAACTAGTGAGAGTGATTATTTGGGTGTAAGTTTGGAATAACGAGACCAATAGTAGCGGGTCCCACGGATGGCGCCAGCCGATTGTACAATAATTAAATGCGACCGGGCCTTGATGGTGATCGAAGGATATGGGGGTGATATGCTTGCGCTTTATGGTAACCGCTGGGCTTCATCCCACTATCTCGGACTTGGCGGGAAGCTAAGGACATAGTGGGACGTGGGGAAGACCAAGTCAAGGTTCTTGTTTGTCTTGGCATCTTGAGAAGACACCGAATGGCATAGGCCTTGGTGGCGAATTCAATGGTAACCATGTCAATGATGAATGGTTTCGCCACAATGATGATTGAGTGCGAACAGTCAAGCTTAATCACACAAGCTAGCCACTTGTGAATGGCTAACCGTAATAAACTTAAAACGCTTTCGGAACCAAATACAATGAAGATCGGAGAATATAATGAATTCCGGTCGTTAAGTCTCACGGAGACTCAATGGTGTGTAAACACTTATTCGGATGATAGAATGATCACTAAGGATAGTGATCGAAGAAGTATTTAGATTGAATTATTACACTCTTGATTGATTGGAATGGAATTGGATACAAATTGGAAAGCACAACAATCGGATGAAACAAGCGTAAATCGTATGTTTATTAAAACAACGTAAGCGTGCCAAATTAAAAGTGAGATCTAAGAAATAAAAGACCTAAAAATATGAAAATGACATTTTGAAATCCTAAAATAAAATAAAATTATTAGAAAAGGAAAATTATTTTTATAACTATTTAATTAATTATTATTAATTAAAAACTATTTTAACTATTTAAAAATACTCTAAAATAGAAGAAAATACAAAATAAGGCTAGAAAAATAAAATTATGATTGAGAAAAATCTAAAATATTATAAAACTAATTTTAAAACTAAAAATATATTTTTTACACTTTTTATATATTTATTACTAATTAATTATTATTTAAAATACACTTAAATACTAGAAAATATAAAATAAACCTGGAAAAATGAAATTTTAACTTGGAAAAATCTAAAATATGATAAAACTAATTTTAAAACTGAAAAGATATTTTTTATGCTTTTTAATTATTTATTACTAATTATTTAATACTTTTAACTATTAAAAATTATAATAAATACTAAAAGATTAGGAAAATTATGAAACTTTTTCTAAAAATAACTTAAGGTGACAGAAAACTAAGAAAAATATAAAAACTAGATTTGCTTATTAATAAGATGAAAAGAAAAATCAAAAAGCTAAAAACTATTAAATAAATGCTATCACTATTTTTAAATTGATGTTTCTCGGTTTTCTTTTGAAAACTACTTAAATACTTAAAATATGAAACTTTAATGAACACAAAATTTTACAAATAAAAATAAGCTATTTGAGAAGCTTATGAGCTTATGAGATGGGATTATGAGCTTATTTGAAAGAAATAAGCTCAAACAAGCTTACAAACTGAAAACAAAGGTAGAATAAGATGCAAGAAGCTACAAGCTACTCAAATTAAGCTAGAATACACAGAGAGCCATACTAATAAGCTGAAATAAGCAGATAAGCACTTATGATCAACACAGAAATGGGACAAGGTTGAGGCTTATTGCAGCCCTACCAAACAAGCTAGAAAATGAAAAACCAAGCTTGAGACCTCAAGATGGGTAGGCCAGCTTTCCAAAGAACCAATAATCACAAGCTTAAATCAACTAATAAGCTCTGTGTGAGCTTATCAAGTTGGACTACCCAACTGTGCACAGGGCACCATTATCAGACAAGGGTCCAAAAGAAACTAGAAAATAAGCACTTGATAAGCTGATTAAAAGAGAACTAATATTTTTCTAATTAAGTTTAGCAACTAAACTTTAATAACCCAAAAGCTTTTAAGCTAAATCTCAATATTAAACACACGTTAAATTATCTAAAGTTTATTAAAACGACGAAATAAAAATTTTGACTTTTTATAAAAACCAAAGAGTTGACTAAAATGAACTTTGAATCACTACTACTTCTTGATTATGTTGTTTTAAGGTATATTAAGACTTATTTGAGCTAGGTTAACAAGTTCTAAGCTACTTTGATGATTTGTATTCAAAAATCCTAACGGTGAACTATCTAAGATGTGATCGAAGGTGATTTTGACTATTTCACTAAATGACCACTAGGTTTTCTTGTTTATATAAGTTATTAAGTGTGTATGTGACACAGAACAAGCACAAACAAACAACACAAACAAGACCTGTTACAGTTTAAACAAGCAAATCCAAACACCCTTTTAAATGACTGTTATGGAGCTTTTCAAAGCTTAACAAAGATTTAGACCATGAACTTGATTCACAAACTTATATTATCATATAGTAGGACTAAACAAACATAAAACTACAGCAATAGCAACATAAAACCAAGAATCTAGACTTAAGCTAATTTAACTGTCAAAATAAAAATTTTATAGAATACAAATTTAAAAGAACAACCAACTGATTTTTATGTTTAACTACACTTATCTAAAGCTAATGAACATAAAAACACAGAGATTCAAGCTAATAAATAACTAAAACAGTAAAATGCAAAAATGAACAAAAGGCTTACAAATGGCTATCCAACTGAAATCACAGAACCAAGATCAAAATACCACCCCTATAGGCTTACCACTAAGCCACTAACCCAAGGCCATCCACAATCTACCCTGCTCCAGCTGTGAACACCATTTCTTATGATTTTTGATTTTTCAACTAATTTATTTGTATTTTTGGTGATTTTTGCTTGTTGATACTAAACTGGATTTTATTGTTTCTAAAAGCTTGAAGAAGCTTTCTAGGAGCTTATATGAGCTATCTCAGTCCATAATAACAACTATTAACAACATTACCATAATATGAGATTTTTGAAAGGAAAATTGCATAAACTGAATTTGATACTGAAAACTTGAAATTGATTATTAAAAAGGATTCAAATACACTTGAAAAACTTAAACAAAGTACTTGGAAGTGAAAACATACACTGGAAAGCTTAGATTAAAAAAAACGACTAAAGAAAATATAAATTACACTAGATATCTATCTTCCTTGCTTCTCTTTCCTTTATAATCAACTTTTTGGACTTCTTGTCGACCTCTGATAGAATCCCACTCATTTCCAGCCATTGGATTGGCCAAAATCATCAAATTCGTCCAAGTGTCATTTTTGGCGCCAAAAGTCTCCTAGCAGGTTTTAGCATTAATGAAGTGGTTTGAAGCAATTAAAGATCTTTGGGTGTTAGTGAAGGTGGAGGGGACAAGGTAAGGGGGAATGGAGCAAATCAAGGAAACCACCATGGTTTTGGTTTCTGAGCTTTACGTGAGGAGAGCAGCAGATGTTGCATGTATTTGACTTTGTTGACCGATGGGAGGGTTAAATAATATAGGGGTTCACAATGGGGGGCTCGAGGTCATGGCAAGGGGGATTCAAGTTTTTGGGCTTGGATTTTGGGCCATGGATTGCTCAAAATATTAGGGGAGTCCGTTTGGTTAAGCTAAGACAACACAAGGACTAAATTTGTAATTCCACCAAACTTTGAGGACTGAACTTGACACTTTTCCAAAGATATCAAAAGGACCAAACTTGACAAACTTTGATAGTACAAGGACCCTTTTGCATAAAATCCCATTTAAAATATCCAGGACCAATTTTGCAATTTTTCAAAATTTAAGGACCTTTCACGCCATTTGACCAAAGAATCATTCAAGGACCAATTTTAACAACTTAGAATATTTCAGGGACCTTGAATGATAAAATTCCACATTTTGGATTCGGGGACTAGATTTGACAACTTTTAAAACTTGGGGACTAAAGCGCCAATTTTGCAAACTTGATCGTTTTCATCGATTTTGATATTTTGCATTTAAAACACATAAAACACTGATTTGTGATATTTTCATCATTTTGATGCATTTTGAGTGTTTTCGGATGATTTTGCGGTTTAGATTGTACAAAATGATGAGTATTTAGACACTCATCAATCCCCACACTAAGATATTGCTAGTCCCTAGCAATGATTTAGAATTTTAATGGATTTTAAAACTCTTTACCAAAAGCCATCACTTACGGAGTAGCCAATTGTTTTGGTTCAAGTAAGAACCTTGGTACAATGATAACCAAATGATTTTGAGCAAATCATAAGTCAAAACGGATTTGATTTGTCTTTACCATAAGCCGTTTTCTCGGACTAGCCAACTCTTAGATAAATTATCAATATTATCTTTGGTGAGTGATTACCAATTATGGTTTTTCCTTGCCTTTACCACAAGCCATAAACTTGCGGGCTGTGACTCTTCACTTTTTAGGATATGGTGAGTTGAATACCATACAATTTTGGGCAAATTGCAAGCCGTAAGCGGTTTGAGAAATATTTACCAAGAGCCGTTTGCTCTGGATTAGCCAATCCTTTTGTTTATTAGACATGGCGGATGATAACCATAAGGTGAGTAAGTGAAAACCACTTACTCAAAAAAAAATTTTGGCCAAAAGCAGGGGAATTAGGTGGTATAATTATATGATAAAATTCGTGAGAATTCCCCACTTAGAAATGAATATTGCCCTCAATATTCAAAGTAAGCGGATATGCGAAACAAAAACGTAAAGGGAAATACTACGGCCATTATTTAGAAAGATTTTTTTTTTTTTTTTTTGAAATTATTATATATATACGATGTGGTGGAAACTCCCCACACTAGGGTGGTAGAAAGATAGAAAGAAGTCGAAATATGGGTGAAAACCCATATGGTGTGTGCTAATGTTTTGATTACGAGTCACTAGCTTGACTCGATCCCGCATTCATTGGTTCATGGGAAAGTTTGTAGATCCGGGACAACCACGGATGGAATGTCCTCTCCAAAGTAGTGCTTTACTCGATGACCATTCACTTTAAAATTAGGACCATCGGGTTGAGATAACTCAATGGTGCCATAAGGATAAACCTTAGCGATAGTAAATGGACCGGACCAGCGGGACTTGAGCTTTCGAGAAAATCTTCAATCTTGAATTGAAAAGAAGGACTCGATCACCAACGTTGAAAACGCGGTTCTTGATTTTGAGTCATGAATCTTCTTTGTCTTTTGCTTGTAGATCAAAGAGTTCTCGTATGCTTGATCATGGAGTTCGTTTAACTCATTCATTTGAACTTTTACGTGATCACCGGTTGTCGACTATCGAAATTTGCATGTTTCAAGGCCCGTATGCCTTGTGCTCTAGCTCAATCGGAAGATGACATGCCTTTCCGTACACTAGCTTGTATGGAGTACACCCGATGGGTGTTTTGTAAAATGTCGGAAGGCCCAGTGCGTCATCCAGCTATCCGACCGGGATGCACGATTTTCGCCTCTCCTTTCAAGAATTCTTTTGATACCACGGTTGGAAACTTCCACCGCCCACTTGTTTGGGGTGGTATGCGATAGAGAGCGGTGGGTAACACCATACTTTTGCATGACACGATCAAATTGGTCATTGCATAAATGTGTACCACGATCACTTATTATCGCTCTCGGAGTTCCAAACACGGCAAAAGAGATTTTAAAAACTTCACAACAACTCGGGCATCATTGGTAGGTAAAGCTTTTGCTTGACCCATTTTGACAAATAGTCAACATCCACAGTATGTATTTGTTACCTCGAGAAGATGGAAATGGCCCCGTAAAGTCAATACCCGGATGTCAAAGATCTCACAAACGGAATGGCATTTTGCGGCATTTCATTTCTTTGAGATATATTTCCGTGGCGTTGACAAGCGTCACGAGCTTTGACAAATTCGTGGGCATCCTTATAGATTGTGGGCCAATAAAACCCGAATCAAACACCTTTTGGCGATGTAGTTTGGACTATGATGGCCCCGGTGGGTCCGGCATGGTAAGTGTGAGAATGTCAATAGCTTCGTATCCATAAACACACCGTCGGATGACTTGATCCACACATTTTTGAATAAGAAGGGTCGTCCCGAAATAATGTTTAACATCTTTGAAGAATTTGTTCTTACGTTGGGTCGACATCCCTTTCACAATGAAGTTACCCGCATGGTAATTTGCGAAGTCGACAAACCATGGGGTGGTAGAATTCCACGAAAAGAAACCGCATTGAGTGTTTCGAGAGGAAATGTTTCATTTATTTCCTTTTCTCGAAAACATCTTGGTGAGGGTTTTCTAATGCAGACGAGATGATCGTGACTAGATTCTCGGCTCCTTTTTATCACGTATAATGATATCAAATTCTGCGGAGGAGAATCCAGCGAAGTAATCTCGGCTTTGCATCTTGTTTTGCAAAGAGATATTTGAGCCCGAGTGATCCGTATACACCACGCATTTGGTCAAGATTAAATATGGCGAAACTTCTCAAATGCATACACCACGGCTAGTAGCTCTTTTACGTAGTGGTGTAATGAGTTTGAGCTTGATCATAGTCTTACTTACGTAGTGGATAGGTGAAAATGCTTGTTTCTACGTTGCCCTAGGACCGCACCTATAGCAAAATCACTTGCATCGCAAGTGAGCTCAAAGGCAAGTCAATCGAGAATGGGTGCTTGATAAGCTTTTTCTTCAATGTTTCAAAAGCTTCATGCACTCGGTGAGAAGATAAAAGGAGCATCTTTCTCAAGAAGATGGGTCATAGGCAGGCGATTTTAGAAAAATCTTGTATGAATCTCGATAGAAACCGGCATGACCTAAAAACTCCTAATACCTTTGATGGTAGTAGGATGAGGTAATTTAGCAATAACATCTAATTTTGCTCTATCTACCTCAATCCCATTTTGAAATCTTATGGCCAAGGACAATGCCTTCTTTGACCATAAAGTGGCTCTTCTCCCAATTTAGACAAAGATTGGTGTCTTCACACCGTTTGAAGCATTTTTCTAAATGGGAGAGACATGTTTGAAAAGAATCCCCAATGACCGAGAAGTCATCCATAAACACCTCCATTGTTTCCCGATCAAGTCGTGGAAAATGGCCATCATACATCGTTGGAACATGCGGGAGCATTGCATAAGCCAAAAGGCATACGTTTGTAGGCAAAAGTTCCGTATGGGCGGGTGAATGTGGTCTTCTCTTGATCACGTGGATCAATGGGAATCTGAAAATATCCCGAGAAACCATCAAGGAAACAATAGTATTCATTCCTGCTAATCTCTCAAGCATTTGGTCCATGAAGGGTGAGGAAAATGGTCTTTTGGTGGCGTCATTCAACTTACGATAGTCAATACACACGCCATCCGTAACCAATCGAGTTGGAATTAACTCGTTATCTTCATTGTGACAACAGATTATGCCACCCTTTTTAGGAACACAATGAATTGGGCTAACCCAAGGACTATACGAGATCGGGTAAATCAATCACGCATCAAGAAGTTTGATAACCTCTTGTTTGATAACATCATGGATTTTGGATTTACTCTTCTCGATGTTGAACTTCGGTTTGAAGTCATCCTCCATCAAGATTTTGTGAGTACAAAACTCGGGGTTGATACCCTTAATGTCGGAGAGTTTCAAGCAATTGCTTGCTTGTGTGACTTCAAGACCTTTATGAGGCGACTTTTCATCTTTACTCAAATCTCTAGCAATAATGACGGGTAATTTATCATCACCCTCAAGAAATGCATACTCGAGATGAGGAGGTAAGTCCTTAAGCTCAACCTCGGAAATTCTTGATTTTCTCAACTAACTTGACTTCCTTGTTATGAAGCTTGAAGGGAGGGAGAGGAGGAGAAGTGTCATGATTTAACAACTTCTTTAGAAGAATATCTCCTCAGTTAATCTCATTTTGATTAATCTCATCGAAATTGAATCACTAGTGTGAGGGGTTGATGATGGATCATCATTAAGCAACTTCTCAATAAGAAGTATGTCCCCTCAATGTCAATTGGAGCATGATCAATTTCCCATGGAGCAGAATCACTAGCCAAGTATGCTTCAATCTCTTCCAAGATGAAGTCACTTCCCTCAAAGGGTGATAGAAGGAGTAGAATTGGCTATGATAGGTTGAGAAGATGTGGTGGGATCCCACTCGCGAATTATGAGAATAACCAAGAACTTCTTGAGAGTACTCTTGAAGCAACATCAATGATATCTATTCGGTTAACCGTCTCGGAATCATAGTTTGCGGAGTACCTCGAAGTTTGATCAAGGTTAAAGGTGACGACTTCATTACCAACACGTAATGTGATTTCTTGCTCAAATACATCAATGAGAGCACGGCCCGTTCTCGGGAATCCTCGACCAACAATGAGAGGAACCCGATGATCGGCATCGAAATCAACAACCACGAAGTCGGTGGAAAATGGAACTTTCCTACTTTCACAAATACATCCTCGGCAATGCCAAGAGGACGGGATATGGAACGATCTGCAAGCTCGAGAGTCATGCATGTAGGAGTGAGTTCGGAAGAAAGTTTCTTCCATCTTGAATAAGGCATCAAGTTGATGCTTGCACCAAGATCGGCTAAGGCAAAGCATTCAACCATCCACGGAAATATACAAGGTAAGAGAAATTTCCCATGATCTCCAAGCTTTTCGAAGCTTCTTGGGATAACTGCAGGCGGTTCTCGTTCGAGAGGAGTTTAGCCATTTCAAACGACTTTTCCTTGTTGCTTAACATGTGTTTGAGAGTTGATGCAAACTTGGGCATCGGCATGATAGCATCCATAAAGCTTATGTCAAAATGTAACTCTTGGAAAATTTGGAAAAATTTATCCATTTGATGGTAGCTTTTCGCGACTTTGCTCATTCAAGCGTGATGGGTAAGGAATAGAAAATTTGGATTTTGGTTTTCAACGGAGCTACTGGAGGTTCAAAAACAACTCTGGATTTGACTTGGGTTTGGACAACTTGAGGTTGGACTACAGAAGGTGGGACGTGTCTTGATACCGTGGGCTTGAAAAATGCACCTTGTCCGTTGTATCCTTGGTAACTTGACTCATTTCTCCTAGTGGAGGAGGCATTGGAGTCGTGGGTCCATTGTGTGTCTTAGGTTCACTTTCCACTACCTTTGGGAGAGAAGAAGAAGAGGTAGTAGGACAGCGAGTCCAAGATATGAAACACCACTTACGGTTGTGATCGCCTTTGCATCGCCCCTCGGGTTAGCGATCGTGTTGCTCGGAAGTTTTCACGAGCCCGAGGTTGATCATTTAAAGACTTCTTAAGATCGACAATCGGTGACCAACAACTGTTCATTTCATCTTAGGACTTCATGAATTGTTTCAATAGCTCATCGGATGATGGTCCAGTTGGAACAATGGCGGGAGGTGGATTAGGAAAATTCTGGCCTCTAATGTTAGGATTAGGGCCTTGGTTTTGAAAATTTCCTTGATTAGGATTCATATTCCCATGAAATTGATTCCCTCGATTGAAATTGTTTTGATTAAGGTTTCCTTGATGTTGGAAACCTTGACTTGGTCGAGGATAGAAATTACCTTGGTTTTGATAACCTTGGTTCATTCTCGGTTGGTTCGATTCGGTTTTGCATGTTATGATTATGGTTAAAACCGGGTGGTGCACGATTAGTGTTAGCACGGTAGTGTGGTTCATTTGAGGGCGGTATTGATTACCTCCACGATGTGAACTACCGGCTAGAGCATTGGCTTCAAATGGACTACCATCGGTGGCGATCAATTGTAGTATGCATGAGGACCACCACAAGTAACACAACTCTCGACTTTCTTCACTTCACCATGTGATGGTGTGCGTGTGAAGGTCACTTTCTTTTGGTTAGCAAGAACCAAAGCTCGAACAATATCGTGAGTTTGTCAATCTTAGCATCGGTGCTAGATGTACTCACGGAGATGAAGAAGAAGGTCCGACATGAGGCGATATGTCTTTGCTCGGAAAGAGGCGGACACGAGATTTGTTCTCAATGATTTGCAAGGCTTCTTTGGTAGTCTTGCTCAGAAATTACCTCCAGCGGAGGCATTCAAAGAGTCTTGATTAGTGCGGTTGAGACCATTATAGAAAGTATCCATTTGCATTAACTCGGTAAAACCATGATGCGGACACTTGCGAAGCAACTCTTTATAACGATCCCATGCCTCCCGAATGATTCATCAAATCTCGAGAAAATTTCATTATCTCATTCTTAAGACTTGTAGTTCGGGATGGAGGATAGAACTCGTTAACAAACTTGGTGACTAGATCCTCCCATGTCTCGATAGAATGAGGGGTTGTTTCTCGAAGCCATTCCGGGCTTGTCCTACAGAAAATGGGAGCGAGAAGAAGCTTGATAGCTTCATGTGGGACATTCTTGTACTTGATGGTAGATGCAATCTTGTTAAACCATCGAATGTGTGCATGAGGATCATCCGCTCAAAACCATAGAATTGGCTTTGGGTTACTAGATTAAGCAACCCGGTTTGAGCTCAAAGGTATCGACCACGATGGTTTGGGACAACAATAGCATCTCCGTAACCCTCGATGGGTGCTTGGAGAAGCTCATTCATGGGCTTATCTTACGCCATTCGGGTGGTGGTGGTGGTAGGCGTTCCTCGATCACGGTGAAGGAGCGAGCGTCCTCTCGTCTCGAGGAATGTTTCCAAGCTCGAGAAAGTGGACTTGTAGAGCGGAAGAGCAGTGCGCATGCACTAAGTATAAAAATCGAGTTTTAAAACAAATGCGAGGCAAAGCGACAAGTGAACTTAACCAATAATCACAAATGAAATGGCTTCTTTGAAAAAGGTACACCAAATCACAAGGACACAAAGGCAAGTTTTAAATCATTGTTCGGGAACTTATTATGGTCACACCCAGGTTAGTAGGTGTACTTCCTTGATTTGCGGTGGTTGATTTTATGTATATTAAGTACCACCGAAAAGGCGTAGGTATAGATTTGTGCAAATGGATTAAAAACTTTTGGACAATATTTTTGGTATCGTCTCGTTTAACCAAATCGTATCTCTTTAAGAATCACCTTAAAAGAGAATACAAGCTAAAAACGTTCGATTGTTTTGTTGTTTTATATATTTTTTGGTGTTTGTTAACACTTTAGGAAAAGTGCTAATGAACTTTTGATTTTTATATCTTTACAAAAACTTTTACAAATGGTATATGTGCAAGAATGGGTGCGAAAAGGTTTAACACACGCTAAAGCCTCCCGGCGTGGCGCCAAAATTTGATTGGTGCGAACCGTCAAGCTATATCACACAAGCTAGCCACTTGTGAATGGCCAACCGTAATAAACTTAAAAGCGCTCGAAACCAATACAATGAAGATCGAGAGAATATAATGAATTCCGGGTCGTTAAGTCCCACGGAGACTCGATGGTGTATCAAAACTTATTCGGATGATAGAATGATCACTAAGGATAGTGATCGATGAGGATTTAGATTGAATTATTACACTCTTGATTGATTGGAATGTAATTGGAAGCTGAATTGGAAAGCACAACAATCGGATGAAACAAGCGTAATCGTATGTTTATTAACTACGTAAGCGTACCAAATTAAAAGTGAGATCTAAGAAATAAAAGACCTAAAAATATGAAATGACATTTTGAAATCCTAAAATAAAAGAAAATTATTAAAAAAGAAAATTATTTTTACAACTATTTAATTAATTATTATTAATTAAAAACTATTTTAACTATTTAAAAATACTCTAAAATAGAAGAAAATACAAAATAAGGCTAGAAAAATAAAATAATGATTGAGAAAAATCTAAAATATTATAAAACTAATTTTAAAACTAAAATATATTTTTTACACTTTTATATATTTATTACTAATTAATTATTATTTAAAATACACTTAAATACTAGAAAATATAAAATAAACACGGAAAAATGAAATTTTAACTTGGAAAAATCTAAAATATGATAAAACTAATTTTAAAACTGAAAGATATTTTTATGCTTTTAATTATTTATTACTAATTATTTAATACTTTTAACTATTTAAAATTATAATAAATACTAAAAGATTAGGAAAATTATGAAACTTTTCTAAAAATAACTTAAGGTGACAGAAAACTAAGAAAAATATAAAAACTAGATTTGCTTATTAATAAGATGAAAAGAAAAATCAAAAAGCTAAAAACTATTAAATAAATGCTATCACTATTTTTAAATTGATGTTTCTACGGTTTTCTTTTTGAAAACTACTTAAATACTTAAAATATGAAACTTTAATGAACACAAAATTTTACAAATAAAAATAAGCTATTTGAGAAGCTTATGAGCTAACAGATGGGATTATGAGCTTATTTTGGTGAAATAAGCTCAAACAAGCTTACAAACTAAAACAAAAGTTAAATAAGATGCAAATAGGCTAATGCTACTCAAATTAAGCTAAAATACGAGATAAGCACACTAATAAGCTAGAAATAAGCAATAAGCACTTATGATCAACACGAAAATGGGACAAACAAAAGGCTTATGCGGCCACTACCAAACAAGCTAGAAAATGAAAACTTAAGCTTGAGACCTCAAGATGGCTAGGTTGGCTACTCAAAGAACCAATAATCATAGGCTTAAACCAACAAATAAGCTCTGTGAGCTTATCAAGTTGGACTACCCAACTGTGCACAGGGCACCATTATCAGACAAGGGTCCAAAAGAAACTAGAAAATAAGCACTTGATAAGCTGATTAAAAGAGAACTAATATTTTTCTAATTAAGTTTAGCAACTAAACTTTAATAACCCAAAAGCTTTTAAGCTAAATCTCACTATTAAACACACAGTTAAATTATCTTTTTTATTAACGACCAAATGGAAATTTTGACTTTTATAAAAACTAACTAAGTTGACTTTTATGAACTTTGAATCACTACTACTTCTTGATTATGTTGTTTTAAGGTATATTAAGACTTATTTGAGCTAGGTTAACAAGTTCTAAGCTACTTTGATGATTTTTATTCAAAAATCCTAACGATTAACTATCTAAGATGTGATCAAAGGTGATTTTGACTTTTTCACTTAATGAGCACTAGTTTTCTTGTTTATATGAGTTATTAAGTGTGTATGTGACAGAACAAGTACAAACAATCAACACAAACAAGACCTACTACAGTTTAAACAAGCAAATCCAAACACCCTTTAAATAATGTTATGGAGATTTTCAAAGCTTAACAAAGATTAAAACCATGAACTTGATTCACAAACTTATATTATCATATATTAGGACTAAACAAACATTAAACAACTATAATAGCAACATAAAACCAAGAATCTAGACTTAAGCTAATTTAACTGTTAGAATAAGATTTTTGGTAAATACAAATTTAAAAGAACAAACAACTGATTTTTATGTTTAACTACACTTATCTAAAGCTAATGAACATGAAAACACAGAGATTCAAGCTACTAAATAACTAAAACAGTGAAATGCAAAAATGAACAAAAGGCTTACAAATGGCTATCCAACTGAAATCACAGAACCAAGATCAAAATACCACTCCTATAGGCTTACCACTAAGCCACTAACCCAAGGCCATCCACAATCTACCCTGCTCCAGCTGTGAACACCATTTCTTATGATTTTTGATTTTTCAACTAATTTATTTGTATTTTTGGTGATTTTTGCTTGTTGATACTAAACTGGATTTTATTGTTTCTAAAAGCTTGAAGAAGCTTTCTAGGAGCTTATATGAGCTATCTCAGTCCATAATAACAACTATTAACAACATTACCATAATATGAGATTTTTGAAAGGAAAATTGCATAAACTGAATTTGATACTGAAAACTTGAAATTGATTATTAAAAAGGATTCAAATACACTTGAAAAACTTAAACAAAGTACTTGGAAGTGAAAACATACACTGGAAAGCTTAGATTAAAAAAAACGACTAAAGAAAATACAAATTACACTAGATATCTATCTTCCTTGCTTCTCTTTCCTTTATAATCAACTTTTGGACTTTTGTCGACCTCGATAGAATCCCACTCATTTCCGACCATTGGATTGGCCAAAATCATCAAATTCGTCCAAGTGTCATTTTGGCGCCAAAAGTCTCTTAGCGAGGTTTGCATTAATGAAGTGGTTTTAGTTGTAATCATAAGCAAACTAATAGAGCAGTCTCTAACACTTGTATTCTATAGCGGAAAGTAAACACAAGATGTTATAACTAAGAACACTTAGATCCTCTATGGATCTTTTTATTAGCGAAACTCTATGTTTCGGATGAGTTATCTATTACAAACTATTTGGTTCCTTTTATAAACAAGGAACCCTAATCTCTTACTACTCAATCGACTAAACATGTTTGCATGCATTTAATGACTAAAACATTAAACAAATATAGAGTAGTCTAATAATCACCCCATGCAACCTTGGGCGTTCAAAGATAATAATGAGTGAGCATTTAATTCATAGGCGCATCTTGATCCTAGTCGACTTTCACCCTTGATGATAACACGGCAATGCTTGTACTCTTGATAGAATCACCTCTTGATGATTACGCTTCTCCTTGTGAAACCATCGGCGATGTGTGGTAAATCCTACTTCACATAATTCCCAACAATCCTCCCTAAACGGAATTTGACTTGGTTAAGTTCGGTTTCACGACTGAAAGATCTTTTGACACTTGATACTAGAGGATTGTTTCCACACATCGATAGCAAAGAACCACTAATAATATCATCTCTATGATGATCGGACTTTGAAACGCCGGTCTTTGCGACAACAAATGACATAATGTACATCAATACTTATCGGTTGCAATCTATTCTCATCACATCCGGTGTGTTCACACACGAGAGAGTGAATCATTGAAAATAATGGTTTTGTTGTCTCTTTACCAATAGCCATTACTCTTGGAGTAGCCAAATGTTTAAGTTCGAAAACTATGGTACATTGATAACCATCGATTTATAGGCAAACCGAAAACATATAAGCGGTTTGATGTGTCTTTACATGGCCGTTTGCTCGGGACTAGTCAATTCTTAGAATTGGTGAATTGATAACCAAATATGGAGATAGTTGCCTTTACCACAATCCATATACTTGTGGGCTAGTCAATTCTTGGATTCCAACAAGGAATAGACCATGGTGAATTGATGACCATACAACACTCGACAATTAAGCATGGGTGGTTGCGGACCTATGATTTTGAGCAAATCATTACACTATCAACAGTTTGACATGTCTTTACCAAAGTTGTACCCTTTGGACTAGCTAACTCTTTGATATACACAAGGTATATCGGTGAGTTAAAACCATCAAAAATGCAACAAACACCAAAATGAAAGTTAGTTTTTTTTTTTTTTTTTTTTTTTTTTTTTTTTTAACTAAGAAACAACAAACAAACAAACAAAAAATCCTCCCACAGGCATATGCCTCCCACGAGGCCTATGCCTCCCTTAAACTAAGCGGTTAAGGGTTAAGCATTCCAATATTGACCACAAGGTGTTGAAACCTTGGTCCATCAAAAGCTTTAGTTAACGGATCGCCACATTATCATCTGTATGAATTTTAGCCACATTTATCAAATGTTTTCATATGCATCTCTTATAAAGTGGTGTCGATTTCAATATGTTTGGTTCTCTTGTGAAACACTGGGTTTTGACAATGCATATGGTACTCGATTATCAATAAAAGAGTTGTGTTCATGAAGTTATACCCATAGTCCGGCAATTGGTTTTGAATCCAAGCACTGTCCACGGCGGTTTGCGTGACAACATACTACCTTGATGGTAGAGGTAGCAACAATGGTTTGTTTCTTGCCTTTGCCAAGAAATCGGTCTCTTTCAAGGAATTGTGACCTCGGTTGTGGATCTCCTATCCAGTTGCACCGGCATAATCACTTTGTCACTATATGCTTCCAACTTAAAGGAGACTCTTTTGGGTACCAAAGGCCCAAGTGTGGTTGGCCTTTGAGGTACTTAAAGATCTTCTTGTTGCATTGAGATGGGAAGTAAGTGGGTGACTTGATGTCGAGCACACACTTACAACAAAGGTAATATCGGGCCTTGAAGTGTTAGATACATTAATGAACCAATCATAGATCGTATAAGTGAACATTCACGGTAGATCTGGATCATTGTTGGCTTTTGTTTTGGAGCTTCATAAGGTGTTGTGGCGATCTGACACCTTCCATGCCGAATTTCTTCAACATGTCCTCACATATTTATCTGATGATAAATATCCCATCTGTTCTGCTGAACTTGGAGACCTAAAAAGAAAGTAAGCTCTCCCATAGCACTCATCCGAAATTCTCCTTCATCGGATCCTCGAATTCCCTACACCAAGCTTCTTTAGTGGATCCGAAAATGATGTCATCCACATACACTTGCACAAGTATGATGTCATTGAGTTCTTCTTCAGAAAAGAGTCTTATCAATGGCACCTCTTCTGTAGCCATGCTTCAGCAGAAATGATGAAAGCCTAGCATACCATGCCCTTGGTGCCTGATGAAGTCCATAGAGAGCTTTAACGACTCTGTAGACATGATTAGGATGATCTGGGTCTTCAAATCCTTTTGGTTGTGTGACATAAACTTCCTCTTCAATCTCACCATACAGAAAAGCACCTTTAACATCCATCTGATATAGCATGAAGCCCATGTATGATGCATATGCCAAGAAAATTCGAATGGCCTCTACTCTTGCAACAGGTGCAAACACTTCATCATAATCAATCCCTTCTTCTTGCCTGTAACCTTGAGCGACTAATCTTGCTTTGTTTTAATAACCACACCCTTGCATCTCTTTTGTTCTTGAGAATCCATTTAGTTCCAATGGCATATTTGCCATCGGTAATGGTACCAAGATCCAAACTTGTTGGTTACGAAGCTGTTGCATTTAGTCTTGCATTGCCTCAATCCAACTTGAGTCTTCAAGAGCTTGAGTGACCTTTGGTTGGCTCTACTTGAGAAAGAAAACACGCAAGCAGACAATGCTTGAAGTACGTGTGATTGTCTCTTTCTTGATTAGAGACATAAGAGAAAAAGCAACTGTCAAATTTAGGACTAGAGATAGCCCTTGAGTTCTAACAGGAGCTAGAATGTCACCAATAATATTGGATTGAGGGTGAGTGATGTTGATTCTTTTGGTAGCGATGGGGTTGACATCAATGGTAGGTTCAAGATTAGACACAGTTGGTACAAAAGTTGTGTCATAGGAAGGTGTGGTGAAAATGCAGTTAGGGTTGATGATTTCCAAGATCGAAGGACTTGGAAGCGAGTATCTGGTCACCAAAGTCTGTGGACACTCTAGTAGGAATAGGGTAAAGCAGACGAGCTTTCGGTGATTTGGTGACGATGGGAGGCGCATCAATGTCGGTGAAATGTGGTTTCCAGCGCGGTCTCATTTGCAAACTCCCATCCACCTTCTCGACTTCAAGCTTAGCGCAAACTCTTGAGTCGAAGCCTAGCAAGGTCCTCGACATAGTGTGATTCATCTTCACTCTCGGTGAATTATCTCTTGAAGAGTTACTGCAACAATGTTAGGGAGAAAGAAGGCACAAGAATGGGTTGTTCATCATCTTCAAATTCACTTCAGTCGACATCCAGGTACTGCATTGTTAGTGGGAGTTTCTTGAGAGCACACACTTTGGTTAGCCATATGTCTAGTATAACCCGGATAGTCGATTAGGTAGTCAAGATCAAAAGACCACACATGACCACATCCTTGAACATTGGGCTTATCTTCTAGGTATCGAGGTTCAAAGTCTCCTCTATCTTCTTGGCGGATAAGTTGTACACTCTGTAAGCCTTGCTATTAGCGAATAACCCACAATATAACCATCATCGACCTTTTCATCAAACTTCCCAAAGGATCACTTGTGTTCGAATGGTCACTTGACAACCAAAAGGTTTGAGGTAATGAATAGTGGAACCTTCCCAAAGAAAGTTCATATGGTGTTTTGAGGTGAGGTCTAGTTATGGAGACTCATTAAGCACATAGCAAGTTGTGCCATGACTTGATCCGAACATAGTGGGCAATTTAGAGTCTGCAAGCATTGATCTCATGACCTCTATCAAGGTCCTATTCTTTCTTTCGGCCACCCCATTTTGTTGCGGGGTTCTTGGATTGCTATAGTCCTCTTAATCCCTTTAGACCTCTGAGTTCTATTATAATGGCATTCTTGAACTCGTCCCATTATCACACGAATTCCTTAACCTTCTTGTTCAACGATTTTCAACGAGGGTGATGAAGTCTTTCGACCTTGGGTTGTTTCATCTTTAGTCCTTAGAAAGAACACCCGACAAAATCGCTATATCCATCGGTGATGACCAAACAATAGAACTTGTGATCAATGCTTGACTTGAGTTGGACCAAATAGATCCATATGTAACGGTGAAGAGGCTCGAGAGATGATGCTCACTGCGGTGTGACTTTGTAGGATGCTCGTGTTGCTTCCCTTTGTTGCATGCAACACAATTATGATCATTGGAGAACACTTTGGTGGGAAGACCTTGACAAGACCTCTTTTGGAGAGAGTGTTTATAGTTTTGAAATTCACATGAGCCATTCTCCTATGCCATTTATTGGACTCATCCAATGATGCTTTAGCCGACAAACAAGTGAGGTCACCTTGGGTGAACTTCATTGAGGTTGAATGTGTATAGATTGTGAGTTCGAGGGACTCTCGGTGAGAATTGAGGTATCTTACGGAAGCTTGAACTCTTTAGAAAGCACAAGACATTCATTTTCGAGAGAAGAGTACCTTGTTCTTGGTGTCACAAATTTGTGAGGCGAGAACAAGTTGAAGTTCAAGCTCCCTAACATAGTACACATTCTCAAAGTTCGATGAGGTGTTTTGATGGTTCCTTTCCCGATAATTCTACCATCACTTCCACCAAAGGTCACATTCCTCCTTCTTCAATAGGAACAAAATTGTGCATCATATCTCTATTACGGACATACTTCTTGAGCGACCACTATCAACAATACCAATATCTTTATGCTTAAGGGATGATCCTACGAAACAAACATATATACAAAAGAATGTTAGTATCTGAGGAGGCTCAAGTCATTCTTGACTTGAACACCTTGTGGATCATTAGATTTAGGTTTAGCAAAGAGTAAGATCCACCATTGTTCTTGGGTTTCCATTGATATTTAGGTCTCTTATTATTCCAAGAACAACTGCTTGAGGACTTGATGATGCCCCACATCCTTTCCCATTTTCATAGAGTCAACATATGCGGGCCAATAACCATGTTTAAAATATGGGCTAGTGGGTTGCACATAAGGTCTATCGGTGATCTCCTCCAAGGAGAGTCGGTTCTAGCTTGTGGGACATAAGGTGGAATATTCTTAACATTGGTCCACATTGGTCTAGGTTTCTGGCGATTAGCACATGCACCCAATCTTTGCTCATAAAATCACAATCCTTAATAAAATGAAGTTTACTTCCACAAACAAAACATGTCTTCCTTTTGGAAGATGTATTCAACAAAGAAGATGTTCGATTACATGTAGAAGTACTTAAACAAGAAACATTAAAGGAATTGTTTTAACGGACAAATTATTCAAAGATTTAAAAGACAAGTCTTGGGAAAGCAGGCTTGGAAGTGGATTCTCGTGACTATCCTAGAAGGCTTGTAGATAGACTTGGGTGCGAGGCTTGGGTGTAGGCTCGGTGAGGGCTTGGAAAGGTCGACTTATCACTTGAATCACGGTAGTAAGTAGACCCTTGATCCGATGAATTGTCCTTTGTCGGAGAAAGAGACAAAGTCATAAGATGAAGCATCAGTGCAGTAAGTCATTTGACTTTACGCCATACAAATGGTGTGATCCATCAAAGTCAATTTTGATAGATAGGTCGGTGGGCATGAATTCACCTCTAATAGGTCCGGGGGCGACATGTAAATCACCTTCCTTTCTAAAGTGTTCTAAGCTGCGGTGTAGATTTCGCCCATCTTGCCTAGCTTCCAATCCTACATACTTACGAAAACCTAAGCCTATTCACGAGTTCACAGATTGACTATTATAGAGTTCTCTAGCTAGATTGTCACGAGATATCAACCATTGTTTATGTCTAGCTATTTCCTCTGCAAGTTTCTCTTTAAGCTCTAGATTCTCGGTAATAGTATCGACTTTTTCTTTTCGGTCGTTTAATGTTAATATTAGCAATATCTAGATCAAATTAAGCACCTTAATCTTTTCTTCATAAGCTATCGATTCTTTTGAAACCAAACCTTTTGTCTTTCTAATGTTTTTAACGAGAGTTTATAAGCTTCATTATCAACATAGCATGCATTGTACTTAGGTTTCATAGTATCATAAGCTTCTTTCGGTTCATTGTATCTTTCACTACAACCAAATATCTGATTGTGTACACGAGAAAGTCCCATGAAGGCAAGCCGATCATGCCTATCTTAAAAGTGCACCTTGCCGACAATCCTAGCTTCTGTGTCGTGACTTCCTCGATCGGGGTTCATGTGCGGCCAGTTGACTGTTCATCCATGGTGACTAGAGCTGCTGAAGTGCTAGCTCCTTTCGATTACTGGCGATATGAAGTGATAGCTAGCTACTCTCTCACTCTTCTGTCTTTGCACTCCTAGAGAAATGACCCATCGATGACAAGAGAAACACTTGACCTTTCTCCTGTCAAAGCGAGTGGATCCTTTCCTTGAACCCAAACTTCCTTCCACCTTCTCTTCAAACCTCTTGATATCCATGAAAGCATGGCCACTGCCATTTCGACTTCATCTCCTCCATCTCAAGTGGGTCCACTTGATCAAAGTCTTCATATACAAGATCTTCTTGAGTATCATAATCGACAACAAATGAATGAAGAACATCCTCCAATATCTTGCCGGTTGGCTTGAGGATGTGATGGAGTGGGACGATAAGATGATGATGGCAAGTAAGATGGACTTGAAGTATGCATCATCATATTCGAGTGGGATGTCCCAACAAAGGTGAATGACCGAGAGAGGATGCGGTAGGGAGATCGACATCGAGTTCAAGAGATCGAGTTTGTTGTATAGCTCATCAAAGTGAGCATGTCCAACCCCACCTTTAGCTTTAAGGGCTATGCTTGACATGTAACCATGATGGAGCAAAGATCTTAGGAACTTTGAGTTGCAATCATCATTGTCGGGCTTTGCATTCGGTGATTCGGTGACTCGAAATCTTGTGAAACACATCATATCCCTTGTGGATACCTTCTTCTTCGAGATATTGAACTCTTGGAAGTGTTGTCTCGGCATAGACTTCCTCATCCTCTGGACTCTTCATTCCCACCAAACCTTGCTTTGAGCCATCCGGATGTCCTTTGCATCAACCATGTGGTGAAAATCACCTAAGTGATCTTCGAGGAATAGATTGAAGAAGGATGGTTCTTACCTTGTGCTCTCTTTGTCTTGCTAGAATCTCTTGACGGTTTTGGGAGGAGCAATAGTAAACTTACCATCTAGATGCAGGATGGTCTTCTTTAGGCTGTTACCATTCTTCACAATCTCCCATAGATTCCAATCAATATTGGAGATCGATTCTGCATCTTCATGGTCCATAGATCATACTCTTCTTTCTTTAGGTAAGAAACTTACCATTCTTGTTGGAGAGACTCGATTCTTTGCATAGAGGTAGTGGTTTTGATGTTGTTGTTGGTGGTGACTTGATTCATCATCGGTTCGAGCATGGTGAATATGTTTTTGGTTGTATGGGGTGAGGTAAATAAGGTTCTCGATATCTTAGAGACTCTCCGAGGCTCGATACCACTGTTGAAAACTCTCGGACCTTGCGGATCTTTAGCACTCGTGGATCGTTAGTGTTGCCTATGTAATCATAAGCAAACTAATAGGCAGTCTCTAACACTTGTATTCTATAGCGGAAAGTAAACACAAGATGTTATAACTAAGAACACTTAGATCCTCTATGGATCTTTTTATTAGCGAAACTCTATGTTTCGGATGAGTTATCTATTACAAACTATTTGGTTCCTTTTATAAACAAGGAACCCTAATCTCTTACTACTCAATCGACTAAACATGTTTGCATGCATTTAATGACTAAAACATTAAACAAATATAGAGTAGTCTAATAATCTGCCCATGCAACCTTGGGCGTTCAAAGATAATAATGAGTGAGCATTTAATTCATAGGCGCATCTTGATCCTAGTCGACTTTCACCCTTCAATGATAACAC
The DNA here is from genome assembly GCA_022545495.1 of Chrysanthemum lavandulifolium. Taxonomy (NCBI): domain Eukaryota; kingdom Viridiplantae; phylum Streptophyta; class Magnoliopsida; order Asterales; family Asteraceae; genus Chrysanthemum; species Chrysanthemum lavandulifolium. The sequence goes on from CM040240.1 coordinate 74,942,880, forward strand.
GGCAATGCTTGTACTCTTGATAGAATCACCTCTTGATGATTACGCTTCTCCTTGAGCGAAACCATCGGCGATGTGTGATGAAATCCTACTTCACATAATTCCCAACACGTTTTCATAGCCATCAGAAGTACACTGCAAAAGAAAGTACTAACAACAATTAGTAAGTTATGTCTTAAAAAAGATTTGTTTTTCTGGTTGAACTGATAAGAGAAAAGGAACAACCTATGGAAAACATATTCAGACAAAATAGTTCAAGGTCAGGTATGATTGCCGATTAGTGCTCTTGAAGGTATCTACAAATACAATGACCATATCAATTAAGAAGCAAACAAACTATGCTATATAGTTGTATTAGGAGTTCCATTATGTTTATGTTAGCAAAACTCATTATCACTCTATGTATTACTGTATATCAATATGTTAATTATAGCCACAAATGACCAACCGCATGCGTGAATTGTGCAACCTGAGGTCCTTGAGCAAGTGGAAGCTGATTTGGTGAGCCTAAAATTGCCTTCTTCTCGTCTTCACCCAGCATAACAGTGGAAGGATGAAGTTGATCAACAATCTTTCCACCAAAATAAAAGGCACTAGAAAATCGTATGGGCCATCAACAAAATACATTGGGCAATATCTAAAACATCTATAGATAACGAACCTGGTATAATACATGTGATTGATAAGATGCACCAGCAGCCGCCGGTGGCATATGTGTGTGTCCAGCCTGATCAGATGGACCAACAACCACGACTCGTGATTTAATTTGGTTTACAACAGATCTCATAGTAGAAAATGAATAACACAAGTCGTTATTGAACGTGAACTATAAAAAAAACATTTTTCTTGACATCCTTATTCTCATAAAATGAATAACATGAGTTACATCACTCGTATATGTACAATCTCTTATATTCGATGACTTATCACAATAACACGTGTTTTTTTTATATGTATAATTCCGTGCATCTACATTAATACAATATATAATGATAATAACACTTTTAAATTAAGAAAACAAATAAATTAAAAAAAAAAAAGAAAGTATATGAGGTATTTAGTTAATTTAATAAGGTTAAAATGTGAACCGAGAACCGAACAGAGTAAAAGCTATCTAAATCAAAATCGAACCGAATAAGGTCGTTTTGGTTCGAGTCGGGTCGGTTTAGCTATTTTGAACCGAATAAGTGTGTTTTGACCCGAATAGAACCGAAATCGAACTGAATCAAGTAAAATCGAAATAATTATATAAAACTTGATACCGAACCAAATAAAGTCGATTCGATTCAATTCGTCCCGGTTTCAGCCAGTTTGTCGATTCGAATCGATTTTTGGGTATTTTTCTAAGCCTACACTAAAGTAGAAGCTTTGTTTGTTTTTCAAAAAGCTCTTTTTCCTCTTATGTCTGCGCAGCCGCAGACGTATTCCTGAAGACCATTTGTTTTTCGAGACATAAGAGGCTAAAATCTCTTCTCTTCTTCTACCATGCGAGACATAATTTATCTCTTCTTTTTCTCTTCTACCACGCAGGGCACTAATTTATCTCTTTTTTCATTTCTTTTCAATAAAAGAAAAAAAAAAAAAAAAAAAGAAAGAAGTCTTGATAGCGACAAAAACAAACGATCTTCTTTTGCGGATGAAGAGCTTAAATGTACTCTTCTTACAGACATGGTTTGCAGATGAAGAGGTAAAAACTCTGAAAAAACAAACGACACCTAAATGAGTGAAGATATCATGGAACTTGATTGGGCCAAATGATAGACAAAGCCCAAGAGGGTCTAAATTTCAACAAAGTAAAAGCCCATAACCACCTACTCCTATTTCAAAACACTGAATAATCCTACATGGCAACCTTTGATTGGCTCAATTGACGTGGCAACAAAAAGTAAACCCTATACTTAACAAATTTTCATTCTTTCTTGTCTCGAAAATATCGGATCTTCAAACACAAAGAAGCAGTTTCTCAACTTAATCTCTTCAACTAAAAGGTTAGTTAGTTTAAATAATCTCGTTATACAGATCTATTAATAATAACAGGTCGGTTGATTTTAATCTCTTCAAATAGATCTGTAACCTGATCCTTTTTGACCCGATTCAGGGGGTGTTTGTTTAAGCTTATATGTGGGCATATGAGCTTATTTGTTTTTCGGCTTATATTTTATAAGCTTCAATTTTCCGCTTTTATTTTGCGACTTGTGGGCTTATATTATATAAGTTTATTATGATATAATAAAGTTATATAAGCCCGTAAGTCTCAAAATAAGCCGAAAAATTGAGGCTTATGAGAGCACTAGGTATCGTGTTGACGTTTAACATGTTATCGGTATACCAACTCAGTGCCACGTCATCCCCTTCTCAATAACACACCAATCACTCAAACACACTCCCTCATAACACACCACTAACATGTTATTTGGTCCCACAAAATACCCCACTAAAAATACCCACACACTCACAATACACAAAATAAAAAATAAGAAAAAACACAAAAGTTACCAATGGCTTGAGCCATTTCACTAACTCAAATTCATTTGGCTCAACATTGGCATGTTGGCCGGTATGGTGGCTCACGAATGGCACGACGAATGGCATGTTAAATGGCTACCATACCTTGTGCTCTGAAATATAAGCCGAAATCAAATAAGCTCGTAAGCCCACATATAAGCTTAAACAAACGCCCCCTAAGTTGACTTTCTGCCTGATATTTGATCCATAAAATTTACTCTTATGGGTTGAGTTTATTATTACAGAATGGCTTCGAATGGGGGAGCTCCGCAAAGAGGAAGTGCAGCAGCAGCTGCAGCCAACTTACGAAGGAGAAGGACTGGTGGTGGAACTGGAGGGGCATCAGGTGGGACTGCAGGGAACATGCTCCAATTCTACACGGATGATGCACCTGGATTGAAGATCTCTCCGAATGTCGTTCTTGTCATGAGCATTGGGTTTATTGCTTTTGTTGCTGTGCTTCATGTTGTTGGTAAGCTCTACCTCGTCCGTAAGGAGTAAGAGCGGTATCATAGTCTAGTCGCTTTTGTTTGGTTAAGAAGAGATTATGTTTTCTTTTGTTCCGCAAGTCAAATATTATGCTATATCTTTTATAATTTTTTTCGATTATCTTACACATGGTTGAGGTGGATGTATATGATCACTAGTCGAGATTTATTTGCCACCCTTACGTATATCTGGTGGGACTATCATTTGAATTCATAGCCTGTGTAGTTGCAAAAGATCTTGATATCTACATGTTAACTGTAGCCATGAAAGGCCGTAGTTTAGGCGACCTAACAAAGGTTAGATGGCTAAAGTAGATTGTGATTTGTGATCACATTCATTGATTGTGTGTATTGATGTGGATCGTTCACGGACCGGGATTTTCGGTAGGGGCAAAATTTTTTTAATAAAATTTGTGATGAACTTTAATAAAAAGGTCATAATAATTTTTTACACTAAAACGATATTTTTTAGATTAAGATAGAGATCTGGGTTTTACGTTGTTTGATGTTAAGGTGAAGCGATTTGATTTTATAATGGGGTGCTGACTTTAATAAAATGGTCACAAAAAAAAAATTTTCTGTTAAAATTGATATTTTTTGGCGAACCAATGGAGGCACCGCCCCTAACCTCTATGTGGTTCCGCCCCTGATGTGGATTAAGTTTAACTAAATTATCCAAACCAATTAATCATCCCAACAGTTATATATTTTCAAAAGCAATTCTCATGTGAAACCTATTGTTTTACTCTATTCAATATTTTCATTTGTGTTGATTGAGTTTGAGCTTATTTTGAGAGAGTGTATTAAGAAAGGGCTCAACCCATACAACATCGTGTGAGGTAAAACAGTAAAACAACTACAAAATTGAACTAATCAGATAAGGTAACATCTGAATCCAATCTTAATTCAAGTTCTTGAGGAGCACAGGCCCCAAATTTGTTTACCAAGAGTTTAATTATATGTTTAACTGATACCAATCTTGATTCATTGTGGCTTGTACCAAAAAAGTTCGTCTACACCAGCCAACCCAATTTTACCTCAATATTTGTAGGTGTGATAGAACTGTCACTCTGGTTAGTGCCAGGATTTTGCCCTTCAGCTGATTCTGGCTGACTCAGTGAAGTTCTGGCAACCGTTAGTTCAATTACTGAAACCAGTTCGGAACGAGTACTGCGTATATGTGAAATTTGTAACAGCTTTTGGCTGTATGGCCACTCAAGCAGACGATCCACAATATGTTCCAAGGCCTTTGTCCCAAAAACAAACATCTGTGGAAATATAATTTTTTTTGGCTTAATAAACACAAGCCTCCAGGTATAGCAATATCTTTACTAAAAAGTTCGAATGGTTTACTAACTTTGGATCCTTCAGGTTCATGTAATGCATCCAAAACAGCTTGTAGGAAAATGTCAAGTGCATAATGGCTCACAAGATGATACCTAATAAGCAATCCTGAAAGAAAACATATTAATATCACAACGGAAACGTCTTTGAAAATTTTATAGCCAAATATGTCAACATTGTGTGAAAGCAAAATTATATGATGAATGAACATAAGTGCTATCATGAATTTTGGTTAAAATGTCTATTAGGGTAAATATCATCAATAGGGAAACATCGAGTAATGAAAAGAGTAGGTTAAAATGATGTGAATTTTGAAAAAGAACTTATTGTAGAGTCGCTTAGAAGCATAATTTTAATCCCCGTTGCAACGCAAGTAACCAAACCTAGTTTATTACATGTAGTAAACTAACTCTTATGCACATTAATATATTATTAATATTAACGTTATAACTTCCAAAATTCATTAACTCAAATTTAAGATTTTATGAAACGTGATTTGAGTGCTTGTACTATTTTCATAACAACTTGTACTCCTTCCGTTCTAAAAAAAATGTCCACAAACAAAAAATAATAAATTATGATTTATGTAATTAATGCTAGTCTTGATTGATAAAAAGTCATTTTTACCCTCACAGTCACAGTTAATATAAAAATTTGAAATGAGTAATTAATGCAAGTTTTGATTATAAAGGTAAAGTAGGAAAACTAGTAATTACAAGTCATAATTACTATTCATATATAAAAACTGAACACTTATTTTAGGACAAACATGAATAATAAGGTGGACATTTTTTATATAACAGATATGAGACCGATGAAGTAATTAAGATAGAATTATACTTGCTTTATATAGGAAGTAAGAACCTTTATTCCCAAATTTACCGCCAAAAGCTTCTCCCAACCATAATTCCCTAGAAGAACAATGCCCAAACACACCCCATTGACCAACATCCCTCTCTTTTGCCAATTCAAAAATATACAAGTTTTGGTCAAATCCCTCACGGGTTCATCCTCATTTTCAATAATCTCATATGGTTCATCTTGAAAATCTTGTCTTTTAATCAGACACATTTTTCAGCTTCTAAGACATGTTTTCATTTGCATTATGCTCTAAAAGATTAATGTAAAGAAAAGGGTCATCATAAAATCTTGAATTTTGAAAAAACAATAAAAGGGTCATCATTTTTCGGCTTCAAAACCATGTTTTCATAATTTTGAATAAGGAAAAAAGGGTCATCATAAAAATCCTGAATTTTGAAAAAACAAAATAAGGGTCATCATTTTCGCTTCAAAACCATGTTTTCGATTGCATTATGCTATAATTTTGTTGTTTAAACAAAGGCAGTAAGGGTGATCGCTTATCGGGTTCAAAACCATGTTTTCTAGTGCATTATGCTCGATAAAATGAATGGGGAGAAAAGGGTGATAAAATCTTGGGTTGGATGTTTGATTATAGTTATCGTGATTGTCGGTTGTTTACCACAGTGTGTTTGGTGTCAAGATGATTCTGATGATGATGGTTATGATAATAGTAATGATAACAAGAGGCTTAGGATTGCACCCTTGTTTTCGAATATTGTTTCGCAAAGGTTTAATAGGTCGATAAGTAAATACAAGGGTTCGATTCAAAGGACATTGCATTATTGTACTGAAGATGTGTGAGTATAGAGTAATATGCACCACTTTCAATCTTTTCATATTTCTTATTTTTTGTGTTTTTATGTTTTGCTAATGTTTGTTATGTTTTAGGGAAAAAGATATAGATGGCGCTTTTAATTTTCAAGGCAAAGATGAATTTTTTAGAAAATGTCAGCTGAAGTTCGCAGGTATAAATGTGATTTTCTTTTATGTTTTAATTGAAATAGATTTTCTATGCGAGTTTGATTGAAGTAAAGTGTCATAAGAGCAAGCTGTGAAAGAACCTTCGCAAGTTAGAGGTAGCTCGTAAGAAATAAGACATGATTTCCGGATGTATCCGGTGCAACTTTAAAAATGCAAAAATCAGTCATTTTCAAAACGCAATGCCAAACACCTTTTAGTCTGTAAAAATGTCATTTATTTTTCATTTTATCTCTTAATTTATTAGATAACTAGAATTTGCCAAACATTCAAATTTTCATGTAATTTAAGCAGAAAAGAAAGACATCTAAAAGATTTTTATATCTCCATTAGTTCCAACATATTATCTGATTTGGGTCATTTGGTATTACATAATCACTCCTAAAACACACATCCAGACACCAGGTTTTTGGATGTTTCTTCACACTGATTGTTACAACTTGAACACTTAATCACAATACTGATTTGATTCACAGATCTGGCAAAGCGGTTATGCACTGCCGCGGAACTTAGAGTATACTTCACAAGTTTTATAAAGAACGTTGGCGAGGCAACCACAAGCATTTCGCAAGCTCATTTCTTAGACCCAAACAGAAACTGTAACCTAACCTCATGGGCTGAAGGATGTGAGCCTGGATGGGCCAGTGCTGTCAATCCTGGCGAGAAATACGAGTTCAATGAAACAAATCCACGAAAAATGCCTTTCCGGACATCTAATAGTCAACCGTGTTGTGAGGGGTTTTTCTGTCCTCAAGGTCTCACTTGCATGATACGTAAGTCAAAACTACCAATTTATATGAAAAAGTGTCAATTTGTCTGGTAACGGATTAAACACGTAATACATATAGTAGCTAAAGATGAAACGAGCCACATGAAAAGTCATTTAATGTGTACTCAAATGCATACAACGTCGTAACTCTTTTGTTCTAATTGTTACTTTAATAACATAGCTTTTTAATCGTATATAATACACTAAGCTTTTACGAATAAAAAAGATGGACAAAAAATATGTGGGACCAACCCAAGTCATTTTGACCCACGCATAAAACAATCTTTTAGCCCTGGAACCTTTTTGACCCATTACTGGTCCTCCCGTTTTGACACCTCATTCGAGGGGTATCTAAGATTGTAAAGTAATTGAAAATATCTACTGCTTACAAATTTCGTGTTGCTTACTTGGGCTTTCTTTTGTCAACTTCTAACTGAAGCATGCCCGTTGGGTGCATACTGCCCGGTTGCAAGGCTCAATAAAAAATCTGGAATCTGTGAACCGTAAGTTATTATGCTATTTTGGTCCTAAGTTTATATATTTCTAGATTCTAGTTATATAGATTACTAAGACATAATTCGGTAGAAATTTTTTCAGATACCACTACCAACAACCTGCAGGCAAGCCAAATCATACATGTGGGTCAGCTGATATGTGGGTCCTGTACAGATGGGTAGCGATATATTCTGTGCACCAGGATATTATTGTCCAACAACAGTTGAGCAAATAGAATGTCCCAAAGGGTATTATATCAAACTTCCACCCATTGCACTAAGTTTTATGAATTGGTCGATTTGGATTGTGTTTTATCTCAAACGGGTCAAACATAAAAAAACAAGAGTGAGCTAACAGGGGATAGGTCAAATGGGTCAACATGTCAAAGAGACAAATACTTATTTCTGATCATTATTAACAGATTAATCTTTAGATTATAAATTTATTTAGCGACATGAAAGTTTTTATGGGTCAACTTAACCTGACCCGGTTCCACCTGCTTAAAAAATGATTCATTTTGACTTGTGATCCAGCCTACCCATCTTGCAACATCCACGTCTGATATATTTTTATAACCTGTTTGATTTGGTTTGGTTGCAGACGCTATTGTAGGATGGGTTCTGTGAAGAGCAAGCGTGAGTTCTTGTATTCCTAATTTAAAAAAAAAAAGAAGTTACACTTTGTTATGTTCCCACCTTCACTCCATAACAGTACATGTTTGGTTTTTCTACTAAGCTGTAGCATCCTAACTGCAGTTTGTTTTGCTGGATCAAAATGTGATAAGAAAACAAATATTCCAAGCATGAAGGTTTTCGGAATCATGCTCATTGTAAGTACTTAATCATTTCTGAAAGTTTTACACTAAACAGTCAAAAGTTGACAATAATCAACTCGCTTTTGTTTCCTTTCTTTTTGTAGGGGCTGTTGACATGTATACTAATTGTGGTGTATAATTGCTCAGACCAAGTGATGTCAACTCGTTACCAAAAACACGCAAAGTCCCGTGAAGCAGCAGCGAAACATGTACGAAAACCGTACAAGCACGTGAACGATGGCAAGCTGCAAAGATATGGCCAAAAACCGCCCGGTTTTCAAGGATTGCAGAAAAATCTATCACAAACATTTTCAAGAAAAAGCAGTGCTAGACATGATTTAAAATCAAAAATTCCAAATCCATTTTCACCAGGAAGTAAAAAGGAGACGAATAAACTCAACGAAATGTTGGAGTCGATGGATGACGAGAGCTCGGGAAACCAAGAAGGGTTCAATTTGGATATTGGAGATAAAAATTTCAAAAAGAAAAAGTTCAAAAATAAAAAAGAACTTACTACTAAAAGTAAAATATATAAGTACGCATATGGTCAGATTGAAAAAGAAAAAGCGATGGAGGAACAGAATCAAAACTTGACATTTCCGGGGTTATTATCAATGGCGAAACGTAGCGGTGAAGATATAAGAAAAAGGCCTAGAATCGAGATTGCATTTAAGGAGTTGACTTTGACTCTTAAAGGGAAACAAAATGTATAATGAGATCGGTTAGTGGGAAAATAATGCCGGTAGGATATCTGCGGTTATGGGTCCTTCTGGGGCAGGAAAACTACTTTTCTTTCGGCTTTGACTGGGAAGATAACCGGATGCACTATGTCGGGTATGATTTTGGTCAATGGAAAGAATGAGTCTATTCACTCTTATAAGAAAATTGTTGGTTTTGTACCTCAAGATGATATTGTTCATGGGGATTTGACCGTTGAAGAGAATCTTCAGTTTAGTGCACGTTGTAGGTATGCGTTCTTACATTTTATACTCAGTTTTCTTGGATTTGCGTATTGAAAATGATTATTTGATTACTAGGACTTCAAACAACAAAAGGGCAGTAAAACACTAACTCTTACAGTTCGTACTATTACATCTGAATATAAATTAAAACTCCCATAAACACCTTTAAAACGCACATCCAAACACCCTCTTACTTGCATCTATGGTACTGATTTGATCTTTTTGTCTCTTCCTAATCCTACAATATGGAGACTATCTGCTGACTTGCCGAAACAAGATAAAGTTCTTATTATCGAAAGAGTGATTGAGTCGTTGGGACTTCAGGGAGTAAGGGATTCCAAAGTTGGAACAGTTGAGAAGCGAGGAATCTCCGGAGGCCAGAAAAAGCGAGTAAATGTTGGGCTTGAAATGGTGATGGAGCCTTCACTTTTGATATTGGATGAGCCCACATCGGGTCTTGATAGTGCATCTTCAAGTTTGCTTCTTAGAGCTCTTCGACGTGAAGCTCTTGAAGGAGTTAACATTAGCATGGTTGTTCACCAACCAAGGTAAAGGTCTTTTTGGTAATTACCCAAATCTTGTTTTTAGGAGGTGTCTGGACGCATGATATGAGATTGGTTATCTGATTATTTGCTATTAGATCATTTAAAATTTAATTATTACAGGTTTAAACGGAATAAGCACATCCAAACATTGTATCATGCAGCCTGTTATATTACGTCTGATTATTAAGTTTTAATTACTTGTTTAATTGATGAAACTTTTCTTTTTCAGCTACACATTATACAAGATGTTTGATGACTTGATACTTCTAGCAAAAGGTGGTATTACCGTCTACCATGGACCTGTAAAGAAGGTTGAAGAATACTTTTCAGGTTTAGGAATTACTATACCAGATCATATAAATACACCAGACTACTTAATCGATATTCTTGAGGGTATAATAAAGCCGGGTGGAGACGTGACACCTCAGCAGCTTCCCGTAAGATGGATGCTTCACAATGGGTATAGAGTACCCCCTGATATGTTGCACTTATGTGATCAAACCAGAACTTCACCTTCAAATGCTTGTGAAGACGAAAACAGATCATATAAGGATGAAATTCAGCGAGATTTTCCAAAGTATAGTTTCTTAATGACTCCAGACTTATCGGGTCGAGTAACTCCTGGAGTTTTTCGGCAGTACAAATATTACCTTGAAAGGTGATTCATCTAAATCTTCAGTTCTTTCCCAATAAAAATTTCAACCCGTTTACCTATAAACGCGTTTTTTGGGTTATGTTTCATCTCATATGGGTCAAACACGTTAAGCTACAAGAATTAAGTGTCAAAAACCTTTTTATCCATTGTTGGATTATTAAAAATAATCAATGTCTTGAATATGATTAGACTATGTTTTTACAATAGTCTAATCACATTCAAGTAATTAATACATTAATTGTTTATAAATTATCAAAATTGGATAAAGTATGTTTTCACCCATTCGGTTTGATGTGGTACCAACCATTCTTGCCCATTTTTCCGCCGCTGCAATATCATATTTAGCAGACATATCAGTAAATTTAGTTGCATTCATAAATTGTACTTTTGCATATGTGACTTGTGCGTTATAGGGTATTGAGGCAACGAACACGGGATGGTAGAGTACAAGCTGCAGACTATGTGATTCTTTTGCTAGCTGGAACGTGCTTAGGAACTATGGCTAAAGTGACCGATGACACCTTTGGAGCTACTGGTTATCAGTACACCGTCATTGCTGTCTGTAAGTAAGGAAACATGTACTTCAATTTCCAATTTATTTTCCATTCGTATTGCATTTTCAAGAACACAAGAGTACAAGACCATGCTCACAAAAAATGCGCAAAAGAGTAACCAACTTTGGTCCAGTTTCTATTCAATATGACCATCTCTTTTCCCTACAAAGAACCCTTAAACTATTAAAAAATCTAGTAACATTCCTCAAACTTTAAAATTTTATTTTGAGACACTGTTACCATGTCAAAATGATGGCATGGCAGATGCCGCGTTATGATCATGTTGACTTTTAATGACATGACATTAATTTGGTGCTGAAATTACCTTAAATCAACAAAATTTCAGAAGTTTGTGAAGGTTTTTAACGAAGCAAAAAGTGTTGGCTGATATAGTAATCGGACCAAATTTGGTTATCTTATGCAAATAACCCATTTTGATACATAACTTATAGAATTATATTTAAATTTAACAAAAATTTTAGGAAATGTTTTTTTTTGAAATTTCAGTTATACCTAAATTTATTTGTATCAATCTCTGTTTTGTAGCACTCTTGTGCATGATTGGAGCTTTAAGAACATTTTCGCTCGATAAGTTACAGTACAAAAGGGAGAGCTCAAGTGGCATGAACAGTCTATCTTATTTTCTATCCAAAGATACAATGGACCATATAAATACAATATTGAAGCCTCTAGTTTATCTTTGCTTGTTCTATTTTTTCAACTATCCAAGATCGACCTTCGGATCCAATTACTTAGTTTTAGTCTGCCTCGTTTATTGTGTGACCGGCATAGCTTACACACTCGCCATTTCCCTTGAGTTTAGTCAAGCTCAACTGGTATGCAACCTTGACTACTCACCATTATATTGGAAAATAAAGTATTTACTTGACCCTAGTACTATAATGTCATCTATCTGCAGTGGTCAGTGCTTCTTCCTGTTGTTCTGACTCTCATTGCGAATCAGAGCAAAGATGCGGCTGCTTCAGTGGTAACCCGTTTGTCTTCCCTAAGTGGGCTTTGGAAGCTTTCATAATTGCAAGCAAAAGAGTACATTCTCTAGCCTTTATCATATAGAATAAAATTCTACTTTAGACACATAGCCATGTTGCATGGTCTGGAGTAGTATTCTACTTGGGGTGTGTTTGGATTTGCTTTTAGTAACAAATTATTATGGCTTTGAGTTGCAATAATGACTTTTTTTATGTTTCTTTAAACAGATTTTGCTTCACATTATCTAATTATAATCACATAATCAGTTTCATACCTGCAATTCAACGTCACATAATCACTTTCAAAGCACACACCTAAACACCGTGCACGTTGCATAAGTATGCAGACATGTAAAAATATGCAGGAACGTTTAAAACTGATCACTCATCTACTTTTCAGGTACAACGGTGTTTGGCTGATGACTCGATGTGCTGCATTGAAGCATTATGATTACGATATTCATAACTCGAACAAATGTCTTTGTTTACTTGTAGCCACAGGATTAGGTACCCGGATTATAGCTTTCATTTGTTTGCTCACTAGGCACAGATAGAAGATTATTTAGCCTTTTTTTTGCAAGTTAACTAGTTATGAAACCCTGAGCAATGTGTCTTTTGTATATTCTTTGTTTTCAGATTTCCTTTTATAGATAGCGAAGAGTTTCCAAATATTTTCAATGGATCGTATGAATGAAATGGCAAACATGCTGACGATAATTAGCTGACCTCAATGCTCATTTTAGGATCATAAATTTCTTCTAATCTGATCAAAATTTGAGTCATTTTAGGCCTTCGTTCAGGTACTACATCAGTACATTCAAGGGCTAATTCGGCAACCTTCAACATCTCTTCATGCCCTTCTTTTTCAGCTAATATTGCCAAGTCAAGTATATCCATTGACCAATCGGTATTCACGACACCTTTAACCCAATTCGAAAGATCCTCGTGGTTATCTCCCGGTACTTTTCCTGTAATTACCTCCAATAGCAAAACACCAAAACAGTAAACATCTGATTTGTGTGTTGGTTTCTTCCCGTCCATTATCTCGGGGCATTTTACGATTGCCAGTTTTGATATTTGTGATCCTAAGAGTGGGAAGTAGCCGAAATCTGTTAGTTTGGCTTGTGCAGTTTCACCAGTGAAGTTGATAAGTATGTTTGTCGACTTCAGGTTTCCGTGAGGCACTTTTTGAGACGATAGAGACTCGTGCAAGAAGATTAGACCCTTTGCTACATCTTTCATGATTTCTACCCGTGTTGTCCAGTTGAGCGGTATTCTCCCGAGTCCTCTACTTTCTACACATTGCAAAAACATAGGGATTAAGATATGGAAGTAAGCACAAACCATCACTAGCTAGGCGGATTAGTCCTCGAACCTAACTTGTGAACAATACAAGTAATAATTCAGTACCAAAAACAAAAGGTTCGTTTAAATTTTTAAGCATATAAACCAGAAATAGGCAATCCCAAGCAACAAGATATTAAATACAGTACAGAACATTAAACACGAACCATGTAATAGCTCGAATAAGCTTCCATCTTGGATGAACTCATTAATGACCAACTTCTCATCTTTCGAGTAGTAAAACGAAGTCATTTCTACAAGGTTTGGATGCTTCATATTCCCAACCAACTGCATTTGCTGCACAAATTCCTTCTTACTCAAAGAATTCATTTCTTTTAATCTCTTCACAGCAACAATCGAACCTGATTCCATTGTCGCCTTGTAAGTAGTCCCTAAGCTTCCCTTCCCAAGCACTTCAGCCGAGGCCCTCAGCAACTCATCCAAGTCAAAAACGGGCTTTTCTTTGTCAACAAATTCCAGATCCACCGTTCTTCCGGGATCTTCTGTAGACCATCCTGCTTTCTTTTCAATACCTTCGTGAGAATACTCCTCTTTTTTGGCTTCTTTTACTTGATTTTTTTTGTAACAGCAAAACAAAAGCAAGATCACGGAAAATGGTATAATCGTGGTTGCGACACCAATCAACACAATGATCCCTACTTTGAGAGCTTTTTTCTTTTTCTTGTGTTTTGAAGGAGCCGGAGGAGGAGAAACGGGACATTGGATGTCTAAAGGCCTTCCACATAACCCGGGATTATGATCATATGAACTAACACCAAATCTTTCCAGTACCTTCGTATCCGGGATTGGTCCTGAAAGTTGATTATATGACACATTGAAAGCAGTCAATGAATCTTGTTCAAAAGGTGGGATTGCCCCAGTTATCTTGTTTTCTTGAAGTTCGAGTGTGGTCAGCTTTGGTAAGTTGATGTAATGCAATGGTATTGGACCCGAGAACCCATTACCTGAAAGGATTACCGAGTCCAAGTACATGAGATTTCTGAGGCTCGGAAGATTTCCAGTAAGGAAATTATTCTGTAAGCTGAGTTTTGATAAAAATGTAACATTTTGTAGGAACCCAACGGGAAGTGTTCCCGTTAAGTTTATAGATTCTAGAGTCAGGTAGGTTATATGGGAATTGGAACAGCTAATTCCCACCCACCTGCTCAAATTGTTACGACAAGGAGGGCCCGTCCAGTTTCCATGTAAATTTAAACTGGACTTCATAGAGTCGCGAAATAGGATCAAGGCATCCCTTTCTTCCTCATAGAATTCTCTTGCTACAACATCCAACTTAACAAACACGAACATCGTTAGCACGACGAGAACATGATAAACTTTCCTTACGCAACGCATGGCGGTTTTAAGATTGTTAATGGTTGTTCTTTAGGAGAAAGAATTGTGTGTTAAAGAATGGAATGTGAAAGCTGACATCAAAGGAAAGTGATACCTTATTCTAAGGTATCAATCAATAAACCAATCTTTAATATTATCAAGAAACAATATAGTTACAACTTTATATGACTTGTTTGACAACGTATGCTACTAGGCAAAAAATGGATCAATATTCTTGTCTTTATATATGGTTTTATATGTTTGATTGGCTGGTTCTTGTTCGATGATTGGTAAGAAAAAACACACTGTGTATAAAAAGTCTTGAATTCAAGTAATAAAGTCTTTGTTTTACCAATAATTTAGAGTATTTGTTGAAGAACAATAATGACAATAAACCAAAAATATTCATATAGGGGGTTAGATATATAGAATAGCATGTTGATAATAACGTGAAAATGATATAATTGATTGAATATAGACTAATAGGAAACTGTTTACAGCTTTGCTTGACCTCTCACAAGTTGGTAAATCCTTTGTTTCTTGTTGGGTTTTTTCTTTGGAACCAACTACTTTTTACAGATTTCAAACCTTGATTGCCAACTTTGAAAGAGACAACAAGATTAAATAAATCAAAATGTTATTACTGCAGTCTGAATTCTGTTATTGTCATCGTAAAGTATCTTATTAAGGAGTAAACGCTGGTGTGGTGCGGTTTCTGCAGCTACAGCTGCAAAACTTGCAATCCGGCTCAAACATAAAACATCAGTTGTAACTCACTGTTTTATCGTTACAAGCAAATGCCAACAAGTATTTCTTATTGTGAGCCACTATTGTAATGGCCTTATCCTATTTTGACTATTTGAGTATGTGTAATTATGGATTCAGTAAACCAAAAGGTAACCACTTCTGATATATATTAGTTAGAGAGATATAACTACTTTCTAATTTCAGTGTTCCTTTTTCACTCATAAAGTCATAATGTGTATAGTTACAGAGGCATAACGGATAGATTGACTATTCGACCGCAAAGTATAATTACAGAGGCATAATGTATAATTTGACGTGTTTGTATGTAACATAAAAAGTCATACACACCTACTTTACACCAAACAACTTCTTTTTATCATTTACTTATTTACATAATGAAGTACTGTTAAACAGAAGGTGGTACCATCATCTTCATATTTAACCATGGATCTGCTTGAAGAATGAGTTGTGCTGATAAGTTTTGCAGAACATATTTGAGAAGCCAAGGGTAGACTCTAATCTGGAAACAAGGACATTAACTAGTGTCACATATAATACAAAACAAAATATGTGAAATTCAGAACATGACCCGTTGCTAAATGCTAATCAATCCACAAGACGCTTCTGTTTTGCTAGCATTGAGGGATGCTTTAGAATTTCGACTAATAATCAATTGGTGAATGTCATATCGACTACTAATCTTTCTAACCGTCATATTCGCAAATCGCGTATGTGACAAATCACATAACAACAAACTTTGCAATAACAAGGGAGTTTGGATAAAAAGTAGTATCAAAATACATAATTATTGCAACTTGGTCCTTTTAGAAATGTTTATCTTATGGGCTTATTTGAACATGGAAAAGTTCATAAGCTTGCATTCTTTGGATTAAGAGCTTATCAACTTGAGCTTATGAGCAGGCACGAGGGGTTCCATGGGTTCCGGAACCCCATGGATTTTTTCGATGTAGTGTTATTTTTGAAAATAAACATGGATTTTTCCTAAATGGATCTTAAATGCACCCGCTCCACCGAAATGTGTTTCTAATATTACGGTTTAAAATTTTTTGTGCACCCGGTCATAGTTGGTCCAGGTTCCATCCCTGCTTATGAGCTTATTTTCAAGGCTTATGAGCTTATTTTGTTCGGTTGTTTGTTTTAGCTTATTTTCAGGCTTGTGAGCTTACAATATACCGTTCTTAAAAATAAGCTAAAACAAATGCCCTCATAAAACATAAAACAATTTTAGCAAAAAGTCTTGAAAATAGTGATCAATATTTACAATGAAAATAAAATTAGAATGAAACCTTAAGGATAAGAGTAGAAGCAGCAGAAACAACGACAGCAACGTTTGAAGCAGCTACAATAAAAGTAACGAAGAGGTGATCGACGTGAGTTTGATGGAGATGTTGTTGTTGTTGTCTCCATTTGTCGGCCGGTCAAAGGCGGAGGGTGATCAGGGTTGCTGTGACGTTTTCAAAAGTTCGAGAATTGTGATCAAGTTCGAGAATTGTGGATACCTTTTTATTACAGTATTTTTCTTAACAGAATTTTGTAAGGGCGAGCAAATCCACCGAAAACGACTTCGAGACAAACCAACCGAACCGGACCGAACCGAATCGACCTATATTTATTTCGGTTTTGTCGGTTTCGATTTAATTCGGTTCGATTCGGGTTTTTTCGGCTCGAAACCCGAAAATCGGCCCGAACCGAGTTATTCGGTTCGGTTTCGGTTTTCATATATATTTCTCGGTTCGGTTTCGGTTTGAGTTTTTGTCTTTTTCGGTTTCTGGGTCGGTCGGTTTTTTTTCGGGTCGGTCGGTTTTGACCCGATGCTCACCCCTAGAATTTTGTAAGAGCACTAGGTGCCATGACATATCAAAGTTACTCATTCGAGGCTCATGGGGTGCCACATAACTATAACAAACCTCCACAACTAACCTCCCACTCACAACTAACGTCAACTTACTTATTTGGAGCCCACCGCTAATTAAAACATTACATATTTAAAAAAAAAAAAAAAAAAAAGAGACCGACAAAGGGTATATTTTACCTCATGCGTCTGACGACGAGGGTTGGGATGGTAAGCTATAACAAGGGGGTCATGAAGAGCTATTGCAAGGTTGCCATGTTCGCTGTGGCGAAAGATAAAGAGATGGTACCGGGTGCTCTAACTCATGAAAAATGACACAGGACCCACGCAAGAGTAAAATTTTTTTGTGTGGCCACTAACTCCTTTTTCGTAGGTCTTTAAGTTTTTTCGGTGTGCTTAACTTGCACAAGTTCTAAAAACCCACTTTATAAAATTATCTTTGTGAAGATTATTTATTCAAAGGCCGCCAAACTATTAATCATTTTCTTTTTAGGTCACCGATTTTGTGAAATTCTCTTTTGTCAAAGTTTGTGGATGCAAGATTAATATATATATATATATATATATATATATATATATATATATATATATATATATTAATATATATATATATGGGAGGGTTAATGTGAGATCAAACTTAAAGTTGTAAAAATAAGATCAAGTCTAAAAACCATTAAAACATTTATAAATAACAATTTTAGCAATAATACACAAAATATAATATTTTAATAGAAATTAACATTTTAGAAACTAATAATCAAATGATACATGAGTTTGAATTAGTGATACACACGATCACATTACACTAATAAATATTCCAAAATCGATAAACATACAAAACACGATACACATTACACTTCTAATCAAAGTGTATCACCTAGGTTTCATAAATTTTAAAAGAAATCTATCAAAACTTTAACATTTTAGTTGTAGCTAATAAAAATTATTTTTGTTATAAGGAGAGTGTCGACATCAAATTTTAGATTGATCTCATTTTAACAACTTTATGTTTGATCTTATTTGATCTAGATTCTCTCTCTCTCTCTCTATATATATATATATATATATATATATATATATATATATATATATATAATATATATATATTATCAATCCTACGATTTTGGCCTAAGTCTATATAAGGGATGTTTGTTTAAGCTTATTTACCGCTTATAAGGTCATTTTTAGGTGCTTTTACTTTATAAAGTTTATTCTTTTTACTTATTTTGAGACTTAAGGACTTATATAAACTCACTATGTTATAACAAACTTATACAAGTCTACAAATTTTCAATACAAGTTGAAAAAACTGAGCCTTTAATAAGTCAAAAACAAATAAGCTCGTAAGTTCATAAATAATCTTAAACAAACACCCTTTTAGTAGCAAAGTAAATGTTCCATTGGTTACAATGTGTCAAGATTTCATGTAAGGCCTCATGAAAATGAGAATTTTTACAAGTTATACATTTATTTTTATCTTTACGCTTTTCTTGCCTTAACCAAGTTATAACTTTAGCATGTCCATTTCTACCTATTATATAAAAAGATAGCCTTTTATTACTATAGAGCCCTCATCAGATGACACGTAAGCAGCTGTAGCACTCTCAAAAACTGCCACGTCTATCACCAATCCAACGGGTTATGCACTATTTCCTTTTTACCTATTACCTCTTCACTCATTTCTTTCAAAACACATACTATTTTTTACCTCATTTCTCTCACACATACTAACAAACGTGTTTTTTTTTTTTCTTTTGTAGATTTGTGTTAGAATCACTCAAATAAATCACTTGTGGCTTTAAATCTGTAAGTACATATGCAATTTGAGTTACACTTGTGGATTTTCATACACAAATGGATCTGTAAAAGATCTATATGTGTGTGTCGATTGTGTGTATGCTCGTTGTGTTATTTATGATGGTGTGTGTAGATGTTACGAGAATCAAATTTGCCTTTGGTAGCCAAAAAGATGTTGGTGATCCTTATCGACTTCGACCACCGTGACCGTGGTCGACAGTTGATGGTTAAAGGATGGGCGTGAGTTTGGTTAAAGGATGAATATAATCTCAGATATAAATGTTTATGGTTGATTAATGAAAAATAGTGTACGCCCATCTTTTTTAACCTTCATTTTCTCGCACCCTCTCTTTTATCTTTCCCACTCTCAAACTACTAAAGCTTCAATGGTAACACCCTTTATCTTTCCCTTCATTTATACTTCTATTTTTCTGATTTTAACATTTACTAACTTTGAAATTTTACTACATGTGTCTTTTGGGTGTGATACAATTTTGGATACTTTTTTGATGTTAGCTTCGATCTTCGTAGCATGGTGGTGGGGTATGACGTATCTTTGAAAAAACAGAAGAAGATGACGTATGATCTGTTTAAACGAAAACATAAATGGTATGAATCTTTGATATTCATTGTTTGTATCTAGCTTGGGTTTGTGTAGTCATGGTGATGATGGCGTGGTGTCTTCAAGAAACATATAAATGATGTGATTTTTGTTAAGACAAAAACCAAGCGTAACTGCGTGAGTAGCATTTAATGCCCCTTCCTTTTCATATATTCTTTATACATTGTAAAATATTTTCTATTATACTTAGAGCATTAGGTATCGTGGTGTGTTCCGCTTGTCTTGAGAGAAAGCGGTGCCACATCAAGACCTTTCTCATAATACCGAAATTCACCATAACACCAAAAACCTCTCCTCATATAACACCGTTTTTGGTGCCGTCGTGCATATCTAGACCCCACTTTTTCTTCTTTTATTTAAATAAAACAACACATTTAACTAAATTAAAATTTCATTAATAAAAAATTTATCAAAACTTTAGCCAAATAATAGTACGTAGTATAATTTTATAACTAAACTCGGATTAACACACATTTAGCCCAATACACTTAATAAGTACCAACAAATTTTGAACTAAATTTACTAAATTTTAGATTGTTGTGTTATGGTTCCTTATTTTTTTGTTGAGTTATTGTCAAAATAATGATACCAAAGAAAAGAAGAAAAGAAGAAACTAAATTTACTTAAATAGTCTAACTTAAATGGCCCATAAAAGTCCACTCCATCTTCAACTACCTAAATTTGTGCAACCCTAATCACTTTAACCTATACTACGCCTCATCTTGTCTATTTTACGGTCACACAAACCACACTTCATCATCCTCCCTTATCTCTATTTTGCGGTCATGCAACATCAACCTTTTTTATCACAACATTACCCTCTTTTCACACGAAATCAATCAGTATACTACGATTGACATATTTCATATCAAACCAAATCTTGAAAAAAGAACCACCACGCGACAAAAAAAAGGAAAACACGACCAGCGGTACCAACCTTGCGCCGTCCCGTTGCGTTTTTCGGGACCATCTTGGCTGGTCATGACGGCTCAAGACTCGAAAACGCGAGCCCCGGTACCCAAGTTGCGCTGTCCGGTCACGTTAAGCCGGAAAACGCAAGGGAAAACGTTGGGTACCTAGGCCTCTTAGGCTATGCGCAGTGGTTGGGTCGAAGGTCGGTCGGTTGCTTCGGTTATGGTCGGTCGAGCCATTGTGGCTGTGAAGGTTGTGGTCGGTTGGGGGAAGAAAAGGGAGGAAGAAGGTTGTGGTCTCAACCGAGTGTAAAGCCACATATATCCAAAAAAAGCTAACGTTTCCTATTAAAAAAAAATTAAACTTTACCACTTTTACAACATTATAAATACCAAACTCAAACACATTTTTAAACACACAATTTCAAACAACTTCTCATAAACACTTTCAAACACATTTTGATAATTATGTCATCGAGTTATTTTTAATTCTTCGTCTTCCGACGAGGAAGAAGTTATGAGCGAGTTCTGGAGTTCATGGAGTATCTGTGACATGCTTGGGACACTTACCAAGCGTCGCCATCGCCAAAGGCTCGGCGAAACCACACGGCTAGGGATCATGTAGGTGCTCATAATCGTTTAGTTGCCGCTTACTTCTCCGAAGAACCGTTGTATAACGAAAAAACATTTCGTCAGCGGTTCCGGATGCCCCGAGACCTATTCACTCAAATTGTGCAAGAGGTAACCAATCATTCTCCTTATTTTCAACAAACTCCTTATTGTAGAGGGGTACTTGGTATTTCTCCATTGGTCAAGTGTACTGCGGCAATTCGTCAATTGGGATACGCATCAGTTCCTGATTCTCTTGACGAGTATCTGCAAGTGGCTGCAACAACAGCACGCGATTGTCTCCGTAACTTTTGCACGGTTATCATGGAGTTATATGGTGCTGAGTATTTGCGAAAGCCCACGTATTCGGACCTTGAAAGATTATATGCTCATCATGAGCATAAGCATGGGTTTCCGGGATGATGGGAAGCATTGATTATGCAGGTTGGCCTTGGGAGAACCGCCCAAATAGTTTGAGAGGTCAACATGCTAGGGGTGATCACGGGCGCATCCATTCATTTTATTGGGCGGTCGCCTCCCAAGATTTATGGATTTGGCATCGTTCTTTGGTGTCTCCGGGATGAATAACGATATAAGCGTTTTATATCGTTCCCCATTTCAATGATATCAAATCCGGGAGAGCGTGAACTTGAATTCGAGGCTAACGATGTTGTTTACAAAGGGGATATTATCTTCTTGACGGGATATATCCGAATGGTGCATTCTTATTAAGTCCATTTCAAATCCTCCTACCGGTGATGAAAAAGAATGTTGTACAAGAGGAAGCACGAGCGACAAGGAAAGATGTGGAGCGAGCTTTGGTGTGTTGAAGAAGAAGTGGAAAATGCTTAAAGTTCCTACTCGAGGGTGCGTAAACAGGATCTCGAAGATATTGTGTATACATGCATCATATTACATAATATGATCATCAAACACAAGCGGTGGGCGATTTCTCCTACATGGTTTCCACAAGAGGGCCACCGTGATCATGATCGATAAGATCCCATGCGAGAATCCTTAGTAGTTACTCGGAGTTAACGGATCGATCAACTCATCTAAACATAAAATCGATTTGGTCGAACACATTTGGAGAAACCGTGGAAATCTGGACAATCAAGATTGAAGCCAAACGACGAAAGTGACGAAGACCTAACTGACGATAAAGATTTTTTGTGATGTTTTAAGTTTTTAATAAGAATTTTAACGTCTACGTTTTATTAGTTTAAGTTTTTAATTATTGTTGTAATGTTAAGTATTTTTATTAATGAATTTTAATTTTGTTTTTAAAAATATTTGAATTAAAAAAAAAAAAAAAAAAAAAAAAAAAAAATCTCAGGTCACCACTGTGGCAACTAGGTCGTCGTCGTCGTCGGAGAGAAAAGGCGATGTGGCGGCGACGAACTAGGTCGCCATTGTGCATAGCCTAGAGTGAAGGGTATTGTGGCTAAGTCACTCTTCTTTATTTAGGCTCACGCGCCACATCACTCAACACACTCACTTAAAATACCCTCATTCACAACTAACTCAAACCTCTTCACTTGGGCCCCACCCACCCTCATTTATTTCTTTTCATATTTTCTAACACAATAAAATTCATTTCATTTAAATAAAATTACAATACGGGAAAACATCTACAATACGGAAAAACATCTGAATAATAAGAAACATCGATAAATAATAAAAACATACAAAAATTAAAAACCATACGAAACTTAAAAAGTACAATATTTTTCACCTTTTACATGTTGTATTTTGCTATTATTTGGTCTTGTTTCTTTTTGATGATTGATTTTTTTGGCTCCGGCAACCCCTTAGTATCAAGCATGAGAAACTCCAATTCTCGACACTCTTGGAGTGCCTTTTCTTTCGCTATCCTCGCCTCGTACACTTCTTTGGCTCCGTCTACTTTACGTTTATAATCTTGACGTAAAGCTTCCACTATAGCATCCGATTGACTCCCCCCGGTGCTCGTTGACGACTCCATCGATTTTGATTTTTTCTTTGGTCGAGGCTTGCCAATGGACGAGCTCTTGGATCGGGGCGAATAATTCGGCGAGATTATCTTCATTGATCCGTCCGTAGCGTCCTATTTGGGATATTGTTTCAAAACCTTCCACACGAGACCATAGTAAAGCTGTTTCCGATTGAGCCTTAAAGCAAGTCTTTCATTCTCGATATGATCGACATCATTTTCCTCGGTTCTGATTGTAAATGCTTGTAAAACCGTTGAACTTTTGGCAATCACCGTTTATCCGAGTCCATTTACTCGTGACCATATTTTGGCATGCAGTAGGCCTGAACTCGACCGTTGAAGTCCTCCCAATCGAGTCCAAAACGCGTCGCTTAGTCGGTCATTACCGATAGCGGCGTTTGGGAAACCTCGACCCAACACTCGGCTAAAATTTTTCTTCCCGCCGACCAACGAATTGTGGTTCGAGACTCTTCTTCCTCCTCCTCTCGTTGTCCGCCTCCAAATTCACCACGGTCTTGGTTTTTCTTTGGCGCTTTGGCGGTTTTTTCCTTACGACGTTGTTCACGTGTTTCGGTTGGTGGTGGTTGAGGTACTTTGAATTGTGATTCAAAGTAATATTGTTAATGAAGGGTAGAATTGCGGTGGTGATAGTTGTGATGGATAGAATTGCGGTTGTGATTGTTGTGATGGATAGCCTTGCGGTTGTGATGGATAAATGCGGTTGTGATGGATAGAATTGCGGTTGTGATTGTCTTGGATATTGATAAACTTGAAATCGACTTGAGAAGAAGAGTTTGAGCTTTGGGACGATGGGGTGGACGGGTTTGACGAAGACGAGTTGAGAAGATTCATAAATGACATCTCGTTTGGATCTTGAGACATTTTTGGTTGTGGATTGAGATGGTGAAGATAATATATTTTTGAAAGAGAAGTGTGCAATTTTGTGTAAAATATGGGTATTATTTATAGAGTGGGTGGGGTAATATTTGAATTTGAAAAAGAAAGAAAGAAAGAAAGTAACCGTTGGTAAGAAACGGATACTTTTTCAATTTTTTTTTGTCTTTTTCCATGTCGTGGGAGTGGCGATATTACAAACGGCGAGCCACCATGGTGTGGTGGCGAAGGGCGTGACAGCCGAAGGCTCCACGTTGGAATGGCGAGCAAGAATCGCCACGATACCCTTCACTCTTAGTACTACTGGAATCTAAGTTATGTGTTTAGCCTCATATTTTCTTAGTCTTGTTTGATCTTTGTGTTTTATGCAAATGACAAAGATGTTCTCATCCACAACGACGGTCTTGTATCTATGTAAAGAGTATCCAAACAGTATTCTTGATTTCCTTTACATGATATCTTCTATTATTTATTTATTTTTTTTGAAGAAGCAAATAAGGCTTTATTAATTAAGACAAAATAACACCCATGATGGCAGGGGAACTAAAAAAAGTACATGAGATGCATCTTAAGTTAGAAGTAGAGGTGGCAAAATGGTTAGGTTGGGTTGGGTTGGGTCTTGGGTCTTAGATGGGTATGGGTCTATATGGGTGTGGGTCTAGATGGGTCACTTGGAAGGATGAGTCTAAATGGGTATGGGTATAAATGGGTAAGAGTCGGGTCGGGTCGGGTTTTTGGGTTTGCTAGTTTTTTTGTTTCATCATGGAATATAATAATTAATTATTGTAAACAAAGACAAAAAGTATTCAATATCCATTTTTACGTTTTAGTCGGTTTTATACGTTTTTTTGTTTTCACGTTTTCGTTCGCTTGTTTACGTTTTGTCCGTTTTACGTTTTCGTATGCTTTTCGATTTCGTCCAATTTTAATGTTTTTACGTTTTGCGTTTTCGTCGGGGGTTTTTACGTTTTGTCCGTTTACGTTTTCATCCGGTTTTACGTTTCGTTTGGTTTTACATTTAAATCATTTTTACGTTTATGTCCGTTTTACGTTTTGTCCGTTTTTACGTTTTGTCCGTTTAAATCATTTTATTACTTTTTGCCGTTTCGCTTGTTTTTCACGTTTTCGTCCGCTTTTTAGTTTTGTCCGTTTTACGTTTCGTCTGTTTTTACGTTTTCGTCCGTTTTAACGTTATTTTTACGTTTTTGTCCGTTTTGCGTTTTCGTCGGTTTTTATGTTTCTATCCGTTTTACGTTTTCGTTACTTATTTTACGTTTTGTCCGTTTTACACGTTTAGTCCATTTTTAACGTTTTCGTTCGTATTTTCGTTTTGCCCGTTTTCACGTTTTAAATCTTTTTTCGTTTTATCCGGTTTTACGTTTTAAATCCGTTTTAACGTTTTTACGTTTTGCGTTTTCGTCGGTCTTTTCGTTTTATCCGTTTTACGTTTTCGTCCGTTTTTAATCTTTTTATCCGTTTTACGTTTTAAATGCGTTTTGTTCGTTTTACATGTTTAGTCCATTTTTACGTTTTCGTCCGTGTTTAACGTTTTCGTCGATTTTATCGTTTTCGTCCGCTTTTTATGTTTTGTCCGTTTTACGTTTTTCGTACTGTTTTTACGTTTCGTCCGTTTTTAACGTTCTTATACTGCTTTTGCTTGTTTTCTTGAGTTTTTTTACTTTTTCACCGTTTTACACGTTTTTGTTTTATCCGTTTTACGTTTTGTACATTGTTTACGTTTTCGTCTTAAAAGCGTAAAAATAGAGCACGCGCTGGAGGAAAACGTAAAACCGTATTAAAGCAGACGGCGTAAAAATGGATGAAACCATGTAAAGCGGACAACAACGTTAAAACAATGGACGAAACGTAAAATCGAACAAAACATAAAAAATTGGACGGCGTAAAAGGATAAAACATTAAAAACCTAACGAAAGCATGTAAAGCGGATAAAAGCGTAAAAGCGGACGAAACAAGAAAAAGCGGCGTCAAAAGCAGAAAACGGCAAAACGTAACAAAACATACTGGCGTAAAACGGACTAAAACGTAAAAAACGGACGAAAACGTAAAACGGACAAAACATAAAAACGTAAAAACCGGACGGCGTGTAAAACGGATAAAACGTAAAACCCGACAAAACGTGTAAAGCGGACAAAACGTAAAACCCGACGGCGCAAAACGGACAAAACGTAAAAAGAAGATAAAATACGGGCGGCGTAAGAAAGCAGACGGCGGAGAAAACGAGTAAAGCGTAAAAACGGACGAAACGTGTGAAAACAAGCGTAACAAACATAAGAAAACATGTAAAAGCGGACAAAAGCGTAAAAGCGAGCGGCGTGTAAAACCGACAACGTAAAAGCCGGCGGCGTGTAAAGCGGACAAAAATCCCGACGAAACGCAAAAAGCGTAAAAATTGTCAAAAGCGGACGAAAACGTAAAAAACAAGCGAAACGTGTAAAATGGACAAAATCGTAAAATATAGGCGGAAACGTGAAAAAGCGGCGAAACGTAAAAATGCATAAAAACGTTAAAAACGGACGAAAACGTGACAAAACGTAAAAAGCGGACAAAACCCGCAAAAGCGTAAAACATTGTCAAAAACGGACAAAACGTAAAAAAAAACAAACGAAATCGTGTAAAAGCGGAAAAATCGTAAAAAACATACGGAACGTGAAAAAGCGGTGAAAACATAATAAAACAGATTTAAACGGACAAAAGGTAAAAAGCAGCGAAAACGTGTAAAGCGGACAAAAGCGTAAAAAAGACGAAAGCGTGTAAAGCGGACAAAAGCGTAAAAACCATTAAAAGCGGACAAAAGCGTATAAAAGCGGATGAAAATGATAAAATTAGACCGTGAGTGATTTTATAATTTTAGTTAACAATCAACTTAAACCATATAAATATTGTCTTTAGACCCGTATGGGTATATTATTATACCCAACTAGACCCATCAATATTAATTAATTAAAATAAACTATACCCAACTGAACACATCTATTAAAATAAACTAAACCCATTTAGACTCATCCATTAAAAAAAATTACCCAACTAGACCCAAATTTAACCATTGGGTCTTAAATTGCCACCTCTAGTTAGAAGCTAAACATATGCAAAACCATCACCAATAAGACTAACATAAGACAACACCTATGAAGTTAGATAAAATTTATCTAGGAGCCACAATATGCGATTAGGCGTGAATCGACAATCTGAGTGTACATGATATCTAAGTTAAGCATAATGTGTTTCAATTCTTTTTTCAAGTTATCATTAACATGTGATATCTCTCTTCCACTATATTGAATATTATGCCAATATATGATTTTAAAATGTAAGTGGATGAGAATGGTGATAATAGAGGTATGGAATGAGATGAACATTGACAAGGAAAGCAACGAGTGCTTGCAGCAGTAAAAAGATCATGTTACTGAGTAATAGATTTTGTCTATATACTAATTAGTACTATATACTCATGGTGTCATACCTTAATCAATGTTCATTTCATCATGCAGTACTTACTAATTTGCTATATAAACTGAAGAACAAAATACCTTGCAAGAAATAGAAAAAAGAAAACCGAGAAACAAAAATAGACACAAAATAATGGATAGGGATCCTCTCATATCTACATGAGAAACATGAGAGGTAATGTTATATCTACATGAGAGATAATGTTATCTTCTTGTGATTGTCTTTTAAATCAAAATAAAATAAATGTGTTGCAATAATGATAATGTACAATCACAAGAATCATAACATTACTTCTCATGTTCAAATATTCTGAACATGAGAGAATCCTTATCCCAAAAGTAATGGGGTTGTACAATATAGGAATAGTAACATTCTAACTTTGGTGGAAAAAAATGTTTAGGTAGATCAGTGGTCAACACATGAGATTAAACAAGAGTGAGGGCGTGTTTGATAGCCTCTTATTGGGCCATATGCTTATTCGGTCAGCATCAAAATTTGTTTGGTAACATTTTTGTTCTCTCTTAGTCATTCCACTAAGTATTGAATGGGCGGGGTATGTGACATGCAAAATGATTCAACATGTAGATACTTTATAATTGTCATCTTTGATAAACCATTTTGAAGATTTCGAAGCTGATCTACTCATTACAAGAAAAATATAAAATATACATTTTGGTTTACCCAATGTTAATAAACTTTTAAATATGTAGTTTATTGTTGTGTTTCTTGTATTCATATTTCTTTTTATCTATTTTATTCATGAGATAAAATAAAATGTTCTAACGAGTTATAGATAAATTTCAACAATAACAAAATTTCTCGTCTAACTATACAAAACTTTACTATTATTAACAAATTATTTATCATTAATATATTTCAAGAAAATAATATGTTAACAAATAGCATGCTTATTAAATACAAATATTAATTAATAACATTAAAAAAGTAGATTACTCAACAAGATAGGTTGATAGTTTTTCCAGTATAATATTTGTCAAACAAGATGTTTTCGTTAGAACCAATTTCATTCGAACCTCAAAATCTTCGAGCATTTAATCATTCGGTGCTAAATTACTCGGTTTATCAAGCAGGTCCACGAGTGTAGTTAAGGTTTATGTGTAAGGTGAGAGAAATGAAAGCGAGTTGTCATGGTGGTCTCAATAACCCTTTACCTTACCTATTGGTATGTACTTTTATTTTACCAACCTACCATGCCTCACACTTACATTAATTTATATATTTTTCACCCACTCACCATCTTTCTTAGTGTAAAATAGGGAGTAACAAAAAAATAGATATTACTTCAAGGTAAAATTTATTCCGAACACTCAAAGTTCATAGGTTGTTTTGGTACAAAGACATTTAAAGGTTCCGACAACAAGTTATTATCTTAACACTATCTCTATGAGATATATTCCATATCAATGTATCTACGAGAAAGATGTAAGAAACCATATGTATTGCTTCAATTTCAAAGATCAAACGTTTCGACGATTATATTAAATGTGTATACAAGCACGTACATTATAAGAATTTTACATATATACTTTGTCTACTATTCAGTTACCTATCAACTTTATCTCGTTTTTCTAAAGACAAACAAACATATGCTACTCTACATCGATAGTCACAGTGGAGTTTAAACCATCACTACTTGCGTGAGACGCCATAAATACACATTGGATACCGAAATACTCGAAAATCAAATACATTCCGGTTTAAACACTTCCCCACATAGAAATCGAACATGAAACAATCTTGGGCCGTGCTTAGCACTACTAAAAAATACCTAGTACAAAATATAAATTCAACCAAGATAACTCAAATCCTATGTGCATATGTATGTATTTATGAAAGTTGAAAATACAAAATTTTACTTTAACCAAATGATTAATATAAAATGAATTGTAGTCGTATTTAGGTTAATGTTATACCAATCATTAAGCCGAGCCCAATACAATGATCAACCCTTTTAAAACTACATGTTTTGATAAGTTTCATAAAGCTATAACAACCCTAAAAGCACAATGTACAAATCTCTAATGCATAGTCTACCCCAAAACCCATAAAGCGAGGCATGTTTGGTTAGTGGGTTTTGATGTAAAGAATGAATTCATTCACTAAGAAAGTTGTTTGGTATGAATTCATATTGATTTCAAAAGTCGGTATGAAACTCATAGATCCATAGGAGGGAGAGGGCATGTTTCTAACTTATTCCCATACATGTCTTTCTTACTCATCGAAAGATCAACCATGAGTCCACAAACCATGCTTCTTCAAAGGACCATGGTGTGCAACTTTCTCTATTGATAACTATCCTTCGCATCTTTGTCAACTAAGGGGATTGTCATCCTCTTCGATGAGTAGATTTGATCTAGTACCAAAGGCACAAATCTTAGGCTCAGTTAAACTTGTCACCGTTTTCTGATATGCTTTCTTCTTACATCGTCATAATGGATTGTTGTTCAAATCAGCGTCTCTTCGTTTCCCCTTCCTTGTCATTATCTTCTTTTTCATTTGGTTATTTATTTATATGAAACTTGTGGAATAATGATTTGTGACTTGTATTTTTGTTAAAACATGTGGAATTAATCAACCCGCATGAATATGTGATCTCTACGACTACTTTACAAGGATGAAGGAATAAAGAGGTTTAATCAACATTGGAAACAATTCATTTGTTTTCATTTCACCTTAAAGCAATACTAATACAAGTGTTGCAAAAATGGCTAAGCGGCCGATTAATCATTAAGCGAAATAACCGCCTAATTTTCATGTCGGCCTCATTTCGGTTTAATAAAAATTGGTCAACATCTGGATTAATCGATTCGGCCAAATTGAGCATAAATCGGCCAAATCGAATAAATCGCCCAACTTGGTTATGGATAGAAATTTCGGACAAATCAGACATAAATCCGCCAAATCGGTCATAAATCGGCTAAATCGGAAAAAAAAATCGGCTAGATCGGCCAAATCGAGCATATGATCTCAAAATTTTATAATTTTATATATAAAAAATCAAATCCGATTAATCCCCGCTTAACCGACTAATCGCTAGAGGCGGTGCCGGCCGCCAACCACTGATTAGCGATTTTTGCAATGTTGACTATCTGAGTACAAACCAAACGCACCTACGTGACCAATGGCTTTAAAACGCATCGGAACAACCATTTCGACCGATTGAACTGAAAACCTATCAATCGAGATCATCCGATTGACCGGTTTATAAAAAAAAACCGTTTGAAACCCTTGATGTCCGGTTCAGTTTTAAAACCATAAACCACACCTAACAAATAAAAAATAAAACATAAAATGAAGTCCACCTTCCGAACCGCACTAACATTAACCACTCTCACTCACCCACCACCACCCTTCATAAACCCTAACCCTAAACCCTTCATTTCCTCCTTCCAACCACCACCGTCACCACCATCAACCACCGCTTCTCCACCACAATGTCAACCGCCGGCAACACCTCCCCTACCTCCGCCGTCGTCGAAAAGCAGTTCGATGAGTTCCGTCAGCGTTTAAATGAAAGTGGAACTTTACGTGACAGGATTAAATCTGTTGCCACTGAGATTGAGTCTACTACTAGGGTCATGCATTCTGTTGTGTTGCTTGTTCATCAATCCAGACCTATTACTGGTATACTGTTAGTTAGTTACTTAGTAAAATGTGGATAGTTTATATTTATATATATGAGAAATGTGTTTGGCTGCGATTGCGTGTTTTTTCTAGTGATCGATAATGTTTTGGATTTAGTGATACAGGGTGACGTTGATAATTATCTGTCGTAATAAGTTTATATAAGCCCATAAGTCTCTAGGAAAGCCGGGAAGTTTGAGCTTAAGAACAATAAGGGGTGTTTGTTTAAGCTTATATAGCGACCTTATGACTTATTTGGTTTTCGACATGTTTCATAAGCTTACTTTTGTGGCTTATTTTAGAAAAAATCAGTTTATATAAGGTTATCATGACTGATAAGCTTTATATAAGCGAAAAGTCTCAAAATAAGCCACAACAAGTGAGCTTATGAAACATGAGCGAAACCAAATAAGCCATAAGCCCGCTATATAACAAACAAACACCCCCTAACAAAATCACATAAACTTATAAGTCCAAAATAAGCTTAAACAAACACCTCTAAGTGGTTAGCGTTGTAATTTAGTGGACTAGTGATGTTATAGTATGTGTAAAAGCGTTATTGAGGTGTGATGGAACATGTGATTGTTTGCTATTGCAAGGTTTTTGAATGTAATGGACAAACTGTGGTTATCCTTTTGTGCTGGGTCACATGGTTAGTGCTCGATGTTGATAGTTTATCAAATGTGTCCAATATTGCAGAAGTGAAGCTAGTTTTATTGCTACTTTTCTTAGGAAATAAGGAGAGTACATTTGAATATTGGCGCAGTTACGGATAATAGTTTAAATTGTGTAGTAGTCTGTTCACAGAATTTTCGATTTTAGTTTCTAAGAAGTTAGTTCTTGGGAATTAGGATACCAAATAGGTGGCCTGGTCTATTAGGGGTATCTTATGCTTGAGAATGTGAATTAATGCAATATGTATGTGAAGGTATAACGATAAATTCATTACTAACAACATATGTTAATAAGGAGTAGTAGTTAAATATTTTTCGGACCCTGCATGAAGTTTTTCACATGTTTCTGATCCGCTAACTATGTGCACTGTACAGGACCTTGGTTAGTTGCGAACATGATTTATCTGTTATCAAAATTGTTAGAATCTAGGATTCGATATCCTTGTAATGTTGTTTCATTCACTTTGCTATTTGGAATGTAAGAATCACGTGGTAGAAATATAGCATCTGATTTGAATGAACATTATTTTATAGTTATCATTGTCAATCAACTTGAATACTGCTTGCTCATTTGGCACTTATATGTGATATCGGTGTTCTGCTGAATCTTTGGATTGAACTCTTTTTAGAAACTTCCGAAAGAAGTATGTTTTTGACAATGTTATGGACTCTTGGTTAACCTGCTGATGTGCATCAGCTAGCTTGAAATAAGGCTGACCATTGACATATCATTGGCTTATTCTTTTCCCTTTTTTTTGTACAATCAGAGGTTCTAGAGAAGACCAAGACTCAGATAGATGTACTTAAGCAACTTTTCAGTCAACTTTCTGAAATTGTTCGTGAAAGCCCTGGGCAATACTACAGGTAATCATGGTGCAACTCAACTATCTCTTCTTGTTTTCGTCGTTCAGTAATATTAACTCTGCTTACTAACAGGTATCATGGTGACTGGAGGACTGAGGCACAACAGGTGGTCTCTCTGCTAGCTTTCATGCATTGGCTTGAGACAGGAAACCTTCTAATACATACAGAAGTTGAAGAAAAGCTAGGGTGTAAGTCAAAATCTGTACTTTATCTAGATAACGATCATGTGCTTATAGCCATATATATATGGATTACTTTAGGATCGTGGTTCAATAATATCAGCCTAAAACCTCATGAACTGGAGTTTTTGATAAATATTGAGTAGGATCCTTTACTAAGTTAACACGTATTCATGGAGTAGTGCACATGTGTCACTGACATGGCATGCATGTCACAGACTCAAAGGTCTCAATTTATATATCAGAAATTTTTGTATATAATGTGAATTTAACTTTTAACCAAACTTTTGAGAGACTATTGACACTGCTCAATTGCTTTTCCTTCTTTCTTTACTTGCTGCTTTATCACTCTCACTGACTCATGATTAATAAATTTGCTTTTGATGGCTCATGCAGTGAATGCTGCAGAATTTGGTCTGGATGTTGAAGATTATCTTATTGGTAAGTGATTCATGCTCTTAGTTTTTTACTGGCAAACGTGTGGCAATCATCAAGCTGACCGCCATTCTTTTGTTTTACCTGTATAAAATCGCTCAATTGTATTTCATTACTTTACTTGAGTGTTCTAATATAGTTTTCTTATTGCAGGAATCTGTTTCATGTCCAATGAATTGGTAAGAATTCCACTAAACTTTGTTTTCTTATTTTGGGCAGTTTATTTATCTGATTAATTGTTAGCTTTTTTATTATGTGAAAAGCCAAACATTGTTTGTGCTAGAGGTGTTACGTTATATGACATCCTTTCCTAACTAGTCTGTAGGTCCAACTATATTGGGCTTCTTTTTCCTATTGAGATTTGAGAATGAAATTTGTATAATAAAGTACATAATTATGTTTTGCAGCCCAGGTATGTGGTGAACCAGGTCACAGCCGGGATTATGACTGTCCTAGAAAGGTCTTGAAGTTTTAACAGACCTTCATGCATCATTCCGCTTGCTTAATCTGAGGAACGATTTCTTGCGCAAAAAGTTTGATGGTATGTTATTTCTACATCCTCTAATTTATGTTGGGATTGTATGCAAAGCATATTTCTAGTTTCTTTACAAACCCGAAATGCTCCGATTTTTCCTGTTATAAAAAATTAAAAAGCGCGTGTCATAAACTCATAATGAGAAGAGGTTATTCATTAGCTCACATAATGGTCTGTTTGGTGGTTACGTTTGAGGTTTGGCATTGGAGGTGGCAGGATGGTAGGTCAGGCAACTAGTCCAAAACGGGTTATTTTTTGGGTGGATCAAAACGGGCTGGGCCGGGTTGCTTGTCCTGCAAACAAGTATTGTCCATTTTTTTGGGTTGATTATTACTACAAAAATTATAATTTAAATCTTTGAATAAAAGGATTTAGGAGGCTACATGAATATATAATAGACTTGGGGTGACTTTGAATAAGCTCGACATTTTCGATTTGTTCCCTTCTAGTAAATTAGTTGGCGTTGTCAACTCATTGTTCTAGATATACCCCTAAGAGTAGGTATATCATTTCGCTTCTCTATTTGTTTTATTGTCTTATTTATCTTATGATTTGTGGTATCCGCTTTCCCTACTTAATGAGGACCTCCTAAAGGTGACAAATTGGATGGGCTGGGTAACAGGTCGAAACAGGTTCGCGTCAAACGAGTAATATAAACACCGGGTCAAGTTGGCCCTCAAACATTTATCTTTCACTTGCTCTTCGAAATGTATAAATGTTTAATTTGCTAAATGTTATTATGAAAACTACGACCAAGATACCAATACAATGGCTGTGAAAACGATGGAAGAGGTAAGTATTCAAAGTTTAAACGTGTATTGGGTCACTTTCAACCCATTTGGCTAGTTACTTCCGTACTATATTTTTTTAAATTACCCGTGTGGCCCATTAATGGATAAATGTTATAACCCAATCGAACCCATTTTTATATAAATGAGGATAAAATTACTGCCTACAATAGGACTCTTTCTCATTTTGCAGCCTAGCCATCTCACTGTTACATTTTTATGCAGGAATGAAGTATGACCTGAGAAAAGTTGAAGAAGTTCACTACGATGTGAAAATTCGTGGGTTGGCATCTAAGGGCGATTTAAAAGGAGACCAAGGCATACAAGAATCTTAGGAAGTTGCAGGATCGGGTGAAGGCTTAACATTTGGCCCAATTCCTGTACTTGGTTATCTTTTGAAGAATTAGTAAGTATTGAATCACTGCTAGGTCATGTTAATGGTAGCCGAATTATCTTAAATCACTTTTCAGACGTTTCTACATATTCCAGACTTGGCCATTCTGCATTGCATATTCTAACATGCTAATTTAACTCTTGCCTCAAAGAATACAAACCTAAAAAGAAACTAATAGAAAACCTGCAAACTCGAGTTTGTCGGGTGTATTGCTGTTTTGGATATATATATTTTTTTCTTTTAAAAGTAGAAAGTATAGTTTTGGAACTGATAACAAACTAGAATACAACTTATACAAGAAACAGCGAGTGTGCAAGACTTGGGCTAATACATGAAAACAAAATCGAACCTCACCAAACTGGATTTGGTATTCTCAGATCGATTCATGGCTCCAGTCATGGCAGACACTATTCAGTTTTTGGTTTGCGCTCTAAACTGGAATATTTTGTGGTTCTTTTTAAAGTCATGCTTTCATAAAATTGAGCAATATTATTTACAACGTTTAGAGAATTTTTACAATTGGAGGCTTATTAAGGCGAAATAAATTAATTACCAGAATCACTTTAGTTTGGTAAGATTGGCTTGTTTACAACATCATACAAAGAAAAAAAGTTCAAAGCAGCAAGTTTGGTTTAAGAAGTCTACTAATTAAACACACTGGATCTATTTTTTTTTATTTTTTTTTGACTTTAAATGCTCAATCTAATTAAACAGAGGCCTGCACACAAGTTTTAAACATTGTACTACTTGCACTGAAATGAGCTGTATTCATATAACCATCTGACTGAGTTGTGTATACACTAGTATCATACTCTTTTTCGTGTCTTTTTGTACTTTGGTGGAACACACAAAGCTTTCATCAGCTCAATTGTAACCACTGCGACCAGACTCTTGAGAAGTGGTGCGTGACTCGTTGCTTGTGATGGAACCCCAATTGGTTAACCATTCCAAGGACCTCACTCATCTTAGGCTATAATGGACAACTTTTGTGCTGACTTTAGTGAGTAGTTACCTATGAGTCTTGGATCCACAATTAGCCGGAACCTTTTTGATCCTTTGAATGGTCTCACCCATTCTAGAAGGTTTTGCTCATTATGAGGCCGGTTCATATCCAAAGAGCGCTTGCCCGTGATAAGTTCATATAGGAAGACCCCATGGCTCCATATGTCACTCTTGGACGTGCGTTTCCCTATTAGGATATACTCTCTGGTGCCATGTATACAACCATTCCAAGTGCTTTCTGACATTATATTGAAAAGCAAAATGTATCATATATTTGTGTGAGAAGACACCAAACGTGCAAACTTAAAGCCGGTGTAAACTGAAGGTATACCATGGTCGAGACATGGGCTAAGCCCTCCTTGAGGACCTAATTGAGCCAATCCAAAATCTGAAAGCTTAGCATTCCATTGACCGTCGAATAACTTTATAACAAATTTTATTTGCCAAATGTCTAACAGATATCTAGCGCTTTATTGAATAAAAGCATACCACCGAAAAGGTCTTTTGATGATGAACAAAACTAGCCAATTTGATATAGTTCTGACGTGTGCGTAATTTCATACGAAAGGTATGGGCGGAGATAGGGAGGGGTCCCGGGGTCACGTGCCCCCTAGCAAAAAAAATTGTAATGTAAATTTTCTAAAATATATGGTTTTTTTTTTTGTAATTTACCCCTTAATAATCATTTTGTTATGTAGTTTGGAAAAATTACCAAAATGTCCTCCTCGAAAGCAAAATTTCAGCTCCGCCCAGTCGAAAAGGTGAATTTTAATATATCTAAGAGAACTTTTAGGATACACACTTAATCTATCAAATAACTTTAAAATTATCCAAAATTAATTTAAACCACATGGGCCAAAGGCGTATACTTCTATGAAAGTTTGAATTATGTACTAGCACCAAATATTTATCGATCGAACAAAGCGAACCGATATTGATATCTTATACCACATGCGCGATTTAATAAAAAATAACGACGCTTAATACACGTATATATATCATAATCAAAAGTCCGCTGCAACACAAAATGTATATATCATAATCAAAAGTCCGCTTGCAGCGCCGGGTGCTATTTTCTCCTCGTTGCAAGTGAGATTCATTCGCCAATAAATTTGTAATATGTAGAAATGATAAACGGTGATGTGTAGTTATTATGTGTGACAAAATGAAAATGGCTATGTTAAGTTTGGTAAGTACAGAATGGGCATGGCCCAAAGTTAGGTGATAAAAGCCCACTAGGGCATATGACAGGAGATATAACAATGCAGCCGTCAAACATAAACATAAATCCTTTGAAGTAGAAAACCATTCCAAAGAAAAAAGCCAGATGAAGCCTGTGTTTTCGACTTCTGGTTATTTTGTGGGATGTTGCACGCACCACTAGTGATTTGTATCCAACAAGATACATAAAAAAAAGTTGTACATGTTTACAACATGACATGACATAGTGTGCCATTCACAAGTAAGTTGTTTTTCTTTGTTTTAATACAATCTTTGTATATACAATTGAAATTATAAAAAGAAAAATCTATTAATCTGTATTTATCTTAAAAATAGTTATTATTTGTAATAGCGTTTGTTAACCCAAACACACTTCTATTTTAATACACAGAACCCAAACCCAAACACTCCCCAACTTTTTTATTTTATATATTTATTAATAATATTTCTAACACACGTCAAATGCATTTCATATTCTATAAATCCCGCTAAAATTCATTTCTCTCTCTCATAACCGCTACACACTAAAACACACACACATTTTGATTTGCTGAATCCTCCTCTATCTCATGGAAACCAAACTGAATCCTTCTGTTACAACTGAAAACGTATGTAATTTTCTATCAAATTTGTTACGTCATTAATTTATTCTCCTAAAATTTAGGTCAAGTTAATTAGTACGTTTTTGATTATAATTACTTGATGTTTTAGGTTGATTATTGTGTTATTCGTTGAGTTCGATTTGCGTGTTAGAGATTATGATTAGTTTAAGCGAAATTCTAGGGCTCGTTAGCGATTTTATGTGAATTAACATGCATAGTGATGTCGTGTTACGTCATTTTCTAGTTTTTTTGTTATGATATATGTTAATCATTGTAAGTTGAATCGGAATTGATGAATACTTGTCTTGTATTGACCAAATCAGTTTATTAATGCGTTAGTTTCGTTGAGTTCGATTTGCGTGTTAGTGATTATGATTAGTTTAAGCGAAATTCTAGGGCTCGTTAGCGATTTTATATGAATTAACATGTATAGTGATGCCGTGTTCGTCATTTTCTAGTTTTTTGTTATGTTATATGTTAATCATTGTAAGTTGAATCGAATTGATGAATACTTGTCTTGTATTGACCAAATCAGTTTATTAATGCGTTAGTTTCGTTGAGTTCGATTTCGTGGAGTCGTGTTAGTGATTATGATTAGTTTAAGCGAAATTCTAGGGCTCGTTAGCGATTTTATATGAATTAACATGTATAGTGATGTCGTGTTCGTCATTTTCTAGTTTTTGTTAGGTCAGGTTATGTTTAGGCAATTTTGTATGTTAATCATTGTTAGTTGAATCGAATTGATGGATACTTGTCTTGTGTTGACCAAATCAGTCTATTAATCGTTAGTTTCGTTGAGTTCGATTTGCGTGTTAGTGATTATGATTAGTTTAAGAGAAATTCTAGGGCTCGTTAGGGATTTTATGTGAATTAACATGTAAGCCCACAAATAAGCAAACAAACACCCCTAAGTGGTTAGCGTGGTAATGTAGTGGACTAGTGATGTTATAGTATGTGTAAAACGTTATTGAGGTTTGGTGGAACATGTGATTGTTTGCTATTGCAAGGTTTTTGAATGCAATGGACAAAACTGTGGTTATTCTTTTGTGTTGGTCACATGGTCGGTGCGCGTTGTTGATAGAGTATTAATGTGTCCAATTACTCCAATCTTGCTTAAGTGAAGCTAGTTTTATTGCAACTTTTCTTAGGAAATAAGGAGAGAGTTCATTTGAATATCTCGCGCAGTTATGGATAATAATTCAAATTGTGTAGTAGGCTGTTCACAGAATTTCCGATTTTTGTTTCCAAGAAGTTTGTTCTTGGGAATTAGGATACAAAATAGGTGGCCTGGTCTATTAGGGGTTATCTTATGCTTGATAATGTGAATTAATGCAATATGTATTTGAAGGAATAACGATAAATGCATTATAAACAACGTATGTTGATACGGAGTAGTAGCTAAATATTTTTTGAAACCTCGTGAAGTTTTTCACATGTTTCTGATTCGCTAACTATGTGCACTGTCGGGACCTTGTTATAGTTGCCCACATGATTTCTCTGTTATCAAAACTGTTAGAATGTAGGATTTGATATCCTTGTAATGTTGTTTCATTCACTTTGCTATTTGGAATGTAAGAATCACGTGGTAGAATTATAGCATATGATTTGAATGAACATTTTATGGTTATCATTGTTAATTAACTTGAATACTGCTTGCTCATTTGGCACTTATCTGTGATATCGGTGTTCTGCTGAATCTTTGGATTGAACTCTTTTAACTGTTTCATTTTCTTTTGTTTCCGATTGTATTAGGATGGCAAAATCCAAGAAGAAACTCAAAGCAGGATAGAGAAGCGACAGCATCACAAAATGCGCTTCTACCAAGAAAAGTGTGGTTTTCCGACACCGTTTAACACTTTGTGTGATAAATCGTTTGTGGAGGCTGTTTTAGGACATCCTGTTCAGGAAAGTGTGGTTAGGAAAATCAGAAAGCGTCTTGGTGCAGAGGTTAATCTTGCTATAACTACGTAAGTGTTGTAGTTTCATGAGTTCAAGTACTTATTACTATAAAATGGTAAAATTAATGGGCTGCTTACTTGAATTTATTACCAGCTGTACTGCTCAGTCCTTAATGGAGGTCAAAGACAAGTTACCTGATGGGTTTTTGCTCGACCGGTATATTAGTTATATAACAAGAAGTTTTATATATTCAAACTTTTAGCAATGCTTATCATTCTCTAACACAATAGGTGTGGACATAACCCTCCAATAAGTGATGTGGATTGCGTTGTTCAGAGAGCTCTCAATAAAGAAGCTTCAAAGGTTTTGCTTGCTACCTCGAGTGATGATGTGTTGGCTAAGACAAGATACGTATGATAAATGTCTCTTTTCTGAGTATTTTTATTTTCTGGACTAATACTTTTTATAACCAATCTTCTGGTACTTTCTTTTATAGACTCCTGGTCTCCCCGTTCTATACGCCAAAAGTGAAAAGGACTTGCGTCTTTTTGGTCCGACTGACAAGGAGAGGATGTCATTGGAAGAAAACCAAGTAAGACAGCACTCTTATACATCTATATGCTAAAATTAGTTTTTGTGTTCTTCAACTTCTTTTAGTTAATTTTACTTTGTCCTTGATAAAATTGTGTCACAGCTTGAAAGTGATGAGAGTATGGGAAGGAAACACAAGAAACAGTTGAAGCGAGACACAAAAATGGTGAAGTGGGCCGATAGGGATGAAGAGAAAAAAAGGCTGAAGAAGGCTGACAGGAATGAGGTACTGTTTCTTAAACTTCACGTTCTGGATCTGTTTGAATTTTTGTTTCACTTTTTTGTCAAATTATTTGTCTTGATATGGTTATCTGATGACACATTGATAAGGTATCATGTAACCATACATCTGATCCGTTTAAAGTTTTCTACACCTGATCAGGATGCTGGTTTATTAACCAAATCAGGCTTCAGACTGCATAAGTAAATCTTTCATAACAATTCATGAAATTGGCTGCATGTGCAGCACCAACTATTAGAAATCAACTAATCCACATATGAAGTTGGTTAATATGTTTTTTGCTGAGTTTTTAAATGTGTGTCCGACTATTCTGAATAATATGGCTGAGTTTTGATGATGTTTTGAAATGTGTGTTTCTACACGTATCGGGATGCTGGTTTATTAACCAAATCAGGCTTTAGACTGCATAAGTAAATCTTTCATAAACCTTTATGAAAATGGCTGCATGTGCAGCACCAACTATTATAAATCCACTAATCCACGTATGAAGTTGGTTAATATGTTTTTGCTGAGGTTTTAAATGTGTGTCCGACTATTCTGAATTATATGGCTGAGTTTTGATTATGTTTTAAAATGTGTTGACAAATGCAGAGGGTCTGATGATGGATGCAAGGTTGAGAATGATGACTTTTTCACTAATGCAGGATCTAAAATCCATGATGCTACCACTTTTAGTATACAATGTTTTCACCAGAGCATAATTCATGCTCCCTGACTTTGAAAAGTACGTTTGTTTTCCTTGAATGACTTTGTGAGCGCTGTCTTGAATCTGTGTACAAATAATACCTGTGTGAGTTGAACCTGAAATCCATTGTTTTGCTTGAGTTTTTACTTTATCATTCACAGAATAGCCATGGTTGTTCCTTGATTTTTACTTTATTAGGTCCTCTTAACTTGGTGTGATGGAAAGTGTTTATTTGGTGTACAACATACTTTTGTTGCAAGTTAGAAATATACATAAAAGTAAATACTTCTCAACATCAAAAACTGATAGAGCAGTGTATATGCCTAAATGTGGAAAAGTTTGTTCATTTTAAAGCTTGAGAAATGAAGGCATTTGGAAAATTCTATAAAGGAAGGCCACTTTTCTAAATAGCTAAAACAGTAGATATTTAGTATGAGACAACCTTTGAGTAATTTCTCAGACAACTTGGCTAAAAAAAACCATTGCAATTAGTCAATTGGCCATGGAGAACTAATTACAATACTAATTAAAAATACCAGGTAACATACATTGTTATTGATGCTTCCTCAACTTAGAAACGAAAGAACAAATATAGGGAATAGTTTAACAGCGGCTTCATGAATGATTTAAGCAAACCTTATACGAGAGTATCAGCTCACAATAGCAATGTAGAGATTGATATTTGATACTCTTGTAACTGTTGACTTTGTGGTTAAACAACTTTGACATGGTTTCAATTCCAAATGAGGTTTATATTTTTTGAAAACTGGATATGTATCTAGCAGTATGAATCAGAACGATGAAGTTCACCCACCTTTCTCTCGAATGCAGCATTCTTAATCTCTTCATCTGCTGCTCCAAGTCAAGGAAATCTTTCCATTTTGAAGCTGGTCTCTTCAGTTTTTTCATTATTGAGCTTGATCTAATACTTGTAAAACCATGATTAACATTTTCGCAGGCTCGCCGCCTCTTGAACTTTGACATTATTGAGCTTATCGCTTTGTATGCAAAACTGTGATTGACATTATCTTTATGCTGAATTTTGTTGTACTCACCCTATTTGAAGATATGCCTATCTCCTTATCAGCGTGATTATGCTTAAGTTGAGTCTCACCACCCCTTATGAAATTTTCTTTCCTCATTGTCCTTGGTTTCTTGTCTGGAAAAGAATACGATATAATGTGAGTACTTTGTGGTACCCCATTGCCTCAGAATCTCTATATAATACTCTATGAATTCGTCCCCATGTGTTCCTAAGCCTATATATACCCCATTTTATCAGTTGCAATAACATCAATAATCATCTCTACCCAAGAACATCACTTGGAAGAAGGATTTTGTGACATAGGGCTTGACAAACCCTTGTTCCGAACACCCTTTGCACCATACCATCATCACCACCATGATTTCCATTACCCTAATACCATTTACAGAACCTTGTTCATCCATTTCCAGAAGCTTAGAACACATAAACTTGGAGAATTCACCATAATTCTCTCAAAGAACACTTTATTAAAACCCATAACCAAACGCCCCTGTTTCGCTACCATTGACGAGTTGCTGATTTCCAGAAGTTGGGATAAGGCATGGGGGTATCACAGTAGGTTTTGGGTAGTGTGTTGATATTGGAATCATTGGTTGTCACTATAGTATTGGTTGTAGGCGAAATCTTGGATTTATGCTCCTAGTTTGGTCAACGCTTGCTTTTGTGAACCATTGGTGACATTCTTATTTATATTTGGATGAAATATTTTGAGTTTATGCTTTGTAATATCTTTGTCTTGATATTAAATATGGTGTAGTAATCTTGTGTTGTTTAGGCGATTTGTGAACTAAGATATGGAGTGTTTGGTATTGTGTTTATTGAAGTGGACAAATGTGGTTCGTGTAAGTATATAGGCCGAAAGGGTACTTATTGATTTATACTCTTATCATTTCACATAAATTATCAGTTATAACAAAGTATAAAGGCCGAAAGAATTTTTTGTTATTAATCGATATAAACATTAGTCGCATCTATAGGGCGAAAGGATTTGTGACTTGTGTTATCTTGATTTCGTAGTTATAAACACTATCCAACACTCCTACATCCTTTGATCATTCTCGAACAAGCATACTGTAATCATTTTCTTGGTTATTCGTATATCATCACTTTACTAGTAATCTTTGTTATATGCGGGTTTTGGTTAATTTGATAAGTGACAATCATTTTAGCCTTGGCACATTAATAGCGGCGTGAGAAGACTACATTCCTGGCGACGCAGTCTTACCTAAACCTTTACTATAAAGGGGTTATACTCACCCATGTGTTTTATGTATTGAGTCGGTTAAAACTAGTATTATAAATTTAAAGCTTTCGAAACACATCAAAGTTTTGGCATCACTGCCGGGGAATTGTTTTAGTTGTTATGGGTTTGTTTGCTTGTTTTGTGCTTTTTATTCGCTTAAACGTGTTCTTAATCGATCAAAATGTGAAATATGTGTTTTTGAGCTTGCAAGGACGCCAATCTTTTTCTTAAGACCACCGCACTTCTGGAAAATTTCAAATAAAACGGCTATTTTCAAAACGAGTACGACGCACATTTTCATAAGTACACTGGTATCGTGGAATTTTTCTTCACTGTTTTCGTTTCAAATTTCAAACTACGGCGGTTTTTACCTCTGTTGTAAAATCGCCCAGGCCGCCTATTAATCTCCGTGATAATCACCGATTCAGCGCCTTGATTTATCATAATCGGCCTATTTAATCGGTTTGGTCAAAGATCGCTTAAAATCGGTCAACAAACTGATTAATCGGACAAAATCGAACAAAATTGGTCTAATCGGACAAAATCGCTTTAATATCAGTCAATAAAATCACTTAAAAATAAGACAAAACCGCTTAAAATCGGTCAACAAACGATTAATCGAACAAAATCGGTCAAAGCTTGCTTAAAAACGGTCAACAAACCGAGTAAAATCTATATTTGACTTTGAACTTTAAATAATTATGTATTATGTTTATATTTGAACACTTGAAATA
Source organism: Chrysanthemum lavandulifolium (assembly GCA_022545495.1). Lineage (NCBI taxonomy): Eukaryota > Viridiplantae > Streptophyta > Magnoliopsida > Asterales > Asteraceae > Chrysanthemum > Chrysanthemum lavandulifolium. The sequence goes on from CM040240.1 coordinate 74,987,185, forward strand.
TTTGAACTTTGATGCACTATGCTTATCTCATCTATACTCTCTAATAAAAGAGAGTTTTTTTGCCTTACCCTAATTAATTTTTTCTAAAGATAACTTAGCACCTCATGTTGCCACGTGTCCATCTCATTCTTTTAAACCCGTTTTCGAATATGCTCGAGTTAATTTGTCCCGCTAAAAGTGATTGAATGTGTGTCTAAAAAGTGTTTGACTAAATTTTACACTTTTTTTCAACAATTTTCAAAAATGTGAAATTCTCATTATCTAAATTTTAACTAGAAAATTGAAAAGTTTCATTGTGTCTTTTTATCACTTTTTCATTCTCACTTTTATACGTCCGTTTTAATATGTTTTCATATGTTTTTTTTACGTTTTTATCCGTTTCATTACGCTGTCGTCCGTTTTCTTACGTTTTTGTCTTTTTTTACGGTTTTGTCATTTTTTTACGTTTTCGTCCGTTTTTTACGTTTTCGTCCCCTTTTTTACATTTTCGTCCGTTATTTTACGTTTTCATCTCATTTTTTACGTATTCGTCAATTTTTTTACGTTTTCGTTCTTTTTTACGTTTCTGTCCGTGTTTTTACGTTTTCACCCGTTTTTTACATTTTCGTCCATTTTTTATGTTTTCGTCCGTTTTTTATGTTTTCGTCACTTTTTGACGTTTTCGCCCGTTTTTTACGTTTTCGTCCTTTTATTTACGTTTTCGTTCGTTTTTTTAACGTTTTCGTCCGTTTTTTTATGTTTTCATCCGTTTTATTACGTTTTCATCCTTTTTATTACGTTTTCATCCTTTTTTAACGTTTTCGTTTGTTTTTTACGTTTTCATCAGTTTTTGTACGTTTTCGTCCGTTATTTTACGTTTCGTCCATTTTTTACGTTTTCATCTATTTTTTATGTTTTCGTTCGTTTTTTACGTTTCCGTCTGTTTTTTTCCATCTATTTATGTTTTCGTCTGTTTTTTACGTTTTCGTCTGATTTTTTACGTTTTCCACCGTTTGTTTAGGTTTTCATCCGTTTTTCTATGTTTTCGTTGCTTTCTTACGTTTTTGTCTGTTTTCTTAGTTTTCGTCCATCTTTTTACACTTTCATCCTTTTTTACGTTTTCGTCCTTTTTTACGTTTTCGTCCTTTTTTACGTTTTCGTCCGTTTCATACGATTTCGTAAGTTTCGTATGTTTTTGTACGTTATTATCTTACGTAATAAAACGGACGAAAACGTTAAAAAATGGACGAAAACGTAAAATTAGACTAAATCGTAAAACAGACGTATACGTAAAAACCGGCGTAAACATAAAAACAAACGAAACGTAAAATGGACGAACAAACGTGCATATATAAAACTTAAAAAACAAGCAAAACTTAAAATGAAAATGGACTAAAACGTAAGAAACTAAAAAAACGTAATGAATAAGTTAAATTGATAAGTCATGAATAAGTTAAATTGATAAATGTTTTGTTTTAATTAAAACAAAAGGTCTACTTGTTTTCTCTTTCATAATGCACACAACATGATTTATCATGTTGATAAAAACTTGAGAAGATATTTATTCTTAAAAAAACCATCATTCATTTTATAAAACTAGGCGAGTACCCGCGCCTAGCGGCAGCGATTTCTAACGTCAGATAATTAATGATTGTGATATTGTGGTGACTGTTTTGTGTAGCGTTTAAAATAGTACGTGAACTGATGAAAATGTAATTGCAAACGGTTGTACTAAACGATAACCAAAGTCTAGACAAAATTCTTAACATCTATCAAACAACATATAAAAACATTTAATGAAAATGAAAGTAAACATTACATCAGTTATGAGATAAAAACTAACAACCCACGTTACTTGTCGCGTAAAAATTAACAAGGATGAGATTAATGGTGCCGTTGTTAAAAAGAATGCAAGTACCAAAATTAGCATAAATGTGATTAGCCCAAAATAAAAAAAAATGAGCTAATTTTAGCTATTTTGTAAAGATTTGGGCATATTTAGCGTCGTTTTTTTTTTTTTTTTTGAAATTGGCATATTTAGCCAATTGAAAAGTTAAATGTGCACTAACGGGCACATATTTTCTCTTAATTGTAAAACATTATAATCGTTTTTGAAGAAAAACTTATATATAGCGACAAATCGTTTTGTATTAAAAAAGTTTATGGGTTCTAAACGAAAAATAAAGTTTGAAGATTTGGGGATTAAACATAATGTTTTGAAGCCCGGTTCGACCCGGGTAGTTCAACTGGTTGAACCGTTCCCGTCGAAAAACGGATCAATTTAAACCGAGTCAACCCAACAGGTTGGGTCAAAATGAGTCAAATTAAACAGGTCAACCCACGGGTTTAAGCGTCTGGTCAACCCGGCTATATGTATTAATAGTTTCGACTTTTCACTTTTCACTTTTTGTTTTCCTTTATATATAATATAGCAGGTACCGTGTTGCGGCGGGTGGCGTGTGATGATTAACCAGAAATAGATCTCGATGAGACACGATTTACCGGTTTGTATCGGTTTTAACGGTCCTCTAGCTTCGTTTCGGATGGTCGTTATTGGTTAGCCGAATAGGTGGCATGACACGGCTCCGGTTGAACCCATTGGTCCGGTATGATTTTCAAAAATATATGTACCATCAACTTGTTAGCTTGTATGAAGCTTTGCATGTTTTATTAATTTGTATAATGTGTATAATAACATGTACTTTTCATTTTAGGGTGTTTTGAAAATTACATTAATTAGTGTGTTTAATTATTTTATATTTAAAATTATGTTGTAGCTTGTTTAAATTGTACATTGTGAAATTTTTTATTGTACTTTTTAGTAATGGGTGTTTTAATTGGTTGTTTTTTAATTCGGTAGATATGCTTTTAATTGGTTGTACATTGTGAATAAATTATTTGTATAAAGTGATCAAGTATATATCAAGATACTAAAGTGTTTGTGTAGCATAAACATGCCTATAAGTCACATAATTACCGGAGGATGGAAGGCACGGAGAGCGAAAGGCTATAAAATGTTTTGTGAAAAAGTAGTTATAGTTTAGGTCTCAATTAGACCCGCTTCTCTATAACTCGAGGCTCGATACCAATCTGTAACACCCCATTTCGTGATACGCAGCGGAATTCAAGCTGGGTGTTACTTCATGGCACAACATTATATCAATAGAAAACGAACCCTAATTGAGTCGTTTAAAAGATTTATCATTCGATTTATATAAATATCGAGTTTACAAAATATGGTCCCAGTGGTTTTACAGCTTTATTAAATAAGTTTTCGAATGATAATATAGCCTTCGAGTATTCGCGCCTTCCGCGCCATCCTCGTAAATTATGAACCGTAGATAAACATGCTAAAAAGTGTCACACAAAGGTTGGTGAGTTCATAGAGTTTATAGATAAAACAGCTGAGTTCAATATTTTGATTATTGTAATAAATACCAATATCGATGAAATAAGTAGTGGGTTACGTTGTTATCCACCCATAGTTCGTTTGTTTAGTAATCAGTTGAACACACGTTTCAAGGTTGGGTCATGTTGTTGTACCCATAAATTCGGTAGTCTCATGAACGCAAACCTTAACACGAACGCGTCATAATAATGACGTAAATTACAAACATCATAATAATGATGTGAGCAACAATGCACTCGGTAGGAGTTTGCCATTCTCCTAGTATTCTCAAATAAAGTGCATTTGGTTACCTATCCACTAACACAAATGGGCGTCAATCGCCAATAGATCTATTCACTATATTCGCTCACCGCAAGTGATTAATGGTTCATGATATGAGGACTTTCGTGGCAATAAGAAGTAACTTAAGCAATAGCAATCAGTGTAGGTATAGCATAGAAAAATACTTGTGTTGGGATTTGTAGCATGTATCTCCCGAGTTTGAAAAACAAGTAAAAAGTGGGGCTATGAACTCACTGTAATATGTAAAAGTATAGAGTACTTGTGAAAGTAAATGAAAGTAGTTGAGCATGTATCTCCCCAAAAGAGTTTACAAAACTAATAAATGATAGAAAATAGGCTCGAACTCACAAGAATTCATAAGAGTTTAAAATAAATGTAAAATATCAAGCAATATTTGAGCATGTATCTCCCAAAACATTCAAAATAAGGAAAATAGGGATATGACTCACGATGAATTCGTAAGAGTTTAAAATAAATGTAAAATATCAAGCAATATTTGAGCATGTATCTCCCCAAAACGCTTAAAATAAGGAAAAGAGGGCTATGACTCACAGAATATGTAAAATTTTTAGAGTACTTATAAAAGTGAAAGCATGTAGTTGAGCATGTATCTCCCCAAAGCATTAACAAACAAGTATAAAAGCGGACTCTGAACTCACCTTGGTGTTATCGTAGTCACGGTGGAAAACAAATTAGATAATATGAACAAACCTCCGACCCTCGACTGAGTTGGTATATCATGTATTTAGTATTCGTGTTCAAGTTTATGCGACGATAATGTTCTTTATATACATGAAGTCTCTTCAAAATTTAATAATACTTATCGACTTATTTTCATGGCTCGAATGATTGTTAGTAAATTTTATAGAAATCAAGTTATTAAATATTTTATGTTTCCTAAATATTATAATTCACAATTTTAAATATTTATGCTTTTATCCTTGTACTTTCAAAATGACACTATAAACCCTCAACTATGGGTTTTTGACAAAATCAACCCTTATATAATTAACTTCACAGAAATTACATTTTAGTCCAAGAAAACTTTATCTTTCAAAATTACTATTTTATACTTGTAATTTTATAAGAAAGAAAAATTACGTTTGGTCCCTATGGTTTGCCCAAATAACAACTTTAGTCTCAAGTCGTTTTATTACACCAGTGATCTAATTTTGAATAAAAATAAAAATTTGAATAAAAATTTTAAAAAATTTGAATAAAAAAATTTTGAAAAAAAAAAACGGACATATTTTTTAAAGATTTTTTTTAAAATATTTGAAAATTTTTAAAAATTTTTTGAAACTTTTATTCAATTTTTTTGAAATTTGATTTTTTTATTATTTTTCAAATTTTTTTTCGAAATTTTTTTTCCAAAATTTTTTTGGAAATTTTTTCTTTTGGAAAAATTTTCAATATTTTGAAATAGTACAAAAGCGAACAAAACGAAATAAAACGGACAAAATGTAAGAAAACGGATAAAACGAACGAAAATGGATAAAAAACAGCAGAAAACGCAAAAAAAATGGCGAAACGGATAAAAACGAACGCAAAAAGGAAAAAAAAAGACAAAAACTAAAAAAAGCGGCGGCGAATAAACAAAGAACGAAAATGGATAAAACAGACAAAAGCGTAAACAAATGGCGAAACGTAAAAAGCTGACGAAACGGATTAAAGCGTAAAAACAATGAAAACGGATAAAACGCGACGAAACGGACAAAACTTAAAAATCGGACGAAAACATATAAAAGCGGATTAGAAACAAAAAATGGGGAAAGCGGATAAAACGAACGAAACGGACAAAAAGTAATAAACCAAGCGATAACTATTATTAACGGAGGACTAACTGGAAAACTATATTTTAAAAAATAAGGACTAACGGCAAAATTATTAACGAAGGACTAACATCGCAAAATACTTAACGGACTTAACTAACGCCCATCCAAAATAGGGACCAAAAGCGTGCATAGTTTCAAAATTAGATCTGGTGTAATAAAACGACTTGTAGACTAAAGTTGTTATTTGGGGTATACCATAGGGACCAAACGTGTAATTTTTCTATAAGAAATATTCACTTGTTTTAGGCCTAAATTGACAAAAGTGGGGTAAATATAAGCGAGGCCTTAAAAGGTTTTTACTACGTTCTTGATCCCTTCAAGAGTTTGTCCGGTGGTCTTTCTAGTGGTTCAAACTAGAAGTCTTAAGCTTTTGCGGTTTGGTCGCAATGATTTTACAAAGTAAGGGGGTTATGTGCTTTTTGTTGTTTTTGGGCGATAACGGGGCTAAACAAGGGCAAATTTTACATGAGGGAAGCTAGTGTTTCTACAACGCGTTTGACCCTTTAAACACTTTGCTGTAAGCTCTTCTAAATGGTATAAGTCTCATGTCCTATTCGTCTTTGATTAGAAAGATACAAGTCTACGAACATGGCCACTGGCTACTGACGCTTTATGAAAATTTCGCTTTAACCCATTAACTTTACGGGTCACCTAGAGACGTTGTAATATGTTTATTAACTCTTTTTAAGTTATTTCCCATCATCCTATAACTCCCACGTCCCAATTTTTGAAAAGTGTACACAAGGCTTATTTATGAAAATTCATGAGTCACCCTCTTTATGGTTAATTATAAAAGAGACTATAAGTGCTTTTAAAGATGTTTTTGGGGCATTAAAATCTTTGCAGCGTGCCCTTTAAAACGGTGTAAGCCTCGTACTTTGAAACCTTTTAACTTGCAAGATATTAATTACGGAAAAAGGGTACTTAAGCTATTTTTACCAACTTGCAATCTTCGTTTTTAAACCATAATACTCTATATCTTTTGCATGCGACCTTGTGAAATGTGGTTTTATCCATTTCTAATGTTTATAAGATAGTTCTAAATCAAATTTTTTTTAAAAATCCTATGTTTTCTCATATATTTGTTGTAAAAAGCTTTTTGGTGTTTATGACTTTTGACCAAAATGATGGGCTGTTTTTAAAGATAACGACTTGGCTTTTTAACCGGGTTATGGGGGCGTTTTGTAGTATCCCAGGTGGGGTTTACAATGGTACCTTAGTTGACCCTAACACCTCTAACATGAAGTAGATAAATGAGGGGCAAGTAGGGGGTGTTGGCTGATTTTGTAAGATATACCTAACAACTGCTGGGATTTTTATTAAATTATGAGTTCGTTATCGTTTTCCGCCTCGTGCTCCCGAGTTTTGAAGAAAACGTCGTTCCGCACAACTTCGTGCTTTAACTTTTTCATGAAACGGACCAGAAATGCCTCGTTTCGCGTGCCGAGCATTCTGTCCACGTAGTTCGGACGATTATTGGCAACTTGTTTAGACCATAACTTTTGACTCGTGTACTGCTTTTAAGTGATTCAAGTTGCCACGTTTTCCTTATAAAAATCCTTTTTAACAGCATGCATTTGATATTAAAAGTTAAAACGAAATAGAATGAGTTTAATAGACTTACAAACTTGGAATTTGACAAGAACCAAAATGAGACCAAGTGGATTTCTAAGTTGAACAAGACTTCTTCCTTCCTTCTAGGTTTTTGTTTAGCACTTTTCTTTCACTACTTAAGGTAATATTCAGAATGTATGGTGAGTATGGAAAGTATTTATGGGCGTATGATATGTAGGTGATGTGGTATAATATGTGTGATTGTATGGGACTCAAAGGAAGGGGGTATGGTGCGTTTATATAGGAAGGGAAGTGCATGGTTCTCCAATTGCTAGGTCACCTTGTCTCACAAGTGAAGAGACATAGTGAGGTGTTCCAATACATGGGAGGTCCTTGTGATTTCAAGAGAACATGAAGATGTGGCCTAATATGAGCCTAGAAGAGTTGTCAAGATGGGGAAACAAAGTGATATGTAAATATTTTGTGCAAGTAGATCAATTGTGGCTAAGGTTTTTACAAGTAGTGCTAGGTAACTAAATGGTAACTTAGTTAGTTCAATTTTAACTAGGGTAAAAGGGGAAGGGCGTTGGCATTGAGGGGTAGTACCTAGGGCTTTTATTGTTGTACCTATTGTGTAGTAATGTAAGTACTTAGTTAGGTTGGTAATTTATTTTAGGTAAAATATAGTTTAGGTTAATTTACATGTAAATAATAAAAGTAAAAGGTGCATTGTTGTTTGTACATTAGCATTGTTTTGTTGTACTTAAAAAGAAAATATATTTTTAAGGCTTGTGCATTATAGGGTTGTACCTTGTGCTTAAAAATAGGTACATTGAGGTTTATAATATAATTTATATAAGTATTAAGCTTGTATGCATTAAAGACTTGTACATATACTTGAATGACTTGTACATTAGTATTTTGAAAATATATCATGTACATAAAATCATAGAGTTGTATATTAGGGCTTGTAACGGAATTAAAGTATAGCTAGGTTCCGTGCTTTAATGACTTGTACTCTAGGTATAAAATGTTGTACTTTAGGAATTATGATTTAGTTGTGTAAAATTATAGCTAAAATAAATTAGGGCTTCGTGAAAACTCTAATAAATGGCTAACGTTTAGTTCGAAAGTTTAATAAGTATGTTAACGAAATAACGTAAAGTTGTAAATAAAAGTTGAAAACCTTTATAGTTTTACATATAAAGATGTTTATGTTTATTAAATATGCGAGTTCATCACATTGGCTAGTTTTGTGATCAAATAAAAGAATATTGTTTCTTAAAAAAATTTGGACGTAGAAATGGACATGTATTCTTTCGTTAGAATATTATATTAGTTTAATACGAGTGAAATTTACCATGGTTCTGCCTCACCCCTTAAATTGAATCTCGTCCCAGATTCATCCATGTTAAATGTTGAAGTAATGGGATGAAATGTGGTTTCACTTGTGAAAGCTTATGTTAGAATTTATTGTTCTTACATGTGAATAACATTATTCAAGTTTATATAAACTTAAGAAAATTTTATTTTGAATGAAGATTGTTAGTTTTGATAATTGCGTTGAAAACCGGATGAGAACTTGATGGGTGTAGAAAGTTCTTGAACTTCGCCTTTTGTAGATTATGAATCGCTTTGTAATCCTTGAGTTCATACTCATGTCGTTTCAGATACAAATAAGCCCACTTATTTATAATCCATCATTTACATAGAGAGGCGTCCAAAACAATGTAAATAAAGGAATATAAACTTATGGTTCGGCGATTCACAATTTCTTTATTTAAATAAAAAGGCGTCCCAATCCATTCAAATAAAGACATTGTAAATCATCCTACTTAAGAGTTTCTGACTTAACATTCGTACTTAACTGATGAGTTACAAGGAAATTTGGGTGTTCTGGGAGTACGGAAGGAGTGTTTACACTTATCTTTTAGAGATGGAAGTAAGAAAATCAAGGAAAGTTGCCATAATACTCAAAATAGCTTGCGAGTATATATATTTAGTGTAAATAAGGTAAGTAGGAGAGACCATTGTAATTGGTTACAATGCCTTGAGAAGGTTTCATAAATTTAAAAAAAATATAAAAGTAGGCACATGCTCTGGAAATGTGATTAAGTCATAATGCCTTAGAATAGGCATATGCGGTATGTTTATTTTGTATAAAGTGATCGTATATATCAAGATACTAAAGTGTTTGTGTAGCATAAACCTGCCTATAAGTCACATAATTACCGGAGGATGGAAGGCACGGAGAGCGAAGGCTATAAAATATTTTTGTGAAAAAGTAGTTATAGTTTAGGTCTCAATTAGACCCGCTTCTCTATAATCGAGGCTCGATACCAATCTGAACACCCCAATTTCGTGTCAATACGCAATGTAATCAAGTTGGGTGTTCTTGTAACAACAATTATATCAATAGAAACGAACCCTAATTGAGTCGTTTTAAAGATTTATCATTCGATTTATATAAATATCGAGTTTACAAAATATGGTCCCAGTGGTTTTGGTTTATTAAATAAGTTTTCAATGATAATATAACCTTCTTGAGTATCCGCGCCTTCCGTGCCATCCTCGTAAATTATGAACCGAGATAAACATGCTAAAAGTGTCAACACAAAGGTTGGTGAGTTCATAGAGTTTATAGATAAAACATCGAGTTCAATATTTTGATTATTGTAATAAATACCAATATCGATGAAATAAGTAGTGGGTTACGTTGTTATCCACCATAGTTCGCTTGTTTAGTAATCAGTTGAACACACGCTTCAAAGTTGGGTCATGTTGTTGTACCCATAAATTGAGAGTTGCAAACATTTGTATCATTGCAACATACTATATATTGCCTTAAGTCTCATGAACGCAAACCTTAACACGAACGCGTCATAATAATGGCGTAAGTTACAAACATCATAATAATGATGCGCAACAATGCCCTCCGGTAGGAGTTTGCCATTCTTCTAGTATTTTCAAATAAAGTGCATTTGGTTACCTATCCGGCTAACACAAATGGGGCGTCATCTGCCAATAGATCTATTCACTATATTCGCGTTCACTCGCAAGTGATTAATGGTTCATGATATGAGGGACTTTCAGTGGCAACAGTAAGTAACTTAAGCAATAGCAATCAGGTGTAGGTATAACATAGAAAAATACTTGTGTTCGGATTTGTAGCATGTATCTCCCCACGAGTTTGAAAAACAAGTAAAAAGTGGGGCTATGAACTCACGGTAATATGTAAAAGTATAGAGTACTTGTGAAAGTAAATGAAAGTAGTTGAGCATGTATCTCCTCCAAAAAAGTTTACAAAACTAATAAATGATAGAAAATAGGGCTACGAACTCACAGTAATTCATAAGAGTTTAAAATAAACGTAAAAATATCAAGCAATATTTGAGCATGTATCTCCCCCAAAACATTCAAAATAAGGAAAATAGGGGATATGACTCACAGTAATTCGTAAGAGTTTAAAATAAATGTAAAATATCAAGCAATATTTGAGCATGTATCTCCCCAAAACGTTTAAAATAAGGAAAAAAGGGCTATGACTCACGAATATGTAAAGTTTTTAGAGTACTTATAAAAGTGAAAGCATGTAGTTGAGCACGATCTCCACCAAAGCATTAATAAACAAGTATAAAAGCGGACTGAACTCACCTTCGGTGTTATCGTAGTCCGGATGGAAAACAAATTAGATAATATGAACAAACCGCTCCGACCCTCGACCGAGTTGGTATATCATGTATTTAGTGTTCGTGTTCAAGTTTATCGACGATAATGTTCTTTATATACATGAAGTCTCTTCAAAATTTAATAATACTTATCGTACTTATTTTCATGGCTCGAATGATTGTTAGTAAATTTTATAGAAATCCAAGTTATTAAATATTTTATATTTCCTAAATATTATAATTCACAATTTTAAATATTTACGCTTTTATCCTTGTACTTTCAAAATGACACTTTAAACCCTCAACTATGGGTTTTGACAAAATCGCCCTTATAATTAACTTCACAAATTACATTTTAGTCCAAGAAAACTTTATCTTTCAAAAATTAAAATTTTATACTTGTAATTTTATAAGAAAGAAAAAAATTACACGTTTGGTCCCTATGGTTTGCCCAAATAACAACTTTAGTCTCTAAGTCGTTTTATTACACCAACAAGATCTAATTTTGAAACTATGCACGCTTTTGGTCCCTATTTTGGATGGGCGTTAGTTAAGTCCGTTAAGTATTTTCTTGTGATAGTCCTTCGTTAATAATTTTGCAATTAGTCCTTATTTTTAAAATATAGTTTTAGGTTAGTCCCTCCATTAATAATAGTTATCGCCGCTTTTTAGGTTTTTGTCCGCTTTTATCCGCTTTCGCTTCGCTTTTATCCGCTTTTCCCGTTTTTTTCGTTTTTCGTCCGCTTTTCACGCTTTTATACCTTTTTCTGCATTTTTATATGTTTTCGCTCATTTTTACGTCATTCTGCTTTTTTCTATCTATTTATGTTTTCGTCTGTTTTTTACGTTTTCGTATGATTTTTTAACTTTTCCTCCGTTTGTTTAGGTTTTCATCCGTTTTTCTATGTTTTCGTTGCTTTCTTACGTTTTTGTCTGTTTTCGTAGTTTTCGTCCATTTTTTTACACTTTCATCCTTTTTTACGTTTTCGTCCTTTTTTACGGTTTCGTCCGTTTCATACGATTTCGTAAGTTTCGTATGTTTTTGTACGTTATTCTACGGTACGTTATCTTACGTAATAAAACGGACGAAAACGTTAAAAAATGGACGAAAACGTAAAAAATTAGACTAAATCGTAAAAACAGACGTATACGTAAAAAAAACCGACGTAAACATAAAAAACAAACGAAAACGTAAAAAATGGACGAAAACGTAAAAAAACATATGAAAACTTAAAAAAAACAGACAAAAACTTAAAAATGAAAATGGACTAAAACGTAAGAAACTAAAGAAAACGTAATGAATAAGTTAAATTGATAAGTCATGAATAAGTTAAATTGATAAATGTTTTGTTTTAATTAAAACAAAAGGTCTACTTGTTTTCTCTTTCATAATGCACACAACATGATTTATCATGTTGATAAAAACTTGAGAAGATATTTATTCTTAAAAAAACCATCATTCATTTTATAAAATAGCGAGACCGCGCCAATGGGCAGCGGCTTTCTAACGTCGATAATTAATGATTTGTGATATTGTGGTATTGTTTTGTGTAGCGTTTAAAATAGTCGTGAACCGATTAAAATGTAATCGCAAACGGTTGTACTAAACGATAACCAAAGTCTGTATAAAAATTCTTAACATCTATCAAACAACATATAAAAACATTTAATGAAAATGAAAGTAAACATTACATCGGTTATGAGATAAAACTAACAACCCACGCATTTGTCGTAGAAAATTAACAAGGATGAGATTAATGGTGCCGTTGTTAAAAGAATGCATGCAATCCAAAATTAGCATGAATGTGATTAGCCAAAATAAAAAAAAATGAGCTAATTTTAGCTATTTTAAAGATTTGGGCATATTTAGCCTCATTTTTTTTTTTTTTTTTTTTTGTTTTGAAATTGCATATTTAAATTAATTGAAAGTTAAATGTCGCACTAACCAGGCACATATTTTCTCTTAATTGTAAACATTATAATCGTTTTGAAGAAAAACTTATATATAGCGACAAATCGTTTGTGTTAAAAAAGTTTATGGGTTCTAAACGAAAAATAAAGTTTGAAGATTTGGGGATTAAACATAATGTTTTGAAGCCCGGTTCGACCCGGGTAGTTCAACTGGTTGAACCGTTCCCGTCGAAAAACGGATCAATTTAAACCGAGTCAACCCGACAGGTTGGGTCAAAATGAGTCAAATTAAACAGGGTCAACCCACCGGGTTTGAAGCGTCCTGGGTCAACCCGGTTTTCGATATGTATTAATAGTTTCGACTTTTCACTTTTCACTTTTTGGTTTTTCCTTTATATATAATATAGCAGGGTACCCGCGTGTTGCGTGAGTGGTACTTGTGATGATTAACTGAGAAATAGATCTCGATGAGACATGATTTACCAGTTTGTATCGGTTTTAACGGGTCCTCTCTACTCATTTTCGGATGATGTTATTGGTTAATTGAATAGGTGGCGACACGGTTCCATGTTGAACCCATTGGTCCTAGTATGATTTTCAAAATATATGTACCATCAACTCATAATTGTATGAAGCTTTGTTTTATTAATTTGTATAATGTATAATAACATGTACTTTTCATTTAGGGTATTTTGAAAATTACATTAATTAGTGTGTTTAATTATTTTATATTTAAAATTATGTTGTAGCTTGTTTAAATTGTACATTGTGAAATTTTTATTGACTTTTTAGTAATTTTGTTTTAATTGGTTGTTTTTAATTTGGTAGATATCTTTTAATTGGTTGTACATTGTGAATAAATTATCAGACTTTTAAGTAGTGTGTTTTAATAAAGATTAATTACATAATATATTTCTCTCACCTTTGACTTTTAATTTTTCATTTTTCAATGTTTGACCATTTTTTTATTATATGTAGTATAGATGGTCGTGTTTGATTATGATAAAAATTAAATAGGTTAGCTCATTGTATCTGAATATCCAAGTCTTTGGAAAATAAAACTTGGATTTTGATTTAAATGTATTTTATTATGTAATTAAATAATATGTATTTGAATAAGAATTACAACTTGGTTGATTTGTTACTGAATTTAAATGATTCGATTTATCATTTTTTAAATCATTTGGTTCATATTTTTTTGAAAACAGTTCATCATTTTGAAATCTACACTTGCTGATTCATCAATCCCCAACCTGCTTACTTGTATGTTGGCAGGGTATTCACGCGTTGCGACGGCGAGTATTCTGTAATTAAAATTTTTGACGACTTATGTTTTTTAGTATGCGTTTTTGGTGACAAAACATTTACGGATGACGAGCCTTTTAGGTTGAAAGTACATAAATCAATAGCAACATTTTGTAGGCATAAAAAGAGTATAACTATTCATATTCTTTAAAGGATTAATTTCATATATGCCCACTTTCATGACTAATTTCATATTTACCTAAAATGTAATAATTAAATGCATAATATAGAGTGTTTTTAAAGCATGTTTAATATATATGGAGTTTCTAAATTTAAAAAGAGGAGATATGAAGTTGCCTCTTCTTTAAACATGTGTATCAATGAATGTGAAGACCATATACAAATCTATTTAAGCATGTTTAATATTGTCTTTGGATACTACTTATTTATAGTTATTTATAGAATCAGGTGAAGATTATTCCGTGGAATTCTGATTGTTTTATTCCGCATGTAATCCAAGAGTTTGAGAAATAAAAAATTTTGACGTCCCAATTTCATTAGATGGTAGTCCGAATTCTGCTAAAGTGAGAGCCGTCCAATGAGTTTTGGTTACAATGTGTCAAGATTTCATGTAAGATCTCGTGAAAATGAAAATTTTAACAAGCTGTACAATTCTTTTTATCTTTATGCTTTTCTTGCTTTAATGAAATTATAAATTTAGCCTGATCTTTTACAGAATATAAATCTAACTAAAAGAACTCAATTCCTATGTGCATATATGTGTATACTTGAAAGGTGAAAATAAATTTTTTTTTCCTTTAAACCAAATGGCTAATATGTAATGAACTGTGGTCGTATTTAGGTTAATGTTATACCAGTCCGTTAACCGAACCCGATTCGATTATCAACCCTATTTACACGTTTCGATAAATTTCATAAAACTATAACAACCTTAAAAGCACAATGTACAACCTACCCCAAAACTCATAAAACTAAACCTCACCAATGTTTTGAAAATCGCATCAGAACAACCAATTCGACCGATTAAACCGAAAACCTGTTGGTCGAGATCGGCCGAATGACTAGTTCCATAAAAAATTGGAAATCGTTTGGAAAACCTCGATGGCCGCCTCAGTTTTAAAACAATAAACCACATGATATTTTGAAAATTAATCGGATCAACCAATTCGATCGATTAAACCGAAACCTATTGTTCGAGATCATCCGACTAAACAGCTTTATAAAAAAACCAGAAATCGTTTGAAAAACCTCGACGCCCGGTTCAGTTTTAAAAACCATAAACCACACCAAACCAAATTTTTTAAAAAAAAAACATAAAAATGAAGTCCACCTTCCGAATGATATACGGTGATGTGTAGTTATTATGTGTGACAAAATGAAAATGGCTATGTTAAGTTTGGTAAGTACAGAATGGGCATGGCCCAAAGTTAGGTGATAAAAGCCCACTAGGGCATATGACAGGAGATATAACAATGCAGCCGTCAAACATAAACATAAATCCTTTGAAGTAGAAAACCATTCCAAAGAAAAAAGCCAGATGAAGCCTGTGTTTTCGACTTCTGGTTATTTTGTGGGATGTTGCACGCACCACTAGTGATTTGTATCCAACAAGATACATAAAAAGTTGTACATGTTTACAACATGACATGACATAGTGTGCCATTCACAAGTAAGTTGTTTTTCTTTGTTTTAATACAATCTTTGTATATACAATTGAAATTATAAAAGAAAAATCTATTAATCTGTATTTATCTTAAAAATAGTTATTATTTGTAATAGCGTTTGTTAACCCAAACACACTTCTATTTTAATACACAGAACCCAAACCCAAACACTCCCCAACTTTTTATTTTATATATTTATTAATAATATTTCTAACACACGTCAAATGCATTTCATATTCTATAAATCCCACTAAATTCATTTCTCTCTCATAACCGCTACACACACTAAAAACACACACACATTTTGATTTGCTGAATCCTCCTCTATCTCATGGAAACCAAACTGAATCCTTCTGTTACAACTGAAAACGTATGTAATTTTCTATCAAATTTGTTACGTCATTAATTTATTCTCCTAAAATTTAGGTCAAGTTAATTAGTACGTTTTGATTATAATTACTTGATGTTTTAGGTTGATTATTGTGTTATTCGTTGAGTTCGATTTGCGTGTTAGAGATTATGATTAGTTTAAGCGAAATTCTAGGGCTCGTTAGCGATTTTATGTGAATTAACATGCATAGTGATGTCGTTACGTCATTTTCTAGTTTTTTGTTATGATATGTTAATCATTGTAAGTTGAATCGAATTGATGAATACTTGTCTTGTATTGACCAAATCAGTTTATTAATGCGTTAGTTTCGTTGAGTTCGATTTGCGTGTTAGTGATTATGATTAGTTTAAGCGAAATTTAGGGCTCGTTAGCGATTTTATATGAATTAACATGTATAGTGATGCCGTGTTACGTCATTTTCTAGTTTTTTTGTTATGTTATATGTTAATCATTGTAAGTTGAATCGGAATTGATGAATACTTGTCTTGTATTGACCAAATCAGTTTATTAATGCGTTAGTTTCGTTGAGTTCGATTTGCGTGTTAGTGATTATGATTAGTTTAAGCGAAATTCTAGGGCTCGTTAGCGATTTTATATGAATTAACATGTATAGTGATGTCGTGTTACGTCATTTTCTAGTTTTTTTGTTAGGTCAGGTTATGTTTAGGCAATTTTGTATGTTAATCATTGTTAGTTGAATCGGAATTGATGGATACTTGTCTTGTGTTGACCAAATCAGTCTATTAATGCGTTAGTTTCGTTGAGTTCGATTTGCGTGTTAGTGATTATGATTAGTTTAAGAGAAATTCTAGGGCTCGTTAGGGATTTTATGTGAATTAACATGTAAGCCCACAAATAAGCTTAAACAAACACCCCTAAGTGGTTAGCGTGGTAATGTAGTGGACTAGTGATGTTATAGTATGTGTAAAACGTTATTGAGGTTTGGTGGAACATGTGATTGTTTGCTATTGCAAGGTTTTTGAATGCAATGGACAAAACTGTGGTTATTCTTTGTGTTGGTCACATGGTCGGTGCGTTGTTGATAGAGTATTAATGTGTCCAATTACTCCAATCTTGCTTAAGTGAAGCTAGTTTTATTGCAACTTTTCTTAGGAAATAAGGAGAGTTCATTTGAATATCTCGGCGCAGTTATGGATAATAATTCAAATTGTGTAGTAGGCTGTTCACAGAATTTCGATTTTTGTTTCAAGAAGTTTGTTCTTGGGAATTAGGATACAAAATAGGTGGCCTGGTCTATTAGGGGTTATCTTATGCTTGATAATGTGAATTAATGCAATATGTATTTGAAGGAATAACGATAAATGCATTATAAACAACGTATGTTGATACGGAGTAGTAGCTAAATATTTTTTGAAACCTACGTGAAGTTTTTCACATGTTTCTGATTCGCTAACTATGTGCACTGTACGGGACCTTGTTATAGTTGCCCACATGATTTCTCTGTTATCAAAACTGTTAGAATGTAGGATTTGATATCCTTGTAATGTTGTTTCATTCACTTTGCTATTTGGAATGTAAGAATCACGTGGTAGAATTATAGCATATGATTTGAATGAACATTTTATGGTTATCATTGTTAATTAACTTGAATACTGCTTGCTCATTTGGCACTTATCTGTGATATCGGTGTTCTGCTGAATCTTTGGATTGAACTCTTTTTAACTGTTTCATTTTTCTTTTTGTTTCCGATTGTATTAGGATGGCAAAATCCAAGAAGAAACTCAAAGCAGGATAGAGAAGCGACAGCATCACAAAATGCGCTTCTACCAAGAAAAGTGTGGTTTTCCGACACCGTTTAACACTTTGTGTGATAAATCGTTTGTGGAGGCTGTTTTAGGACATCCTGTTCAGGAAAGTGTGGTTAGGAAAATCAGAAAGCGTCTTGGTGCAGAGGTTAATCTTGCTATAACTACGTAAGTGTTGTAGTTTCATGAGTTCAAGTACTTATTACTATAAAATGGTAAAATTAATGGGCTGCTTACTTGAATTTATTACCAGCTGTACTGCTCAGTCCTTAATGGAGGTCAAAGACAAGTTACCTGATGGGTTTTTGCTCGACCGGTATATTAGTTATATAACAAGAAGTTTTATATATTCAAACTTTTAGCAATGCTTATCATTCTCTAACACAATAGGTGTGGACATAACCCTCCAATAAGTGATGTGGATTGCGTTGTTCAGAGAGCTCTCAATAAAGAAGCTTCAAAGGTTTTGCTTGCTACCTCGAGTGATGATGTGTTGGCTAAGACAAGATATGTATGATAAATGTCTCTTTTCTGAGTATTTTTATTTTCTGGACTAATACTTTTTATAACCAATCTTCTGGTACTTTCTTTTATAGACTCCTGGTCTCCCCGTTCTATACGCCAAAAGTGAAAAGGACTTGCGTCTTTTTGGTCCGACTGACAAGGA
This sequence comes from Chrysanthemum lavandulifolium, assembly GCA_022545495.1. Taxonomy (NCBI): domain Eukaryota; kingdom Viridiplantae; phylum Streptophyta; class Magnoliopsida; order Asterales; family Asteraceae; genus Chrysanthemum; species Chrysanthemum lavandulifolium. Next base: position 75,005,577 of record CM040240.1, read on the forward strand.
GAGGATGTCATTGGAAGAAAACCAAGTAAGACAGCACTCTTATACATCTATATGCTAAAATTAGTTTTTGTGTTCTTCAACTTCTTTTAGTTAATTTTACTTTGTCCTTGATAAAATTGTGTCACAGCTTGAAAGTGATGAGAGTATGGGAAGGAAACACAAGAAACAGTTGAAGCGAGACACAAAAATGGTGAAGTGGGCCGATAGGGATGAAGAGAAAAAAAGGCTGAAGAAGGCTGACAGGAATGAGGTACTGTTTCTTAAACTTCACGTTCTGGATCTGTTTGAATTTTTGTTTCACTTTTTTTGTCAAATTATTTGTCTTGATATGGTTATCTGATGACACATTGATAAGGTATCATGTAACCATACATCTGATCCGTTTAAAGTTTTCTACACCTGATCAGGATGCTGGTTTATTAACCAAATCAGGCTTCAGACTGCATAAGTAAATCTTTCATAACAATTCATGAAATTGGCTGCATGTGCAGCACCAACTATTAGAAATCAACTAATCCACATATGAAGTTGGTTAATATGTTTTTGCTGAGTTTTAAATGTGTGTCCGACTATTCTGAATAATATGGCTGAGTTTTGATGATGTTTTGAAATGTGTGTTTCTACGTATCGGGATGCTGGTTTATTAACCAAATCAGGCTTTAGACTGCATAAGTAAATCTTTCATAAACCTTTATGAAAATGGCTGCATGTGCAGCACCAACTATTATAAATCCACTAATCCACGTATGAAGTTGGTTAATATGTTTTTTGCTGAGGTTTTAAATGTGTGTCCGACTATTCTGAATTATATGGCTGAGTTTTGATTATGTTTTAAAATGTGTTGACAAATGCAGAGGGTCTGATGATGGATGCAAAGGTTGAGAATGATGACTTTTTCACTAATGCAGGATCTAAAATCCATGATGCTACCACTTTTAGTATACAATGTTTTCACCAGAGCATAATTCATGCTCCCTGACTTTGAAAAGTACGTTTGTTTTCCTTGAATGACTTTGTGAACGCTGTCTTGAATCTGTGTACAAATAATACCTGTGTGAGTTGAACCTGAAATCCATTGTTTTGCTTGAGTTTTTACTTTATCATTCACAGAATAGCCATGGTTGTTCCTTGATTTTTTACTTTATTAGGTCCTCTTAACTTGGTGTGATGGAAAGTGTTTATTTGGTGTACAACATACTTTTGTTGCAAGTTAGAAATATACATAAAAGTAAATACTTCTCAACATCAAAAACTGATAGAGCAGTGTATATGCCTAAATGTGGAAAAGTTTGTTCATTTTTAAAGCTTGAGAAATGAAGGCATTTGGAAAATTCTATAAAGGAAGGCCACTTTTCTAAATAGCTAAAACAGTAGATATTTAGTATGAGACAACCTTTGAGTAATTTCTCAGACAACTTGGCTAAAAAAAACCATTGCAATTAGTCAATTGGCCATGGAGAACTAATTACAATACTAATTAAAAATACCAGGTAACATACATTGTTATTGATGCTTCCTCAACTTAGAAACGAAAGAACAAATATAGGGAATAGTTTAACAGCGGCTTCATGAATGATTTAAGCAAACCTTATACGAGTATCAGCTCACAATAGCAATGTAGAGATTGATATTTGATACTCTTGTAACTGTTGACTTTGTGGTTAAACAACTTTGACATGGTTTCAATTCCAAATGAGGTTTATATTTTTGAAAACTGGATATGTATCTAGCAGTATGAATCAGAACGATGAAGTTCACCCACCTTTCTCTCGAATGCAGCATTCTTAATCTCTTCACATCTGCTGCTCAAGTCAAGGAAATCTTTCCATTTTGAAGCTGGTCTCTTCAGTTTTTCATTATTGAGCTTGATCTAATACTTGTAAAACCATGATTAACATTTTAGCAGGCTCGCCGCCTCTTGAACTTTGACATTATTGAGCTTATCGCTTTGTATGCAAAACTGTGATTGACATTATCTTTATGCTGAATTTTGTTGTACTCACCCTATTTGAAGATATGCCTATCTCCTTATCAGCGTGATTATGCTTAAGTTGAGTCTCACCACCCCTTATGAAATTTTCTTTCCTCATTGTCCTTGGTTTCTTGTCTGGAAAAGAATACGATATAATGTGAGTACTTTGTGGTACCCCATTGCCTCAGAATCTCTATATAATACTCTATGAATTCGTCCCCATGTGTTCCTAAGCCTATATATACCCCATTTTATCAGTTGCAATAACATCAATAATCATCTCTACCCAAGAACATCACTTGGAAGAAGGATTTTGTGACATAGGGCTTGACAAACCCTTGTTCCGAACACCCTTTGCACCATACCATCATCACCACCATGATTTCCATTACCCTAATACCATTTACAGAACCTTGTTCATCCATTTCCAGAAGCTTAGAACACATAAACTTGAGAATTCACCATAATTCTCTCAAAGAACACTTTATTAAAACCCATAACCAAACGCCCTGTTTCGCTACCATTGACGAGTTGCTGATTTCCAGAAGTTGGGATAAGGCATGGGGTATCACAGTAGGTTTTGGGTAGTGTGTTGATATTGGAATCATTGGTTGTCACTATAGTATTGGTTGTAGGCGAAATCTTGGATTTATGCTCCTAGTTTGGTCAACGCTTGCTTTTGTGAACCATTGGTGACATTCTTATTTATATTTGGATGAAATATTTTGAGTTTATGCTTTGTAATATCTTTGTCTTGATATTAAATATGGTGTAGTAATCTTGTGTTGTTTAGGCGATTTGTGAACTAAGATATGGAGTGTTTGGTATTGTGTTTATTGAAGTGGACAAATGTGGTTCGTGTAAGTATATAGGCCGAAAGGGTACTTATTGATTTATACTCTTATCATTTCACATAAATTATCAGTTATAACAAAGTATAAAGGCCGAAAGAATTTTTTGTTATTAATCGATATAAACATTAGTCGCATCTATAGGGCGAAAGGATTTGTGACTTGTGTTATCTTGATTTCCGTAGTTATAAACACTATCCAACACTCCTACATCCCTTTGATCATTGCCTGAACAAGCATACTGTAATCATTTTCTTGGTTATTCGTATATCATCACTTTACTAGTAATCTTTGTTATATGCAGGTTTTTGGTTAATTTGATAAGTGACAATCATTTTAGCCTTGGCACATTAATAGCAGCATGAGAAGACTACAATTCCCTTGGAACGACCTGGTCTTACCTAAACCTTTACTATAAAGGGGGGTTATACTCTACCCATGTGTTTTATGTATTGAGTCGGTTAAAACTAGTATTATAAATTTAAAGCTTTCGAAACACATCAAAGTTTTGGCATCACTGCCGGGGAATTGTTTTAGTTGTTATGGGTTTGTTTGCTTGTTTTGTGCTTTTTATTCGCTTAAACGTGTTCTTAATCGATCAAAATGTGAAATATGTGTTTTTGAGCTTGCAAGGACGCCAGTCTTTTTCTTAAGACCACCGCACTTCTTGAAAATTTCAAATAAAACGGCTATTTTCAAAACGAGTACGACGCACTTTTTCATAAGTACACTGGTATCGTGGAATTTTTCTTCACTGTTTTCGTTTCAAATTTCAAACTACGGCGGTTTTTACCTAAAATGTAATAATTAAATGCATAATATAGAGTGTTTTTAAAGCATGTTTAATATATATGAAGTTTCTAAATTTAAAAAGAGGAGATATGAAGTTGCCTCTTCTTTAAACATGTGTATCAATGAAAATGAAGACCATATACAAATCTATTTAAGCATGTTTAATATTGTCTTTGGATACTACTTATTTATAGAATCCGGTGAAGATTATTCCGTGGAATTCTGATTGTTTTATTCCGCATGTAATCCAAGAGTTTGAGAAATAAAAATTTTTGACGTCCCAATTTCATTAGATGGTAGTCCGAATTCTGCTAAAGTGAGAGCCGTCCAATGAGTTTTGGTTACAATGTGTCAAGATTTCATGTAAGATCTCGTGAAAATGAAAATTTTAACAAGCTGTACAATTCTTTTTATCTTTATGCTTTTCTTGCTTTAATGAAATTATAAATTTAGCCGATCTTTTGAATATAAATCTAACTAAAAGAACTCAATTCCTATGTGCATATATGTGTATACTTGAAAGGTGAAAATAATTTTTTTTTTCCTTTAAACCAAATGACTAATATGTAATGAACCGTGGTCGTATATAGGTTAATGTTATACCAGTCCGTTAACCGAACCTGATTCGATTATCAACCCTCTTTACACGTTTCGATAAATTTCATAAAACTATAACAACCTTAAAAGCACAATGTACAACCTACCCCAAAACTCATAAAACTAAACCTCACCAATGTTTTGAAAATCGCATCAGAACAACCAATTCGACCGATTAAACCGAAAACCTGTTGGTCGAGATCGGCCGAATGACTAGTTCCATAAAAAATTGGAAATCGTTTGGAAAACATCGATAGCCAGTTCAGTTTTAAAAACAATAAACCACACAGATATTTTGAAAATTAAATCGGATCAACCAATTCGACCGATTAAACCGAAAACCTATTGTTCGAGATCATCCGACTGAACAGTTTTATAAAAAAACCAGAAATCGTTTGAAAAACCTCGACGCCCGGTTTAGTTTTAAAAACCATAAACCACACCAAACCAAATTAAAAAAAAAAACATAAAAATGAAGTCCACCTTCCGAACCGCACTAGCATTAACCACACTCTCACTCACCCACCACCACCCTTGGTCGGTTCGGGCTACAGACGACGACACGACACAACCTGCGCCACGTCGGTTTCTCCGTCCAATGACCCAGGACAACCGGATGCCCAGTCGGCGACCCAAGGATTTTATTTTTATTTTTATTTATTTATTATTTATTTTATTTTTTTAATTCAAACATTTTAACATTAAATTTAAATTTCATTCAAATTAAAAAAAACATTACATTACGAAATTAAAAAAAAAAATTACACTAATTAAAAAAAAAAAAAACATTACAATCTGAAATTCAAATAAACACTAGAATACTTAAACTAATAATCTAAATTGTAACGTTCTTTGATTCTTTGCCTTAACTTTCTCCAACTCTTCTAGTTGGCGTCGGTCAAATTTGGGTCGATTAGGGTGTTGTAGAAGATGATGTCGGACTCCGTTTGATGTCCTCATGAGCTCAAGTTTTGCCTGCTTTATCTCGAGCTCTTTTCCCTCAACCGTAACCAAGTATCTTCTAAACCCCGCTTATTCTTACCTTTATCCTCTTTGACGGCTTCGGTCCTTAAGAATTTTTGGCCAACGATTGCATAAATGAGTCCGATGGAACATCACCATCACGAGAGGAGGAGGATGCTTTCTTCTTCCTTTGTCACGACCACCGGTCGTGATTCTCTAATCGCTTCCTCGTGATGTTGGTGTGTATTAAGAAAGGGGTAAAGATAATCAACAAGCTGCTCAGCAGAAACAAACAACAAGGTCGAAGATAGAGATACCACTAGGTGGTTACTGGATATCACTTGGAATCGTGTGATCACTTTCCAAAGTAAACTATTCAACCCTAATGCCCGGGTTACACGAATATCTACTGGGATAAGACCAATCGCGCTATCGAATTAGCGCAATTCAATAACCCTTGCGCTTATAAGTGCTTAGTGTTTTCTGTGTATCTTTCATGCATAATCGATCTCCTATTTATAGGAGTTTACTCTAAGCTAATCAAATGGAATTATGAGTATTAATCGACCCATTAATAGCCTCATAATTATCCCCATTATAGCCGTTAGTGGTTACATGACCAATTAAACGCGTGGTCATTAAGCGATTGAAACGCCACTTGAATAGGTCAAAACCGTTACAAGCAAGACTTTCATCAAGATTTCATAGTGCTATCGATGGATACATCGCTTGGTGGAAACATCGCCTGTCGATTGAAACATTGCTTATCGATGAAACCACAAGCGGTACTTTCCATGCGTGACTTTCTACTAGCACTACCAATACAAACCACTATAAGATTCGGGTGTTCATGGACCTTATGGGTGTACACCGTACCTCCCAACCCATTACAAGGTGTGAACTAATCCCACAAGTGCACTAAATTTTCCAACAATCCTCCCCAATTTAGTTCACTTCCTTTGCATGAAAAATAAACATCAAGCAAAACATGTGCATAAACGAAAATGTCACGAGGATTGAATTTCCATCTTAGTAAATTACACGCTCAAATATTCGAGAATCGGGTGTTCTAAGAATTGAACCCTTCACCCATTTGAATACACGAAGATAAAATATACACAAGTTTTCAAACACTTAAAAGCTCCCGACACTATACAAGCCATGTGTCCATATCCAAATTCATAAATGTTGTAAAGCAAAAGTCCAAAGCTTCACAGGCGGCAAAACTTCAACATTTACATAGGTGGTTCCTCTTTAGTCATGCTCACGCAAGCACTTTTCAAAGAAAAATAACCATTGAGAAGTAAAGACTTCATCCTCCTTTCAAAGAGTTCCCGAGCACAACCTTGAGATGTAAATAAAACATGTGCTCCACCCGCGAATGTTCACTTTCCACATTGAACTCACTCCTAAGTTTCCTCGGAGGAGTTGGGTGTCCTAGCATTAGAGACTAAGTTGGACTTAAACCCATCCCTTTAGCGAGACTTTATAACCAAGTCTCTAGCAGACCCTTCGTCAGTGATCGGCTAAGTTCTGTTGAGATCTCACAAACTCTATAGATACCACCCATTCATGATAAGCTCACGAATCATGCTATGTCCGACACCCAAGTGTCTAGACTTACCATTGTATATTTGGCTATAAGCCTTAGCCAATGTAGCCGCACTATCACACCTGGATAGAAATAGGTGTTATAGGTTTGAGCCACAATGGAATCTCAAGCAAGTTTTCAACCATTCACTTCTTTACCAAAGAAATTGCTAGAGCCACAAATTCAGATTCCATTGTTGAACCGGTGATGCAAGTTTGTTTCTTGGATGCCCAAGAAATTGCACCTCCACCAAGTAGAATACCCAACCCATCGGTGTACGAATTGTCTTCGAGTTATCGATCCAACTTGCATCGGTGTAACCTTCCAACAACGATGGGTAACGATATGAGAGACTATAATCCATAGTTCTCTTGAATACTTCATACCCTTTGAGCGCTTGCGGTTGATGAGCACTAGGATTACTAGTATACCCGCTCAATTTTCCCACCGCAAAACCAATATCGGGTCTTGTACAAGTCATGGCATACATCAGTGACCAATTACCCTAGAATACTCAAGTTGAGATCACCCTTGCCATGATTAGCATCGACTTCACAAGTATCCATAGGTGTACTCACGGAGTACAATCAAAGTAATTGAATTTCCTCAGTACCTTCTCAATATAATGAGGCCGAGAGATAGAAATTCTTTTACTTTCATGTTTAATCCTTATACCAAGGATAACATCGACCTCCCATGTCTTTCATGGAGAACCTTGATGACAAAATTCCTTTGTCGTCAACCCGATTTTGGTCGGTGCAAAGATCAACATGTCATCAATAGACAAATGATGACTCCTTTACGCATTCATCAAATTTGCTATATACACATTTGTCACCTTGGTTAAGAACATAACCACTAGACAAAACCACTTCATCAAACTTTTGATGCTATTGTAGGTGCCCGCTTAAGTCCACAAAGAGACTTAATCGGTTTACACCTTGTTTTCATTGCCGTGCATGATGAAGCCACGAGGTTGGTTCATATAAACCTCCTCTTCCAATTCACCATTCAAGAAAGCGTTTTCACATCCATCGATGAATAACCGTTGTGAATAGATGCCATAGCAATCGCCATCTTATGGTATCGATACGAGCCACAGGGGCATAAGTATCAAAATAGTCTATTCCCGACTTTTGTTTAAAGCCCGAATAACTAATCTAGCCTTGAACTTTTCAATAGTTCCATCTACCTTCATTTTCCTTTTGAAAATCCATTTGCAACCCAAAGGTTTGCAACCGGAGGTAGATCAACCAACACCAGTGTTATTGCCCATGATGGAATCCATCTCATCATTGATTGCTTCTTTCCGAAAGCAATATCCACGGGACTTCATTGCTTCTTCAAATGTCTGGGATCATCCTCAACAATGAAGCAATAGGAGTATTGGTGCGAAACCTCATCCCTTGTTCCTTCAACTAAGTCGGTTGAAACTCGAGTCCAAATGATTTTGGAGTCCTTACCCTTTTGCTTTTACGAGCACGAGTTCGAGTTGTTGAACCACAACCTCATCGAGGACCACTCGATGGTTCACCATCGTGGACCTCGATACACCGATGTCATGAGTTCCATTAGAATCCTATGACTTGGTCTAGAGGCGATGAGAATCTATTCTCATCAAAGTCTCATCCGCGATTCAATAATCGAGTTAATCGAAACATGTTCATTAGGTTCAATAACATAGAACCTAAAAGCCTTGGAATTCTCAAAGATATCCAACAAAGATGCAATGATGCCTCTTTCACCCAAAGTCTTTAGCTTTGGATCATGGAGTCTTACAACACCCTACAACCCCAAACCTTGAGATAATTCAGTTGGGTTTCCTTTTAGTCCGAGTTCATAAGGGTAACCTTGTTCCTTTTGTTGGGAACCCTATTTAATAAATAGCAAGTCGTTAACATAGCTTCACCCTGAACCTCGACTCACCTGAATAGGACAACATGGAATTAACCATCTCCTTCAAGACCTGTTTTCCTTTCGAAATACCATTTTGGCCGAGGAGTATAAAGGCGATCGTTTCATGGATTATTCCAACAGATGAAAGTAATCGAGTATCCATGTACTCACCTCCCTATCAGTCCTTAATCTTTGATCAAAGACCCAGTTGTAATTCAACTTCGCTTTAAATACTTTGAATTTATCTAATGCTTCATCCTTGGTATGTAGATAGACATAACAAAATCTAGAAGCATCATCAATAAATGTCACAAAGTACTTCTTATTTCCCAAAGAAGGAGTGGCATGCAAATCACATGCATCACGTGAATAAGCTCCAATAGATTAGTCTCACGACTAACACCCCGAAAGGGTTTCTTGGTAATCTTGGTCAACATGCAAGTTTTACACTTTTCGGTGTCCATGTCAAGGCATGGATTAAACCATCCCTAGAAATATCTTGTATTCTTTTATAATGTACATGGCCAAGTCTTGCATGCCATAGGCTAGAATCATGTCGATGAGTGGTCACAAAAGTCAATTAACATTGTCGAGAGAAATATTAAGCACAGACATTTGATTACATAAATAACCAAAACCAATAAAACACCATGCTTGGAAAGCATAAATTTATCGACTCAATAACTTGTTTATAACCATGATTATTCAAAATACTACTTGAAACCAAGTTCTTCCCGATATCGGGAACATGAATAACATCAAACAAAGTTACAATCTTTCTGAACTAAACCTAAGATCTACACAACCACGACCATGCACCAAGGTCATTGACTCATTTCCATGTGAAGAATAGAACCATCATTCGTTGACTCATAAGTCTTGAACCGACTTCTATCTTTACACATGAACTGTTGCACGAGTCAACCCACCACGCAACATCATCATCCTGCACATAAAAGATTCAGATACATATGTAACATAATAAATCGAAAAGACTTATTAAACATATTCGACCTTTCGGTGAGTTGGTGAACCACCACCTGAACCATTAGTGCTCGATCCATTGGCTTTACCACAAATTTTAACACCTTTGCGGTCCCTTTAATGTGACCCGTCTTGCCACATTTCCAACAAGTAGAGTTGCCTTCTTGTTAAGATTTGCCTTTGTGTTGTCATGATATTTGCGTTTGCCTTTGTTATCATTGTACCGGTGGAGTTGTTATGCTCCACCATATTGACAACAGATGGTCCAAGAGCATTGCTACTCTTTGGCTTGTCATTATCCCGCACCTTGAGAGATTCCTCAATGTGCGATGACCTAACTCAACAAGAGTTAACTCCTCCTTCATATGTTTCAAGGTATGCTTGAAATCTTTCCATGAAGGAGGAGTTTATCAATAACACAAGAGACTTGAATAGCCTCATCCATGTGCATATTGTGTTGTGTAAACCTTCCAAGTATTCCAAGAAGTTCATTGTATTGTTCCATAACGGTCTTGAATCGGTCATTTTGTAATTTGTGAAATTACTAACAAGGAACTTCTTACTTGATGCATCCTCACCATATATTGGCATCCAAGAATCCACGTTCTTTGGAAGATTCAAAGTTCGATAAATATCAAACAAAGAATCGTACATACCATTGAAATAAGACCTCTGCATATGTAGTCATCATTCTCCCACTTGCTCCTCCTCCGATCCGCTTCAACCGTAGCATCATCCCCATCATCGAGAATTGGAGTAGTCGGACATAAACCACACTCATGCTCGGCGGCAAGAAGTGCATCTTCTTCGCCACTCCTAAAGTCCACCCCTTCAAACTTGTCCAAATTAGCAAAGTTTGAAGCCATGTGTTTCATTGCGCGGTTGCCATTGATTATCACAAAATAGTTTACTTTGATTGTTGGTGTGTATTCGCCCGGCGGGGTAAAGATAATCAACAATGCTCGTGAAAACAAACAACAAGGTCAAGATATGAGATACCACTAGGTGGTTACCGGATATCACTTGAATCGTGTGATCACTTTCCAAAGTAAACTATTCGACCCTAATGCCCGGGTTACGAATATCTACTGGGATAAGACCAAATGCATTTATCGAATTAGGCACAATTCAATAACCCTTGCGCTTATAAGTGCTTAGTGTTTTCTCGTGTATCTTTCATGCATAATCGATCTCCTATTTATAGGAGTTTACTCTAAGCTAATCAAATGGAATTATGAGTATTAATCGCCCATTAATAGCCTCATAATTATCCCCATTATAGCCGTTAGTGGTTACATGACCAATTAAGCGTGATCATTAGCGATTGAAACCGCCACTGAATAGGTCAAAACCGCTACAAGCGATACTTTCATCAAGATTTCATAGTGCTATCGATTGGATACACCGCTCGGGTGGAAACATCGCTTATCGATAAACATCGCTTATCGTTGGAAACCACAAGCGATTTTCCATAAGCGATACTTTCTACTAGCACTACCAATACAAACCACTATAAGAGTCGGGTGTTCATGGACCTTATGGGTGTACACTCCGTACCTCCTAACCCATTACAAGGTGTGAACTAATCCCACAAGTGCACTAAATTTTCCAACAAAGAGAATCATCAACGTCATAGACATCGAAAGGATCACGAGCTTGGGTTGAACCGAGGTAGTGGTAGAACCCTTTGTTTTCTTCCGACTATTTGTTGATAAAGCCGAACTCAACCTCCTTCCAAGCATGACCCCCTTTAAAACCTCGTAGCATTCCTCCAAAGTGAAATCATGACCGTACGTCATACGGTATTCTTTAAGAGCTTTTGAGGTGTCGTCGATATCATTCTCACCGCTTCCATGGGTGTTCTTGATATTCTCCATGATAGCACAATAATTTCCAACCCTGTTACGAATCCTGCTCTTCCATTTGGTAGTGATGGAGTCATAGGTTCGGTCTTTGCCAGTTTCTTTGTTAAAGTACTCGATCACTAACTCCCAAAACTTGAAGCGGTTCTGGGCGTTTCCTCTCGCCGCGTTTTCCGACACATAGACCCAAGCTTTACAAAGCACCACCTCTTCCTCCTTTGTCCATGGCTCTGCTGGCTTCTTGTCTTTCCCCTTGCTTGTTTCCTGCTGCCTTTGTCCTTGGCCTTTGAAGCGTCTAGATGGTCGCTTTGGTTTGATGGGGACATCTCTTGATGAGCGGTTTTCTCATCATCGAATCATTACCGGAATGGAACCATGGAGCGAACTGTAGTGCGAACCGTGACCGAACCTTGTCCCATCGAAGCATCTTGACTTGGGTAGTTTTGTGTCGGATACTCGGCATCCAATATTCCAAATTCATGTCTAGATTAGTGCTTGAATCGGGAATAAGGTTGATACTGTTGAGAAGGATAAATGAAGTCCATGTTTGGATGGTAACCGACCACTAGGTTCTGCAGTAATCTTGGTAAGAATGTTGCGGTGGGACAAAGGGACTAGTTAAGATAAAACGCGTTTTGATAATCAAAATTTGCGGACGAGCGAATAGGAGGCGGTTTGTTGTGGTGATATGCCGGTTAACTCGAAGTTGTTTTCCGTGAAATTTAGATCCGGGCATTTTGGGGTAGTCGTGATCGTCGGGTTTTTGATTGTGGGTATTTTTCTTTGACATTTGAAGTTGGATAAATTAGATTGAATTGAATGTAGATGAAAATGGTAAGTTGTGGTGTGTTTGAGGTGAAGTGGGTATTTATAGAGTGGTAAAATGGGTTTGAATTTTTTTTTTTTTTTTTTTAGTTTAAGGCACCAAACGGTCCGGATTTTAAAATTTAGATTTGTAACGTTGGAAAATGGGAGAAAAGCAAGAGTTAACATCGAGCGTGAAGAGCAACCGATGTTCCTTTTTGGTCCAACGACCGATGTCCCAACCGAACCTCACATTCGAGGCAACCGATCTCCACATCGGTTGAACCTCCCAAATTTCGTTTAGCAACCGATTTGAAGCCCTTGGGATGCGTCCAGCCTCATAAACCTTAACCCTAAACCCTTCATTTCCCTCCCTCCAACAACCACCGTCACCACCATCAACCACCGCTTCTCCACCACAATGTCAAACGCCGGCAACACCTCCCCTACCTCCGCCGTCGTGGAAAAGCAGTTCGACGAGTTCCGTCAGCGTTTAAATGAAAGTGGAACTTTACGTGACAGGATTAAATCTGTTGCTACTGAGATTGAGTCTACTACTAGGGTCATGCATTCTGTTGTGTTGCTTGTTCATCAATCCAGACCTATTACTGGTATACTGTTATGTTTTTTTTTTTTTCTTCTGTTAGTTAGTTAGTTAGTAAAATGTGGATAGTTTATATTTATAACTCTTATATATATGAGAAATGTGTTTGGATGCCATTGCGTGCTTTTTCTAGTGGTCGATAATATTTTGGATTAGTGATACAGGGTGACTTTGATAGTTATCTGTCAGTAATAAGTTTATATAAGCCCATAAGTCTTTAGGAAAGCTGGGAAGTTTGAGCTTAAGAAAAATAAGGGGTGTTTGTTTAAGCTTATATAGCGGCCTTATGACTTATTTGGTTTTCGGCTTATGTTTCATAAGCTTACTTTTTGTGGCTTATTTTAGAAAAAAAATAAGCTTATATAAGCTTATCATGACATGATAAGCTTTATATAAGCCGAAAAGTCTCCGAAATAAGCCACAACAAGTGAGCTTATGAAACATGAGCCGAAAGCAAATAAGCCATAAGCCCGCTATATAAGCTTAAACAAACACCCCCCTAAGTGGAAATCACATTAGCTTATAAGTCCAAAAATGAGCTTAAACAAACACCTCTAAGTGGTTAGCGTTGTAATTTAGTGGACTAGTGATGTTATAATATGTGTAAAACGGTATTGAGGTGTGATGGAACATGTGATTGTTGCTATTGCAAGGTTTTTGAATGTAATGGACAAACTGTGGTTATCCTTTTGTGCTGGGTCACATGGTTGGTGCTCGATGTTGATAGTTTATCAATGTGTCCAATATTGCATAAGTGAAGCTAGTTTTATTGCTACTTTTCTTAGGAAATAAGGAGAGAGTACATTTGAATATCTGGCGCAGTTATGGATAATAATTCAAATTGTGTAGTAGTCTGTTCACATAATTTACGATTTTAGTTTCTAAGAAGTTAGTTCTTGGGAATTAGGATACCAAATAGGTGGCCTGGTCTATTAGGGGTATCTTATGCTTGAGAATGTGAATTAATGCAATATGTATGTGAAGGTATAACGATAAATTCATTATTAACAACATATGTTAATAAGGAGTAGTAGTTAAATATTTTTCGGACCCTGCATGAAGTTTTTCACATGTTTCTGATCCGCTAACTATGTGCACTGTACAGGACCTTGGTTAGTTGCGAACATGATTTATCTGTTATCAAAATTGTTAGAATGTAGGATTCGATATCCTTGTAATGTTGTTTCATTCACTTTGCTATTTGGAATGTAAGAATCACGTGGTAGAAATATAGCATCTGATTTGAATGAACATTATTTTATAGTTATCATTGTCAATCAACTTGAATACTGCTTGCTCATTTGGCACTTATATGTGATATCGGTGTTCTGCAGAATCTTTGGATTGAACTCTTTTTAGAAACTTCCGAAAGAAGTATGTTTTTGACAATGTTATGGACTCTTGGTTAACCTGCTGATGTGCATCAGCTAGCTTGAAATAAGGCTGACCATTGACATATCATTGGCTTATTCTTTTCCCTTTTTTTTTGTTACAATCAGAGGTTCTAGAGAAGACCAAGACTCAGATAGATGTACTTAAGCAACTTTTCAGTCAACTTTCTGAAATTGTTCGTGAAAGCCCTGGGCAATACTACAGGTAATCATGGTGCAACTCAACTATCTCTTCTTGTTTTCGTCGTTCAGTAATATTAACTCTGCTTACTAACAGGTATCATGGTGACTGGAGGACTGAGGCACAACAGGTGGTCTCTCTGCTAGCTTTCATGCATTGGCTTGAGACAGGAAACCTTCTAATACATACAGAAGTTGAAGAAAAGCTAGGGTGTAAGTCAAAATCTGTACTTTATCTAGATAACGATCATGTGCTTATAGCCATATATATATGGATTACTTTAGGATACGTGGTTCAATAATATCAGCCTAAAACCTCATGAACTGGAGTTTTTGATAAATATTGAGTAGGATCCTTTACTAAGTTAACACGTATTCATGGAGTAGTGCACATGTGTCACTGACATGGCATGCATGTCACAGACTCAAAGGTCTCAATTTATATATCAGAAATTTTGTATATAATGTGAATTTAACTTTTAACCAAACTTTTGAGAGACTATTGACACTGCTCAATTGCTTTTCCTTCTTTCTTTACTTGCTGCTTTATCACTCTCACTGACTCATGATTAATAAATTTGCTTTTGATGGCTCATGCAGTGAATGCTGCAGAATTTGGTCTGGATGTTGAAGATTATCTTATTGGTAAGTGATTCATGCTCTTAGTTTTTACTGGCAAGCGTGTGGCAATCATCAAGCTGACCGCCATTCTTTTGTTTTACCTGTATAAAATCGCCCAATTGTATTTCATTACTTTACTTGAGTGTTCTAATATAGTTTTCTTATTGCAGGAATCTGTTTCATGTCCAATGAATTGGTAAGAATTCCACTAAACTTTGTTTTCTTATTTTGGGCAGTTTATTTATCTGATTAATTGTTAGCTTTTTTATTATGTGAAAAGCCAAACATTGTTTGTGCTAGAGGTGTTACGTTATATGACATCCTTTCCTAATTAGTCTGTAGGTCCAACTATATTGGGCTTCTTTTTCCTATTGAGATTTGAGAATGAAATTTGTATAATAAAGTACATAATTATGTTTTGCAGCCCAGGTATGTGGTGAACCAGGTCACAGCCGGGGATTATGACTGTCCTAGAAAGGTCTTGAAGTTTTTAACAGACCTTCATGCATCATTCCGCTTGCTTAATCTGAGGAACGATTTCTTGCGCAAAAAGTTTGATGGTATGTTATTTCTACATCCTCTAATTTATGTTGGGATTGTATGCAAAGCATATTTCTAGTTTCTTTACAAACCCGAAATGCTCCGATTTTTCCTGTTATTATAAAAAATTAAAAAGCGCGTGTCATAAACTCATAATGAGAAGAGGTTATTCATTAGCTCACATAATGGTCTGTTTGGTGGTTACGTTTGAGGTTTGGCATTGGAGGTGGCAGGATGGTAGGTCAGGCAACTAGTCCAAAACGGGTTATTTTTTGGGTGGATCAAAACGGGCTGGGCCGGGTTGCTTGTCCTGCAAACAAGTATTGTCCATTTTTTTGGGTTGATTATTACTACAAATTATAATTTAAATCTTTGAATAAAAGGATTTAGGAGGCTACATGAATATATAATAGACTTGGGGTGACTTTGAATAAGCTCGACATTTTCGATTTGTTCCACTTCTAGTAAATTAGTTGACGTTGTCAACTCATTGTTCTAGATATACCCCTAAGAGTAGGTATATCATTTCGCTTCTCTATTTGTTTTATTGTCTTATTTATCTTATGATTTGTGGTTCCCGCTTTCCCTACTTAATGAGGACCTCCTAAAGGTGACAAATTGGATGGGCTGGGTAACAGGTCGAAACAGGTTCGAGTCAAACGAGTAATATAAACACCGGGTCAAGTTGGCCCTCAAACATTTATCTTTCACTTGCTCTTCGAAATGTATAAATGTTTAATTTGCTAAATGTTATTATGAAAACTACGACCAAGATACCAATACAATGGCTGTGAAAACGATGGAAGAGGTAAGTATTCAAAGTTTAAACGTGTATTGGGTCACTTTCAACCCATTTGGCTAGTTACTTCCGTACTATATTTTTTTGATTACCCGTGTGGCCCATTAATGGATAAATGTTATAACCCAATCGAACCCATTTTTATATAAATGAGGATAAAATTACTGCCTACAATAGGACTCTTTCTCATTTTGCAGCCTAGCCATCTCACTGTTACATTTTTATGCAGGAATGAAGTATGACCTGAGAAAAGTTGAAGAAGTTCACTACGATGTGAAAATTCGTGGGTTGGCATCTAAGGGTGATTTAAAAGGAGACCAAGGCATACAAGAATCTTAGGAAGTTGCAGGATCGGGTGAAGGCTTAACATTTGGCCCAATTCCTGTACTTGGTTATCTTTTGAAGAATTAGTAAGTATTGAATCACTGCTAGGTCATGTTAATGGTAGCGAATTATCTTAAATCACTTTTCAGGCGTTTCTACATATTCCAGACTTGGCCATTCTGCATTGCATATTCTAACATGCTAATTTAACTCTTGCCTCAAAGAATACAAACCTAAAAGAAACTAATAGAAAACCTGCAAACTCGAGTTTGTCGGGTGTATTGCTGTTTTGGATATATATATTTTTTTTCTTTTAAAAGTAGAAAGTATAGTTTTGGAACTGATAACAAACTAGAATACAACTTATACAAGAAACAGCGAGTGTGCAAGACTTGGGCTAATACATGAAAACAAAATCGAACCTCACCAAACTGGATTTGGTATTCTCAGATCGATTCATGGCTCCAGTCATGGCAGACACTATTCAGTTTTTGGTTTGCGCTCTAAACTGGAATATTTTGTGGTTCTTTTTTTAAAGTCATGCTTTCGCAAAAATTGAGCAATATTATTTACAACGTTTAGAGAATTTTTACAATTGGAGGCTTATTAAGACGAAATAAATTAATTACCAGAATCACTTTAGTTTGGTAAGATTGGCTTGTTTACAACATCATACAAAGAAAAAAAAAGTTCAAAGCAGCAAGTTTGGTTTAAGAAGTCTACTAATTAAACACACTGGATCTATTTTTTTTTATTTTTTTTTGACTTTAAATGCTCAATCTAATTAAACAGAGGCCTGCACACAAGTTTTAAACATTGTACTACTTGCACTGAAATGAGCTGTATTCATATAACCATCTGACTGAGTTGTGTATACACTAGTATCATACTCTTTTTCGTGTCTTTTTGTACTTTGGTGGAACACACAAAGCTTTCATCAGCTCAATTGTAACCACTGCGACCAGACTCTTGAGAAGTGGTGCGTGACTCGTTGCTTGTGATGGAACCCCAATTGGTTAACCATTCCAAGGACCTCACTCATCTTAGGCTATAATGGACAACTTTTGTGCTGACTTTAGTGAGTAGTTACCTATGAGTCTTGGATCCACAATTAGCCGGAACCTTTTGATCCTTTGAATGGTCTCACCCATTCTAGAAGGTTTGCTCATTATGAGGCGGTTCATATCCAAAGAGCGCTTGCCCGTGATAAGTTCATATAGGAAGACCCCATGGCTCCATATGTCACTCTTGGACGTGCGTTTCCCTATTAGGATATACTCTCTGGTGCCATGTATACAACCATTCCAAGTGCTTTCTGACATTATATTGAAAAGCAAAATGTATCATATATTTGTGTGAGAAGACACCAAACGTGCAAACTTAAAGCCGGTGTAAACTGAAGGTATACCATGGTCGAGACATGGGCTAAGCCCTCCTTGAGGACCTAATTGAGCCAATCCAAAATCTGAAAGCTTAGCATTCCATTGACCGTCGAATAACTTTATAACAAATTTTATTTGCCAAATGTCTAACAGATATCTGCGCTTTATTGAATAAAAAGCATACCACCGAAAAGGTCTTTTGATGATGAACAAAACTAGCCAATTTGATATAGTTCGGCGTGTGCGTAATTTCATACGAAAGGTATGGGCGGAGATAGGGAGGGTCCCGGTCACGTCTTTTGTGAAAAAAAAATTGTAATGTAAATTTTAAAAATATATGGTTTTTTTTGTAATTTACCCCTTAATAATCATTTTGTTATGTAGTTTGAAAATTATCAAATGTCCTCCTCGAAGCAAAATTTACAGCTCACCCAGTCGAAAAGGTGAATTTTTAATATATCTAAGAGAACTTTTAGGATACACACTAATCTATCAAATAACTTTAAAATTATCCAAAAATTAATTTAAACCACATGGGCCAAAGACGTATACTTCTATGAAAGTTTGAATTATGTACTAGCACCAAATATTTATCGATCGAACAAAACGAGCTCAATATTGATATACTTATACCACATGCACGATTTAATAAAAAAATAACGACGCTTAATACACACATATATATATCATAATCAAAAAGTCCCGCTGCAACACAAAATGTATATATCATAATCAAAAAGTCCCGCTGCAACGCCCGGGTGCTATTTTCTCCTCGTTGCAAGTGAGATTCATTCGCCAATAAATTTGTAATATGTAGAAATGATAAACGGTGATGTGTAGTTATTATGTGTGACAAAATGAAAATGGCTATGTTAAGTTTGGTAAGTACAGAATGGGCATGGCCCAAAGTTAGGTGATAAAAGCCCACTAGGGCATATGACAGGAGATATAACAATGCAGCCGTCAAACATAAACATAAATCCTTTGAAGTAGAAAACCATTCCAAAGAAAAAAAGCCAGATGAAGCCTGTGTTTTTCGACTTCTGGTTATTTTGTGGGATGTTGCACGCACCACTAGTGATTTGTATCCAACAAGATACATAAAAAAAAGTTGTACATGTTTACAACATGACATGACATAGTGTGCCATTCACAAGTAAGTTGTTTTTCTTTGTTTTAATACAATCTTTGTATATACAATTGAAATTATAAAAAGAAAAATCTATTAATCTGTATTTATCTTAAAAATAGTTATTATTTGTAATAGCGTTTGTTAACCCAAACACACTTCTATTTTAATACACAGAACCCAAACCCAAACACTCCCCAACTTTTTTATTTTATATATTTATTAATAATATTTCTAACACACGTCAAATGCATTTCATATTCTATAAATCCCGCTAAAATTCATTTCTCTCTCTCATAACCGCTACACACACTAAAAACACACACACATTTTTGATTTGCTGAATCCTCCTCTATCTCATGGAAACCAAACTGAATCCTTCTGTTACAACTGAAAACGTATGTAATTTTCTATCAAATTTGTTACGTCATTAATTTATTCTCCTAAAATTTAGGTCAAGTTAATTAGTACGTTTTTGATTATAATTACTTGATGTTTTAGGTTGATTATTGTGTTATTCGTTGAGTTCGATTTGCGTGTTAGAGATTATGATTAGTTTAAGCGAAATTCTAGGGCTCGTTAGCGATTTTATGTGAATCAACATGCATAGTGATGTCGTGTTACGTCATTTTCTAGTTTTTGTTATGATATATGTTAATCATTGTAAGTTGAATCGGAATTGATGAATACTTGTCTTGTATTGACCAAATCAGTTTATTAATGCGTTAGTTTCGTTGAGTTCGATTTGCGTGTTAGTGATTATGATTAGTTTAAGCGAAATTCTAGGGCTCGTTAGCGATTTTATATGAATTAACATGTATAGTGATGCCGTGTTACGTCATTTTCTAGTTTTTTTGTTATGTTATATGTTAATCATTGTAAGTTGAATCGGAATTGATGAATACTTGTCTTGTATTGACCAAATCAGTTTATTAATCGTTAGTTTCGTTGAGTTCGATTTGCGTGTTAGTGATTATGATTAGTTTAAGCGAAATTCTAGGGCTCGTTAGCGATTTTATATGAATTAACATGTATAGTGATGTCAGTTTATTACGTCATTTTCTAGTTTTTTGTTAGGTCAGGTTATGTTTAGGCAATTTTGTATGTTAATCATTGTTAGTTGAATCGAATTGATGGATACTTGTCTTGTGTTGACCAAATCAGTCTATTAATCGTTAGTTTCGTTGAGTTCGATTTGCGTGTTAGTGATTATGATTAGTTTAAGAGAAATTCTAGGGCTCGTTAGGGATTTTATGTGAATTAACATGTAAGCCCACAAATAAGCTTAAACAAACACCCTAAGTGGTTAGCGTGGTAATGTAGTGGACTAGTGATGTTATAGTATGTGTAAAAGCGTTATTGAGGTTTGGTGGAACATGTGATTGTTTGCTATTGCAAGGTTTTGAATGCAATGGACAAAACTGTGGTTATTCTTTTGTGTTGGTCACATGGTCGGTCTTGCGTTGTTGATAGAGTATTAATGTGTCCAATTACTCCAATCTTGCTTAAGTGAAGCTAGTTTTATTGCAACTTTTCTTAGGAAATAAGGAGAGTTCATTTGAATATCTCGCAGTTATGGATAATAATTCAAATTGTGTAGTAGGCTGTTCACAGAATTTCCGATTTTGTTTCCAAGTTTGTTCTTGGGAATTAGGATACAAAATAGGTGGCCTGGTCTATTAGGGGTTATCTTATGCTTGATAATGTGAATTAATGCAATATGTATTTGAAGGAATAACGATAAATGCATTATAAACAACGTATGTTGATACGGAGTAGTAGCTAAATATTTTTGAAACCTCGTGAAGTTTTCACATGTTTCTGATTCGCTAACTATGTGCACTGTACGGGACCTTGTTATAGTTGCCCACATGATTTCTCTGTTATCAAAACTGTTAGAATGTAGGATTTGATATCCTTGTAATGTTGTTTCATTCACTTTGCTATTTGGAATGTAAGAATCACGTGGTAGAATTATAGCATATGATTTGAATGAACATTTTATGGTTATCATTGTTAATTAACTTGAATACTGCTTGCTCATTTGGCACTTATCTGTGATATCGGTGTTCTGCTGAATCTTTGGATTGAACTCTTTTAACTGTTTCATTTTTCTTTTGTTTCCGATTGTATTAGGATGGCAAAATCCAAGAAGAAACTCAAAGCAGGATAGAAAGCGACAGCATCACAAAATGCGCTTCTACCAAGAAAAGTGTGGTTTTCCGACACCGTTTAACACTTTGTGTGATAAATCGTTTGTGGAGGCTGTTTTAGGACATCCTGTTCAGGAAAGTGTGGTTAGGAAAATCAGAAAGCGTCTTGGTGCAGAGGTTAATCTTGCTATAACTACGTAAGTGTTGTAGTTTCATGAGTTCAAGTACTTATTACTATAAAATGGTAAAATTAATGGGCTGCTTACTTGAATTTATTACCAGCTGTACTGCTCAGTCCTTAATGGAGGTCAAAGACAAGTTACCTGATGGGTTTTTGCTCGACCGGTATATTAGTTATATAACAAGAAGTTTTATATATTCAAACTTTTAGCAATGCTTATCATTCTCTAACACAATAGGTGTGGACATAACCCTCAATAAGTGATGTGGATTGCGTTGTTCAGAGAGCTCTCAATAAAGAAGCTTCAAAGGTTTTGCTTGCTACCTCGAGTGATGATGTGTTGGCTAAGACAAGATCGTATGATAAATGTCTCTTTTCTGAGTATTTTATTTTCTGGACTAATACTTTTATAACCAATCTTCTGGTACTTTCTTTTATAGACTCCTGGTCTCCCGTTCTATCGCCAAAAGTGAAAAGGACTTGCGTCTTTTGGTCCGACTGACAAGGAGAGGATGTCATTGGAAGAAAACCAAGTAAGACAGCACTCTTATACATCTATATGCTAAAATTAGTTTTGTGTTCTTCAACTTCTTTTAGTTAATTTTACTTTGTCCTTGATAAAATTGTGTCACAGCTTGAAAGTGATGAGAGTATGGGAAGGAAACACAAGAAACAGTTGAGCGAGACACAAAAATGGTGAAGTGGGCGATAGGGATGAAGAGAAAAAGGCTGAAGAAGGCTGACAGGAATGAGGTACTGTTTCTTAAACTTCACGTTCTGGATCTGTTTGAATTTTGTTTCACTTTTTGTCAAATTATTTGTCTTGATATGGTTATCTGATGACACATTGATAAGGTATCATGTAACCATACATCTGATCCGTTTAAAGTTTTCTACACCTGATCAGGATGCTGGTTTATTAACCAAATCAGGCTTCAGACTGCATAAGTAAATCTTTCATAACAATTCATGAAATTGGCTGCATGTGCAGCACCAACTATTAAAATCAACTAATCCACATATGAAGTTGGTTAATATGTTTTTGCTGAGTTTTTAAATGTGTGTCCGACTATTCTGAATAATATGGCTGAGTTTTGATGATGTTTTGAAATGTGTGTTTCTACACGTATCGGGATGCTGGTTTATTAACCAAATCAGGCTTTAGACTGCATAAGTAAATCTTTCATAAACCTTTATGAAAATGGCTGCATGTGCAGCACCAACTATTATAAATCCACTAATCCACGTATGAAGTTGGTTAATATGTTTTTGCTGAGGTTTTAAATGTGTGTCCGACTATTCTGAATTATATGGCTGAGTTTTGATTATGTTTTAAAATGTGTTGACAAATGCAGAGGGTCTGATGATGGATGCAAAGGTTGAGAATGATGACTTTTCACTAATGCAGGATCTAAAATCCATGATGCTACCACTTTTAGTATACAATGTTTTCACCAGAGCATAATTCATGCTCCCTGACTTTGAAAAGTACGTTTGTTTTCCTTGAATGACTTTGTGAGCGCTGTCTTGAATCTGTGTACAAATAATACCTGTGTGAGTTGAACCTGAAATCCATTGTTTTGCTTGAGTTTTTACTTTATCATTCACAGAATAGCCATGGTTGTTCCTTGATTTTTACTTTATTAGGTCCTCTTAACTTGGTGTGATGGAAAGTGTTTATTTGGTGTACAACATACTTTTGTTGCAAGTTAGAAATATACATAAAAGTAAATACTTCTCAACATCAAAAACTGATAGAGCAGTGTATATGCCTAAATGTGGAAAAGTTTGTTCATTTTAAAGCTTGAGAAATGAAGGCATTTGGAAAATTCTATAAAGGAAGGCCACTTTTCTAAATAGCTAAAACAGTAGATATTTAGTATGAGACAACCTTTGAGTAATTTCTCAGACAACTTGGCTAAAAAAACCATTGCAATTAGTCAATTGGCCATGGAGAACTAATTACAATACTAATTAAAAATACCAGGTAACATACATTGTTATTGATGCTTCCTCAACTTAGAAACGAAAGAACAAATATAGGAATAGTTTAACAGCGGCTTCATGAATGATTTAAGCAAACCTTATACGAGTATCAGCTCACAATAGCAATGTAGAGATTGATATTTGATACTCTTGTAACTGTTGACTTTGTGGTTAAACAACTTTGACATGGTTTCAATTCCAAATGAGGTTTATATTTTTTGAAAACTGGATATGTATCTAGCAGTATGAATCAGAACGATGAAGTTCACCCACCTTTCTCTCGAATGCAGCATTCTTAATCTCTTCACATCTGCTGCTCCAAGTCAAGGAAATCTTTCCATTTTGAAGCTGGTCTCTTCAGTTTTTTCATTATTGAGCTTGATCTAATACTTGTAAAACCATGATTAACATTTTCAGAGCTCGCCGCCTCTTGAACTTTGACATTATTGAGCTTATCGCTTTGTATGCAAAACTGTGATTGACATTATCTTTATGCTGAATTTTGTTGTACTCACCCTATTTGAAGATATGCCTATCTCCTTATCAGCGTGATTATGCTTAAGTTGAGTCTCACCACCCTTATGAAATTTTCTTTCCTCATTGTCCTTGGTTTCTTGTCTGGAAAAGAATACGATATAATGTGAGTACTTTGGTACCCATTGCCTCAGAATCTCTATATAATACTCTATGAATTCGTCCCCATGTGTTCCTAAGCCTATATATACCCCATTTTATCAGTTGCAATAACATCAATAATCATCTCTACCCAAGAACATCACTTGGAAGAAGGATTTTGTGACATAGGGCTTGACAAACCCTTGTTCCGAACACCCTTTGCACCATACCATCATCACCACCATGATTTCCATTACCCTAATACCATTTACAGAACCTTGTTCATCCATTTCCAGAAGCTTAGAACACATAAACTTGGAGAATTCACCATAATTCTCTCAAAGAACACTTTATTAAAACCCATAACCAAACGCCCCTGTTTCGCTACCATTGACGAGTTGCTGATTTCCAGAAGTTGGGATAAGGCATGGGGGTATCACAGTAGGTTTTGGGTAGTGTGTTGATATTGGAATCATTGGTTGTCACTATAGTATTGGTTGTAGGCGAAATCTTGGATTTATGCTCCTAGTTTGGTCAACGCTTGCTTTTGTGAACCATTGGTGACATTCTTATTTATATTTGGATGAAATATTTTGAGTTTATGCTTTGTAATATCTTTGTCTTGATATTAAATATGGTGTAGTAATCTTGTGTTGTTTAGGCGATTTGTGAACTAAGATATGGAGTGTTTGGTATTGTGTTTATTGAAGTGGACAAATGTGGTTCGTGTAAGTATATAGGCCGAAAGGGTACTTATTGATTTATACTCTTATCATTTCACATAAATTATCAGTTATAACAAAGTATAAAGGCCGAAAGAATTTTTTGTTATTAATCGATATAAACATTAGTCGCATCTATAGGGCGAAAGGATTTGTGACTTGTGTTATCTTGATTTCCGTAGTTATAAACACTATCCAACACTCCTACATCCTTTGATCATTCTTTGAACAAGCATCTGTAATCATTTTCTTGGTTATTCGTATATCATCACTTTACTAGTAATCTTTGTTATATGCGGGTTTTGGTTAATTTGATAAGTGACAATCATTTTAGCCTTGGCACATTAATAGCGACGTAGAGAAGACTACAATTCCCAGGAGCGACGCAGTCTTACCTAAACCTTTACTATAAAGGGGTTATACTCTACCCATGTGTTTTATGTATTGAGTCGGTTAAAACTAGTATTATAAATTTAAAGCTTTGAAACACATCAAAGTTTTGGCATCACTTCTTGGGGAATTGTTTTAGTTGTTATGGGTTTGTTTGCTTGTTTTGTGCTTTTATTAAACTTAAACGTGTTCTTAATCGATCAAAATGTGAAATATGTGTTTTGAGCTTGCAGGGCGTAATCTTTTCTTAAGACCACCGCACTACGGAAAATTTCAAATAAAGCGGCTATTTTCAAAGCAGTCGACGACACATTTTCATAAGTACACTGGTATCGTGGAATTTTTCTTCACTGTTTTCGTTTCAAATTTCAAACTACGGCGGTTTTTACCTCTGTTGTAAAAATCGGCCCAGGCGGCCTATTAATCTCCGCATAATCGCTGATCGCTCAGTTAGCGCCTTGATTTATCATAATCGGCCTATTTAATCGGTTTGGTCAAAGATCGCTTAAAATCGGTCAACAAACTGATTAATCGGACAAAATCGAACAAAATTGGTCTAATCGGACAAAATCGCTTTAATATCAGTCAATTAAATCACTTAAAAATAAGACAAAACCGCTTAAAATCGGTCAACAAACGATTAATCGAACAAAATCGGTCAAAACTTGCTTAAAAGCGGTCAACAAACCGAGTAAAATCTATATTTGACTTTGAGCTTTAAATAATTATGTATTATGTTTATATTTGAACAACGAAATATTTGAGCTTTGATCTTATTATCTTATCTCATCTATACTCTCTAATAAAAGAGAGTTTTTTTGCCTTACCCTAATTAATTTTTTCTAAAGATAACTTAGCACCTCATGTTGCCACGTGTCCAGCTCATTCTTTTAAACCCGTTTTCGAATATGCTCGAGTTAATTTGTCCCGCTAAAAGTGATTGAATGTGTGTCTAAAAAGTGTTTGACTACCTTTAAAGTGCTTTTATGTATTTGCCTCACAATTTTGGTAAGCTAAAAAATATGTCATCAATCCAACCTAAAAAATTGAGTTTGAATGAGAATTTTTGAAAAGCGACACTCGAATCTGCATATTAATTGTGAAATTTCAATTAGCATTTAAAACAATAAGTGAGCAATCAATATTCTCATTTGATAATTTGTGAAACAATTTAACACTTCCTTTTTCAAAAGTTTCCTATCTTGGTCAATTTTTCAAAGGTCTATCATCCTGGGTTATAACTTATAATTTTGGAAACGAATTAAATATAGGTGTGTCATTCAAGCTTCAATTTGTGAGCTACATATTTACGGAATGAATGACGATCACCCAATCAAACATTCTTTGATTTGATTTCTATATCGGTCTTTTAATTTGTTCCATGTCACAAATATTAGAAAGAGAATATATGCGTTTCTTTGCACGCTATCCCACAACTTCACTTGCTGCTCTCTCTTCTCCATCATCTCTTGCTTCAAAGGTTCATATTTTATGATTCTTTTAGTTACCATTCACATTAATCAATTCCATGTAAGTATCATTAAATCACTATTGATTTATTTTGCAGTGATCCGTGTTTTTTAGTTATATATATAAGCGGTTTCAATTGTTTTTTGTATCTATTTAGGCTACATAGCAGTTCACATAATCATTGTTTCCCATGAAAAATCATGAGGTATGTTCTGTTTGAGTTTGCTACGTGATTTTGCTACTATGATTTTTTCTCCATGAACCAGTTTACAGGAACACTGCGTTAAAATAACCAACAATACTATAATAACTATTTTGCTATGATTTTCACTCCATTTGGCTACACCCTTTATTTTACGTTAAATATATTGTCAAATAACGGACAAGATAACCAACAATACTATAGTATGTTATTATGCGACAAAGGGCCATTGAAAACAGAGTTTTCAACCTTTTATGTGTAACTTTTAAGATTTGAAAGCCAAATTTTTTATGCATAAGGAATAATGTTTGAGAGATGTTGTCAATGCTGAAGGGACATAAGGGGCCGTTTAGTTGGTGAAAATTTTCTCATTTTTTCAGGAAATTTTTCATATGAAAAGGGAAAAATGGAAAATCCGTTTAGTTACATTTTTTTTCAACAATTTTCAAAAAATGTGAAATTCTCATTATCTAAATTTTAACTAGAAATTTGAAAAGCTCATTGTACTCTTATCGCTTTTTTCATTCTCACTTTTTATACGTCCGTTTTAGTATGTTTTCATATGTATTTTTTACGTTTTTATCCGTTTCATTACGCTGTCATCCGTTTTTTTACGTTTTTGTCATTTTTTTACGTTTTCGTCCGTTTTTTACGTTTTCGTTCCCTTTTTTACATTTTCGTCCGTTATTTTACGTTTTCATCTCATTTTTTACGTATTCGTCAATTTTTTTTACCTTTTTTACGTTTCTGTCCGTGTTTTTACGTTTTCACCCGTTTTTTACATTTTCGTCCATTTTTTATGTTTTCGTCACTTTTTGACGTTTTCGCCCGTTTTTTACGTTTTCGTCCTTTTATTTACGTTTTCGTTCGTTTTTTTTACGTTTTCGTCCGTTTTTTTATGTTTTCATCCGTTTTATTACGTTTTCATCATTTTTATTACGTTTTCATCATTTTTTAACGTTTTCGTTTGTTTTTTACGTTTCATCAGTTTTTTTACGTTTTCGTCCGTTATTTTACGTTTCGTCCATTTTTTACGTTTTCATCTATTTTTTATGTTTTCGTTCGTTTTTTACGTTTTCGTCTGTTTTTTTCCATCTATTTATGTTTTCGTCTGTTTTTTATGTTTTCGTCTGTTTTTTACGTTTTCTTTTGATTTTTTACGTTTTCCTCCGTTTGTTTAGGTTTTCATCCGTTTTTCTATGTTTTCGTTGCTTTCTTACGTTTTGTCTGTTTTCTTAGTTTTCGTCCATCTTTTTACACTTTCATCCTTTTTTACGTTTTCGTCCTTTTTTACGTTTTCGTCCGTTTCATACGATTTCGTAAGTTTCGTATGTTTTTGTACGTTATTCTACGGTACGTTATCTTACGTAATAAAGCGGACGGCGTTCATCGGACGGCGTAAAAAAATTAGACTAAATCGTAAAAGCAGACGTATCGTAAAAAACCGGCGTAAACATAAAAACAAGCGGCGTAAAATGGACAACGTAAAAACATATGAAAACTTAAAAAAAATGAACAAAACTTAAAATGAAAATGGACTAAAGCGTGAAACTAAAGAAACGTAAAGAAAAAAAAAAAAAAAGACTAAACGTGAAAGCGGACGCAAACGTTAAAAACATAGGAAAACGTAAAAATCGGACGAATACGTAAAAACCAAAGAAAATATACAAAACGGACAAAAACATAAAATAACGATTAAAACGTTAAAATGGACAAAACGTAAAAAGCGGACGTAAAAAACAAATAAGCGTAAAAAATGACGAAACTTAAAAAAAGGCAGCGTAACGTAAAAAGCGGACGAAAACGTAAAATAACAGATGAAAACGTAAAGAAATAGACGAAAACATAAAAAAATCGGATGAAACGTATAAAAATGGATAAAAACAAATGATATCGTGCAAAAGCGGAAAAAAATGGATGAAAACGTTTAAAAACAAATAAAATGGATTAAAACGTACAAAGATCCTATATGGAAAATGATTTAAAAAAGAAAAATGTTTGAAAAGAGTTTAATCTAAACATTTTTTCATTTTTTAAAATATGGAAAAATATTAATCCGTCTAAACGGATTTTTAAATTTTTATCTCTTCTCTAGAGTTTAAAAACCAATCGTTTCTCTAAGAATTTAGAAACAGAAATTTTTTCACCAACTAAAAGCCCTAAGTGTTTCAGTAATGTGTATGTTAAGTAAATAATTAAACGACACAATGTAGATGTTTTTAGCTTTTTCGTAGCTCGCATCCAAGTCTAGGTTTTTGGAATGAATTTTGATGTTCCCTTTAGGAGTTACAATCATGGTATCTTACCCTTTAGTATAAAGTTTTATAAGTTTTGTTGGGATCATCTTATTAGTGCACTGGTGTGTTTAGCGTATGCATTTTTCATGTTTTTAACTGTTCCATGATTTCTATATGTGAAAATTAGGCTGTTTTGTAGTTTGTGCTGATGAATAACAACTTTGATTCAAAAATTACTGTTTAGTTATGGCTCAAAAAGTTTGTTGTTATTCTGAAGTATAGGATTCTGGTAGATTTTCTTAATTTTTATCACTCTAGACTTTTTTATTCCTTTGTTTCTCTAAAATCACTAATCTGTTTTTAGTCAGCTACAAAAGGTTCTCTTATTTTCTCTGTTTCATTCTAAACATGCAGTAAAAAGTTGGCGTGCTTCTAAAAGGTTGTTATGCAAGATCACGGGTTTACGTAAAAGATTATAATGTCTTGCATAGTAATTTTTTTCATACATAAAGATGTTGTCTTTATGTTATGTTACTCAAGAGAATAAATAACATTATAACTATTTGCACAACTTGGTAGTCTAAATTGTCAGGAGTCTTCAAGATATTTTGGTTGTAAATTTGTATCTCATCGTAAAGGTATTATCTAATAATTACAAGGAAAGTGTAAATGTGTTTTTTGGGCTTTTGTTTCAAGAACTTGGGGCTTTTTTTGGATAACTTGTGCATAATGAATAAGTGTTCTCTTGAGATTTTGTAAAAAGAAACTTATGCAAAAAAGAGCACAAATTGTAATGGAAACTTAATTATTGCCTTATACCAGTTTATTAAGGCTATGTTTGGCACACAAGATTATGGAGAGATTATCTTATTTTTCAAAAATAATTTACTTAAAAATAATCTTTGTTTGGCAGATATAACTATAAGAGATTATAAAAAATAATCTTGTGTCTACGAAAATAAAGGTTCTTACGTATGAAACATAAAATAATCTCTTTTATAATCTTTTTAAGCAATGAAGACAAAGACATCAATGAATGAATAAAGCGTCAAGACAATCTATTTTTGCCAAACATACCCTAAACCTCCTAAATTGATACTTCACAACAGTTGATTCTTTCAAATCGCTTTTATTTCTTATCTCCAAATAAAGCAATGATACTCATAAACAAGATTCTATGGACCGTTTTTAAGAAAAACATAACTACATTTAACAGAGCTAGGTGAGCACCGTGCATAGCAACATGATTCTATAACAGCAAAAAATTATTGTTGCGGTATTGTGGTTATTCATTTTCATCAAGTATGAGCTAACACAATAATAAAATGAAGTTGTAATATGGTATCTTATATACTAGACTATCTAGATAAGAGTTTTAGAAATATAAATGTTGAGATTGAAGTTGTCAAAAATTAAACATTCCTTTTGTAATCTTGGGTGAAACATTACATAGGCAGCTTATTAATTAAGTCAACATTGTTTAAATTTTGTTTCAGAATCAGTAAACGAAGAAAACTTTCAAACCGCAACCGCGAAAGCAAATAAGCATATGGCGTTGGTTGACATCTGATAGCGAGCACAAAGTAGTCTTCCGAAGCACCAATAGAAGTGAATTTTAGTAGCGTTTTCTTTTTGGAAATTCAATAGTGATGGCTTCTGTGGCGTCGCATGAGATGTTCTTAGGTGGTTTTTGTGCAAAATTCGAAATTCAACAGCGGGTAATGTATTGGCTAAAAATTGCATAGTCTTTTTTTTTTTTTTTTGAAAGTGTACATATAAAGGCTGAAAACACACTTCGGATAGATGTTTACCCTTTAAATATTATTCGTATCTTTTTTTTTGCTGTGACCAAGGACGAAGCTTTATTGGGCCAGGGGTGGGCCCTCCAAAATTTCTATCTTTAATGTATTTGATAAGTGAGTTAGTGCTAAAAAAATTCATTTTGACAATATGGCCTCACTGAAATTAGAAATAGATATTTGAGCCCCCCCCCTACCCCCCACCCTCCAATAATTTGGTTCAAGGTCGTCAATGGCCGTGACTATCAACTAATTCAAGGGACAATCTCTTGGCCAAGTTAATTATCTTTTTTCCACACCATGTTTTCACACATTGATAAATAATGTATACAAAGAATGTTGCAAACTCAATGATTAAAGTTATTAAAAACTCGCCCAAAATTTTTTCTTATAACTCGTCAATTTATCGGGTTTATAAATTCAATATAAATCTATCAAATGTTTGGCAGACACTTTATATGGATATTTCTTAAAGTTCAACTCAATTTATTTTGCATGTCTATAATTCTCGCGACAAATACACTTGCGTATACTTGTGTGTTTCTTTTAACGACTTATTTCATAATATGCAAACGACTATCTATTTTTTCCTTTTATGGGTTTTGCTAATCTCTGCCCACTGGGCAAAAGATTAAGCGCAATTAATAAAGACAAAATTTCCTTTTAAATCAAAAAATGCATTTAATGAACATTTATTAATCTCTAAAATTACCGTAATTAATCATTATTTTGGTATTAATTAACTCAAACATTCCTTATATGTATAGCTAAACAAATGCCCACTAGGCAGAGATTAGCAAAACCCTTTTTTAAAATACCCGTGAATTTCACGGGTCTTTTAGCTAGTACATATAATATAATACAATATATAAAATTACAATTTTGTGCATAAAAATTCTAATCCGATTAATCTCTGATTAATCCCCGCCTAACCGATTAATTGCTAAGTCCTAAGCGACCGCCCACTAGCGCCTAGCGATTTTTACAATCTTGATTTTTACACCAAGACCGCCGCACTTTGTGAATCAGAGATAAAATATTCAAAACTTCATAAAATCTTTGTATATAAAACCTTTTTAAGTGCTTTTTAGAGGCTCTGAGATTGCTTATGTGATTTCATTCTCTGAATTACCTTTTGCTTGTTAACTTGTTTTCAAATTTTGTTTGCCTTTTAATTTATTTTATCAGTTATTTATTTTGTTTTTTTTATAGAGTTAACTGCAAAAAATGTTCCTAAACTTTCTGATTTTTGCGAGAAATGTCCTCATTTTAAAAAGATTGCGACAAATGTCCCTAACGTTTCATTTTTTTGCGAGTTTTGCCCTTGAACCGTTACTATAGTTGCAAAAACCGGATTTTGGCTAATGCTCGTTACTAAACCCCGTTAGTTAGTCATCATGTGCGTTGCACGTGAGGGTATTTTCGTCACTTCACTATTCCCGCCATCAAATCCACGTGACAAGCCCACTAGCACACCTACCTTTGTGTTGAGCGACATTTTTTGCAACAAAAATTTCCTTCTTTCATTCTTATATAACACGACTAATCGGACATTATTGCACACCCACACCTACTGTTACTGCTCATCATATTATTCATCAAAAAAATGGTTCTTTGTACATATGGTCTTCATGATGTGGTTAGAACCTCGTGGACGAACATGAATCCTGGTCGTCGATTCTATTCATGCCCGACATACGTAAGTTTGACTCTTGATCAAAATAAAATAATGGTGCATTTTACAAGTTTCCTATGTTTTCTTTATTTTATTTACATTTCTTTCATTTTACAGAACTCCAGCTGTCCGCTTATAGGTTGGGTAGATCCACCTATACGACCGATCTCTAGACATCATCCCTGGTTTACTTAGGACCATGTATGCTTTGGAATATGTGCTTGCGTTAGAGCAACAACGGGCTGACTTTGAGGAGCACAAAGCAAACGAGGAGGAGACCCGAGCAAACCAGGCGGAGCTTCAGGCAAAAATGGAGGAGCAACGGGCAAACAAGTTGTAACACCCCCAAAATTTCAACGTAGCAGCAGAAGGCTAATTGGGGTATTACTTCGTGGATCACAGTCATAAATCATAGAAAACGACTCTAAAGGAGACGTTATCATTCAATAAAAACTCATTGTTTTGGTTACAAAAGAAGATCATGAGTTTGTAGAAAATGATAACTTTATTTTACACCAAATTAAAAGGGGTCTTGAATGCCCACTCCGTGCCCTTGGGATTTCTTCAGCTATTACCTGAGATAAACATTCTTAAAATGTCAACAAAAATGTTGAGTGAATCCATTGGTTTAAAGTTAATCAAGTGAACACAAGGTAAATGGTGATAATTGCTTCGAAGACAATTAATCATGGAAAACAGTTATTATTGCCCTAAGCTCATGACACCAAGAATCAACTGCATACACCCAAATACTGATGTACGTGGTATTTGCCCCAAGGAGCTAATTGCCAGTTACCTATTGAAATTCAAATATATTGTGCCTCGTTATTTCTGATAACCAAGATGGGGTCGTTAATCCCCATAGATCTATCCACAATATTTGCGTTCACTCGCGGTGAGTAATGGTTCATGATGTGAGGGTCTTTTGGCAAGGTACTTAGGTGTTGGATCGATACTCTGACCAAACTAACTATGTAGCTTGTAAGGGCTTAGCAACCTTGGATAAATCCTAAGTTACTAACAATGAAACACTGAATTTACTCTATTAAGTATGCGGAAACTACTTCAATAAAGCTAAGAAGAATAACTTTAACTTCAGCGATTTTATTAATACTTTGAACACCTTGATACAGTTCACTAACAACCCTAACAACTCTAATATCGAACTTGATAAACTCTAATATTCTCTCTAAAGTCGTATTCTGAGAACATGTATCTAATGCCAATCTACGGATCCTTTTATAGGCATAAGGATTACCTAGTCGGTTTACAACTCTAATCCTTGTCGACAAGTAATATAAACTAAGAATATTCAAGAATAACAAAGCTTTCCATAAGCGATATAGCAGTTCTTTAGCTTTGCGATACTTTGATGTTGAGCGATGCTGACTTTCTTCTTTAGCGATGCTGATTTTCTTGATTACTTTGTCTTTTATATCCCAACAATCCTCCCCTAACTTGAATTATACTTGCTTGATTTCAAGTTCCTTTGTATCTGTATCTTTAACATCTTTGTCTTCAAGGAAAGATTGTGTCTTTATCTTCATATTTATTTTGTACTCTCTGTGCTTGCATTATCATCATCAAAGTAGTCTTTAGAAGCAATCCTTTACAGCAACAATCAACAATCTTCATCTTTTCAGCTACTCAGCAACATATGGCAAATTGTACATCAGATCATAAAGTTTCAGTCTATTCTCATCACTTCCAGGTGTGTAAACTCCTGTGAGAGGTGAATCATTGAAAATTTAATGGATTTTGATGTCTCTTTACCAAAGCCATTAACTCCGGAGTAGCCAATGTTTAGGTGTGTAAAACCATGGTATATTGATAACCATATGATTTTTAGCAAATCATCAGCTATCAACGGATTTGTTTTGTCTTTACCAAAAGCCATACCCATTTGGACTAGTTAGTTCTTGCAACCATGGTGAACTAATTACCATATGAATGGTTTTTCCACAGCCTTTACCACAAGCCATTTTTCTTGTGGGCTAGCCAACTCTTTACTATATGGTGAGTTGATTACCATACAACTTATTGCATACATTACGCATCGCCTCTTCTTTTTGTTGAGACAAAAGAGGGAGAAAATATAGAACTTGTTTATATTTGACTTTTCTAAAAAAGTCAAACTGCATACATTGACTTTCTGAAAAAGTCAAACATGATACTCCATTGGTAATACTTGACTTTTCTTAAAAAGTCAACTGCATACTTTGACTTTCTAAAAAAAAGTCAAACATCATACACTTGCATTATCATTTGCTTTTCAAGTTCTAAAACTAATATTTTTATAACTCTTGCACAAACTTTGGTTAAAGTACTGTTTGTCCAGCAGTACTTTCAATAAAGTAAATATTTTTCAAAAATTTATATAATTAAGAACCATACCAGTACTTATGCTTCATCATCAGCCATAGTTGTCCATTTGATGAATAGTTCAATGACCATGAGAGCTGTTTCATTCTCCTCTTCGACCTCCATACCATGATCCAACATTCTTCTCATAAGATCTCTTGTCAGTGGATATCTTCTTTCTGCTAACATATGGATCATAGTCCCATCTTCTAACTCCAAAACATGCACTCCAGATTCTTCAAAGAATCTCCAGCTTGTAATCTAACTTCTTGGTTTAGCCAGATTTCATCAGTGCTTGTCTCCTCTGTCTCCCAGATGGTTATCAAATCTCCCAGAAAGACTAAGCCAACTCAAGTTGATGGAATATGCTCAAAATACTCTTGCACTAGTTGATATAGGTGAAACAGATCTGCTCTATCTATTATGTGCAGTATATCCCATAGCAAATTAAATACTCTAAAGCTTTCATCCTCTCTATGGAACATTAGATAGTCTCCATCTTTTGATTCAACAACTTCAAATGTAGTCATCTTAGACTTCTTTATTGCAACATCTTTGGAATTAGGATGCTCAAAATCTACAAATCTTAAGTAATTTCTCAGCTCATCAACTGTATTTGTTCTCAACTCTATCTTCTTTGATGGCTGTTCATCACCAGTTGTTCTTTTTCTCTTTAAGCTTCTTTTACTTGCATCCTTATTCTTTTCATCATCAAAAGAAACAATCTCAACAACTTCCTTTTGATATGATTCTCTAACAGCATTATACAAATCTTTCATCTCTAAGTATTTCAGCTTCTGTAATCCAGTATATCCTTGACCCTTCAGAGAAGGCATCATGGCATTTCTTTCCTTAGCAATACTTGGTGGTCTTTGTGATATAACAGGTTCAGGTTCCTTTACTGGTATAGCAACCTCAGCATCATATTCAGCTTGAAACCTTTTAGCAGCTTCTTCATTCTTGGCTACTTCAATAGCTCTTACTTCAGCTAAGGTAAGCTTCTTCTTAGTTTCTACCAGAACACCTTTACCTTTATCTTTAGGATCTATCACTGGTTGTGAAGACTGTATGACTTGAGGTGGTTGTTGTTCTTCAGCTCCAGGTATAGTGACACCTCTTGGTCTTGACAAGTTTTGTAGTATCTGAGCAATTGTTTCATCATCACTTGCAGTATGCTCCTTTTGCTGAATTGGACTAGAAGGACCAGCTTCTTCTTCATGTAAAACAGTTGAAGGTCCAGCTTCTTCTTCAAAATCTAGAATCCTTGGTGTAATCAGCTCTTGTCTATAGGTTCCTTGAAGAGCAGTACCTTGATCACCAGCACCTTGATCATCAGTACTTTGTACACCAGTACTTTGTACTCCAACACCTTGAGGCTCAGTAGGCTCAGTACTTTGAATATTAACTTGGAATTCAGTACTTTGAGGTTCAGCATCTTTAAGCTTAACATCTTCTTTTAAATTTTCTTGCTCTAATATCCTCCCCAATTGGAATGAAGACTGCTGTTGAACCTTCTTGCCCTTTGAAGTCTTCTTAATTTTATTGCCTTGCTTCTTCTGTGACTTCACCCACAACATGTGATGTTGAACTAAAGGCCATACAAAATTCTTCAATCTTCTAAATTTGTTGTTCAACTTCACTAGTTGTGCAGCTTGAGCTTCAAAGTATTTCTTCAATCTCAAAAGCTCCCTTGTCAAGGCATAGTTATCCAGAACTTGATCCTCAGAAGCCACATCTCCCTCATCTCCTCCAGATGTTTGAGGCCCATCTGTGGAAGTATAATCATTAGGAGAGGATGGTGGGTTTACCTCTGGTTCTGAATCACCATGAGCAGGTTCTTGTGTAGATGTAGTAGGTGGATCTGCAGTACCTTGTGGTGGAGAAGCAGTACGTTGATAAGATCCAGTATGTTGAGAAGCAGTACCTTCTCTTGATCCTGAAAGCTCATGTTCTTCAGTTGCAGCAACTTCATCTCTAACTGCCTACACAATCTCCATCATAGAAGTGGTCAAAGGTGTATCCCTCCCAGATAATTTGTCACTCTTCCTAGCCATGAAGGTGAATATCTTTGGAGGTTGTACCACAACAGGTAACAAGCTCGAAGGTTTTGGTACATCCTGAAGTTGTTTGTTCAAGAAAACTTGAACAAATCGTGGGTACATTAACCATGCTGAACCATTGGAGATGGAGATAGCATACCATCTAAAATCAGTCTAGAAAAGTTGAAGAGGTGATTGGTAGCTAATCCCACTAAAGCAGATGCTATATTTGAACCAAACTGTTCCCATGAAGTACTCTTGGAACTGATGCAATAAAGTAAGACATGAACCGGGTACTTCCATTGAGGACTAAACAAGGGTTTCTTGAAAGTTTTTTCAGTTAAAGATCCTTCATACCCAATATCCCTTAAGGTATCCCAAAGAAGTTGTTTTTCAAAACGAATAGCTCATCCTTCATCATCAAACAATAAATCTTCTCGAATGGAGGATTCACTAACTCTAACAATCTTCCCAGCAACCTTAGCCTGAATGTAGGAATCATCATCCTCCATATGAGATCTAGAAGTCGCCCAAAATTGTTGAATCCAGGGCTCAATAACATCAGGTTCAACCAAAAGGGCATAATTGATTGATGATCCAGTGAGGAAATCAATTATGTCATGAAACGCGGCATTGGCCGGTGTTTTATCTAGGTTAGACACCATATTATGCTTACTAACTGTGTTTCGATTCGCCATTGAGTGTTGTTATAAGAGAAAACGGTTCGATGATTAGTGAATGTGAAAGAGAGAAATAAGGAAACGATTGATAAGTATAAAGATGAGAGGGAAAATCGGAGGGTAGTTATTTATAGGTAAGATTTGAAAAATCACAGCCCATAATAACAAAGTTACCGTTGTTTGAATTTCAACCCATCTTTTGACCGTTGGAACAGTACGTTGACAAGACTAGCAGTGCTTTCCACATAAGCAGTACTTTCCAAAGCAGTACTTTCACATCAGTACTTTCACATCAGTACTTTCAGATAAACAATAAGCAGTACTTTTCCATCCTCTTCTTCACAATGGCAAAAACAGCAAACAGGCATCGTATTGCCTCCCCTCAAACAATGCATAGGACTCTCTAACTAACTAATAAGTCCTCCTCTTAATTGTAGCTTAATAATTAATCATACCAATACTCACCACCAAATGATTAAATCTAGAAACATCAAATCTTTTTGTGAGTAGATCAGCTACATTGTCATCTATGTGGACCTTGACAACATTAATGAGCCTATGCTCATAACAATCTCGAATAAAATGATGCCTAATCTGAATATGCTTGGTATTGGAGTGGTAAACTGGATTCTTCACAATGCAAATTGTACTTTCATTATCAATGTTGATAGGAGTATTCTTGAAGTTGAACCCATAGTCCAAGAGTTGATTCTGCATCCATAATACTTGTTCGCAATAGACTTGCGTGACAACATATTACCTTGATGGATGATGTTCTTGCAATGGTTTATTTCTTACATTTCCATGAAACTAATCTTCTTCCAAGATCTTGGCATCCTCCGGTGGTTGATCTTCTATCATAATTATCACTGCATAATCACTATTTGAAAAAGCTTCCAAGTGAAAAGCGAATCCTTTGGATACCACAACCCTAACAGGTTGTTGCTTCAAATAACTAAAATCCTCTTGTTGCATTCATATTAGAGACCTTGGGTGAGACTTGATATCTTGCACATAAACAGACAGCAAACATGATATCAGTTCTAGATGCAGTTAAGTACATAAGACATCCAATCATTGATCTGTAAAGCCTGACTTCTACAGGTTGACCATCTTCATCCTTTCCCAATGAGTTGATAGATTTTATGGGTGTGGTGACTGGCTTCATAGCATCAAAGTTAAACTTCTTAAGAATGTCAGTGACATACTTGTCTTGACTAATGAAGATTCCAGCCTCTTATTGTTTAACTTGAAGCCCCAAAAAGAAAGTTAATTCACTCACGAAACTCATTTGAAATTCATGTTGCATCAGCTGCTCAAATTCTTTCACCATTGACTATTTTGTAGCTCCAAAGATGATATCATCTACATAGACTTGCACCAGCATGATATCCTTCTTATCTCTCTTGATAAACAAAGTCTTATCAATTGCTCCTCTCCTGTAACCATTTTGCAATAAGAAAGTGGAGAGCCTTTCATACCAGGCTCTAGGAGCTTGATGAAGGCCATACAGAGCCTTAACAACTTTATAAACTTTGTTTGGATGAGTAGGATCCTCAAAACCAGGAGGTTGTTTGACATAGACCTCCTCTGTAATCTTGCCATACAGAAAGGCACTCTTGACATCCATTTGATAAACAGGAAATCCCATATATGATGCAAAAGTAAGAAATATTCTAATGGCTTCAATCCTTGCTACAGGAGCAAACACTTCATCATAGTCCACCCCTTCTTCTTGTATATATCCTTGTGCTACTAATCTTGCTTTGTTCTTGATGACATTCCCTCTTTCATCTCTCTTAACTCTGAAAACCCATCTTGTACCAATGACTTTCTTTCCATATGGTAGATCACATAGTACCTAAACTTCTTGAAGTTTGAATTGAAGAAGTTCTTCTTGCATGGCTTCAACCCAACTCTCTTTAGTTAATGCTTGAGCTACATTCTTGGGTTCTTCTTGAGAGATAAAACAAGTGAATAAACATGTTTGGTGATCCTTATGATTCAACCTGTTCTGTTTATACACAAAGCTAAGTAAAGCATTATGTGGTGTAGAAAAACCTTTAGCTTTGGTTCTTGTAAGCACCCCTGTTGTAGAAGGTCCAATGATTTGACCAGCAGGATGATCTTTATGAACTCTAAATGTAGGAGTCTGTGGTACTTCAAGATCATCATCTAAATTTGTGAAATCAGCTCCTTCATTGGAATTTGAGAAAATACCTTCATCATCTAATTCATCATCAGTGTCTTCTAACCTGAGCATGGTGGGATCATCATCAAAAGCATCAAATAGGTGCGGCAATACTTTGATCCAAAGTCTTGTGATCCAAAATCTTGTGAGGGTATTCATAGACTTACCCTTTTTCTTTGCTTCTTCATAAGATCTTCTTTGTTCATCCTCATAAGATTGTGCTATTGTTTCTTGAAAAAGCATCCTATGAAGTTCGTCTTGAATCGCTTGATCCTCAGCAGACACAGTGGATTTTGGTTCATCAGTACTTTTATCCTTCTCAACAGTTATAGGTTCTTCATCAGGAACAACATCAAGTCTAATATTGACTCCATGAACAATTGTGACAACTGGAAATTTAGGGAGTCTATTTTAGGTAACCGCATTACGTAAAACTAAACCTTGCTTTGCCTTTATCACTATTTTTATAAACCATGACTTGATTTTATATCGTCTATTGGTTTTTACGGATTATTTCACTATAAATGAGTTATCGTATGAGTTTTAACTCTATTTGGTAGGCACTATTCGATTCGGCACTAGAAAAGCTTAAAACGAGAAATATTGTAACTTTTAGACCGTAACTCAAAAATTGACAAATAAATAGTCAAAACTCGTGGAAAAACGCAAATAACGATGTTAGAAAGTCGAATGAACATCGTGGGACACTCGGGGGACAATATGTGAGCTCGGGAATGGGTAAACGGGATAGTTACAAAAATGACAACTCCGACCCCTCCTTTTTCCCTCCTAGCCGGCACCCCTCCTCCCATTTTCTTTATTTTTGAGTCCCTCCCTCATGTATATATATATACCCTCACCTCACCTCATTTCATCTCTTTGTTTCTCTCACTAAAACACACACACCTCTTCTCTTTCTCTCTCTAAAAACCCTAAATCAAAACCCTAGCCGCCACCCTTAAAAATCCGGCCACTATTCCGGCCACCACCGCCACACGACGGCACGTCACCACTCACCTCCACCACTATCTTGTAGAACTTTTCATCCTCTTTCCATCCATATATAATACTCTCACTCCTTTCTCTCATTAACACCTTCAAATCTTAAGATTAAGATTCGCACTTTTAGGGTTTCTAAAGGGTTTTGCAATTCGTGCTTGAATAAGGTAAATGGAACGTGGGTAAAGCTTGTTTAAGCAATAATAAGCCACGTATGGAAAATTAGGGTTTTGACCCTAAGATAATTTTTAGGGATTTTGGGTGAAACATGGAATTAAGTCTAATTAACATCTAAATAAACAATTAGTTAGTGTTTGGTAAGCATGTGGTGTATCAATTTGATGGGTTTATGCATTTTAGGTCTAGTTTCATATTTTTGGTTAGAATAGATGATGGGTTTTGTGTTTGGTTAATGATTGGAGCTTGAATGATTGGATTTGGATGTTGTGGTATTAATTTGGGTGATATTTGATGGGATTTGGAGTGGTGTACGAGCCACCAAGGCCACGTACGTGAGCCTTGATTGGTGTACGTGACCCACATGGACCACGAGTCCGGGTCGGGTCATTTTGGTAGCTTGTTGGTTGATGTAGTTGAGGTTTAGATGAAACGCGTGGAGCCAAAAAGCTTCTAGAGCTTGTTTGGTTCAC
Organism: Chrysanthemum lavandulifolium; assembly: GCA_022545495.1. Lineage (NCBI taxonomy): Eukaryota > Viridiplantae > Streptophyta > Magnoliopsida > Asterales > Asteraceae > Chrysanthemum > Chrysanthemum lavandulifolium. The sequence continues at coordinate 75,047,209 of CM040240.1, forward strand.
GTGGTCTTAACCGTGACCGTGTCATGCCCATTAGGGTCATAACATTGGTTTTGGGTATATTTGGTTGATTGATTGGTTGGCGAGATTGTTTTGAGTTGGTTTGGGATTGAATTGCGCTATTATGACTTTTGAATTGAACTTGATATATATATATATATATATATATATATATATATATATATATATATATATATATATATATATTGTCAACTTTGAGCTACGTCGGTGTTACTTTGACTTTTTAGTCAATAGTTGACTCCGACAAAGCCGTAACATGGACTTTAGTATAATTTGGACCATTGATTGATTAAAAGCCGATAAGTCATGACTCGTGCTTGTGGACTCGAAACGAATAACGATATGAAACTAATAATGGAATTTGACGAAATATATATATGTATACATGAAAATGCTAATAGACTATGAAATATAAATAATAAATGGGCTTTTGTACCAAAAATATCAATAACAAGACTTATCTTGTTATTTACTATTTTTAAATCGAAACTAACGACTAAATTGGAAATGTTTTATAATAAATAAGTAATTAATGTTTAGAGTACACGTTTATCGATAAATTCCAATTATGGGCATTTAATACTAGTTTAAGTATTTATTTACTTACGTTATGTGCATGGGTTACGGATAACCTAACGTTAATAGTGTTGATCTACGTGGGTAGCGGACTTATTAGGTTGACGAATCTAATAATAGCCCGCTAGGTACGTTGGGTAACCTTAGTAATAGGTGAATTATCCTTATAACTCTTTAGGATACGATTGATTTATGGGATAATAAGCGACACGAGTAAATAAATGAGTTTATCGAGTTGACGAATTCGATAAGGTCTACTATTTATTCCGAAACTTATTGGACTATGGAGCTTATCATTTAGAGGTCTCATTGTGTTACATTGGGTTATATATTGGTTGTTTGAGTGCATTCATAGCATCATATTGAGTCGATACACCCACATGAGGATACCAAACACTAGGATTAAACGGCGAAACGAGACATTTTTGGAAATAAAGAAATGGAATATATTGGGGTAGATAACGTTGATTTCGAGAAATATATATATTAAAGTTGGTCTACATTAATAGGTTGTGCCGAGTCGATAGTTGCTGTGCCGTGATTACCGTTATCTTCTGCTAGTGTTTATTTGTCGTTGATTGCTTGAGGTGAGTTTCATAGCCCCACTTTTATCTACGTTTTAACTATATTGGGGTGAGAATCATGCTCTGTTTTTGGACCGTGAAAACTATTTGGATTTGCTTATATGCTTGTTGTTTAGATAGATGTGCGGTTGATCGGTGCAAAACCGTCAAGTTATCTCACGCAAGCTAGTCACTTGTGAATGACCAGCGTAAGGAACTCAAAGCAGTTCACACACCAATGCAATTTAAGATCGGAGAATCGATGGATTCCGGGTCGTTAAGTCCCACGGAGGATGGTGGTGTTTAAACACTTGATCGGATGATAGAATGATCACTAAGGATAGTGATCGAAGGGTTTTGGATGGAAAATTACCTAAAGAAAAGATTTGTAAATTACAGCGACTTAAATGCAAATTAAGAAAATTAAAAGTTAAAATCTATTAAATAAACGCTATCACTATTTTTACAATGATGTTTTGTGATTTTATGAAATAAAATATCTTAAATAAACTATATTAACTAAAGCGTAAACTCAAATTATCTAAAAGCGTTACTTAAAACTAAAGCAGCGTTACGTTTAAAAATTACTGTTGGGCGCAAGCAAAAGCGTAAAATTTATGAAATAAAAGGCCTACAGTGTAAAACTAATTTTTTTACTTACTATATGATAAAAGAAATTTTTAGAAAAAGATTTATATTTTTTGACTTTTATATTTTTATTATGATTTAATTACTATAAAACACTAATTAAATGATTAAAAATACTAAAACTAACGAGAAAAATCGAAACTTTTGTAAAAATACTTTATACTAATACAATTTAATAAAAATACAAAAGCGAAAAAGCTACTTTGAATAAGCTACAAATAAGCTAAAAGCTACGTATAAGCTAAATGAGACAAAGCGTGGTTAAGAGATAAGATTTGCAAACTTTTAACGAGAAAGACCCAAGGCGCAATGGTTCTGGTACACCACTATCACCCTCACAAGGGAGGTCTCGGGTTCGAGCACACCTACCCCTTTTGCTAATTATTTTTTTTCGATTTTTCTTTTACAAACTTGTTAAGACCATGAAGATAAGCACTTTTTATAATTGTGACTTTTAACAAATACCACGATAAGCCTTGAATAAGCTCAAAAATCACAACAGTTGGCAAGAAAAAATGAAATAAGCACAAGTTTTAAGCTAAAATGGCTAATAAGCTATGAAATAAGCTAAAGATAAACTAAAATAAGCTAAGTGACTTAAAATAAGCTAATTATATCAATGAATAAGCACAAAGACTAGAAATAAGCACTTAATAAGCACAAATAAGCTAAAACTCACCTTTGTTACACGAGTCTTTTGGTTTGCTAGGTACTTTATAAGCTACTTTTAAGCACTGTAATAAGCTAAAATTGAAACCAACTTTGGATTTGACAAGATCACCGGTTAGGCTTTCCAAAAACTAAAGTACAAAGATTAGCTTATACTAATGAGCTTTTAAGAAGCTCTTGAAAAAGCGATCAACTCGACCAATTGATACATTTAGACAAAATGGATGATTGAAAAAGCAATAAGCGAGACCAACTAAACAAGCTTCAAAATGGAAAATAAGCATTATAGCTAGAGAACTAGGTTGGCTTCTCAAAATCTAAATTTCACAAGCTTAAGCTAACTAATGAGCTTTGTGAGAGCTTATGAAGATGCTTGGAAACTATGAACATTGGGCTTATATGAAATGGACAAAACTAAAAAACAAATGCGAGCGAGAATAATTAAGCTAGAAATTGAAAAGTTAAACTTGAAACCTTTAGGCGGCTAGGTTAGCTACACAAAAACTAAAACTACAAGTAATGATCATCTAATAAGCTCTGTGAGAGCTTATGAAACAAGTAGCTCATCGTATGCAGGGGAGCTTTTTGACTTTTTATTGCAAAGAAAGTTTGACTAAAGCGAACTTTGGATCTAATTTGTTAGCGATTTTGATGTAATATGATGGAATGAAGTTAAAACAAGCTATGTCTATGAATTCTAAACACAAAACAAGCTTTTGGTTTGTCCAAATTAAATTACAACGATTAAGCAGTTGAGATGGATTTTAGACCATGTTGACTTTTGTGGTTTTGCGTGACATAAATTATGACTAAATATGAGTTCAATTTAACTTAATAAACATGAAACACTAAAATTAAACTCAGCATACACCTCTTGATCATTTAAGACGATAAACCAAACACCCTTTTAACTGTGATTTGAAGATTAAAATAGATAAACACTTTTCAAACTTTTACCAATGATCAAGATACATTTAAATAACCTAAATATAACTTATTAGCAGACTTAAACCAATTAAAGCTAAAAATAAAGATTGTACAAAAGTGAAAATGAAACTTACTTACAAATGGGTCCTTTAACCACGGTGGTTTGAAACAAAACCAAAGAACTACCAACCTATCACAACCAACCCATTGAACTCAAAACAAACCATTTCCATATACGCATCACCAAATTACCATATCTGCATCAATTTTACCCTTTCTTTGACTTTTGTTGACCTTGAATGAACTTGATGGAAATTGATTTCCCAAGCTTACAAAAAGCTATAGCGAAGCTTAAGTAAACTTTTTTGAACTGAAAAATAAGCTATATTGAAGCTTGATTTCAAGAGATTGAATTTAACATTTTGAGCGATAAACATGGAAATATGCAACTTTTATAGAAACTTGAATTAACACTTGAAAGCAGTTTTAATACATTCAAACAACTTAATTTGATATCATGAAACAAAGTATTACAATTTAAAGCTTAATTAAAGACATAATTATGAAATCGACATACAAGAAATTAAAAAACTAAGTTACTTCTTCTCTGCACTTCCTCTTCTTTTATGCTTGAAATGTTCCACGTGGCCTTAGGATGCAATCCGCTCTTTTGAGAACCAATGGGAGAACTTTGAGTGAGTTAGCCATTTTAATCATTTTGGCGGGAAGTGGATTTTGACTTGTAGGCTGTGAAGCAAGCAAGTAGGGGGTGGCATTAATTGTGGGGGTAAAGTGATGATGATGTGGGGTGGAAAGGTGATGGGAGGAGAGGTGGAGGAGCGGGCACAAGGGTTGCGAGGTTGGGAAGGAAGATAAATAGTGGGGCGCGTTTTTGCGCTTTTGACTTTGTTTGACCAAGGGTCAAAATAGGAAGGTGACGAGGGTCAAAAGGGTAAAAGGTGTGGCGGCGGTCAAAATGTTTTTGACAAGGCTTTGTATTAGTTAATAATGACAAGGACCTTTATTGTAATCGAAATCTTGAAGGACCAATCTGCAATTTTCCAAAGTTACCACAAGGACTAAAATTGACAACCTTCAATAGTACAAGGACTAAATTTGACATTTTTGATTTTCAAGGACTAAACTTGCCAAATTTCAAAGTTCGGGGACCTAAGTTGTAAATTTGTAATTTTAAGTTTCAAGGACCAATTTTGACAACTTAGGAATCCTAGGGACTCAAAATGATATTTTTCTTTATTTGGATTTACCGGGGACTGTTTTGACAACTTTTGAAACTTGGGGACTAAAGCGCCAATTATGCAAACTTGATCGTTTTCACAGTTTTGATATTTTGCATTTAAAACACATAAAACACTTATTTGTGATATTTTATCATTTTGATGCATTTACGAGTGTTTTCGGATGTTTTGCGATTTAATTTGTACAAAAATGATGAGTATTTACACACTCATCAATCCCCACTAAGATATTGCTAGTCCCTAGCAATGTTTTGAGAAAAATTAATGGATTTCATCTCTTTACCAAAAGCCATTACTTACGGAGTAGCCAAATGTTTCGGTTCAAGTAAGAACCTTGGTACAGATAACCAAATGATTTTGAGCAAATCACCGACTTCAACGGTTTGATTTGTCTTTACGAAGCCGTTTGCTTGGACTAGCCAACTCTTAGATAAAATATCTTTGGTGAGTGATTACCAATTATGGTTTTCAAGCGCCTTTACCACAAGCCATAAACTTGCGGGCTAGCCAACTCTTCACTTTTAAGGATATGGTGGTGAATACCATACAATTTTGGGCAAATTGCAAGCCGTCAGCGGTTTGAGATATCTTTACCAAGAGCCGTTTGCTCTGGATTAGCCAATCCTTTTGTTTATTAGACAAAGCGGATGATAACCAAATGAGTAAGTGTAAAACACTTACTCCAAAAAAAAAATTTGGCCAAAATGGGGAATTAGGTGGTATAATTACATGATAAAATTAGTGAGAATTCCCCCACATAGAAATGAATATTGCCCTCAATATTCAAAGTACCGCGGTTATGCGAAACAAAAAACGTAAAGGGAAATACTAAGGCCATTATTTAGCAAGGATTTTTTTTTTTTTTTTTTATTTTTTTGTGAAACTCTTATATATACACAACATGTGGGCAACTCCCCACACTAGGGTGGTACACGGGTGAAAACCCATGTAACATGCTCTTGTTTTGATACCAGTCGCTAGCTTGACTCGATCCCGCATTCATTGGTTCATGGGGAAAGTTTGAAGATCCGGGACAATCACGGGAGGAATGTCCTCTCCAAAGTAATGCTTCACCGATGACCATTCACTTTAAAGTTTGGACCATCGGGTTGAGATAACTCAATGGTGCCATAAGGATAAACCTTAGTGATAGTAAATGGTCCGGACCAGTAGGTTTAAGCTTTCAGAAAATCTTCAATCTTGAATTGAAAAGAAGGACTCGATCACCAACGTTGAAAGCGGTTCTTGATTTTAGAGTCATGAATCTTCTTTGTCTTTTCTTTATAGATCAAAGAGTTCTCGTAAGCTTGATCACGGAGTTCATTTAATTCATTCATTTGAACTTTCCGGTGATCACCGGTGATCGAATATCAAAGTTGGCATGTTTCAAGGCCCGGTATGCCTTGTGCTCTAGCTCAACGGTAGATGACACGCCTTCCGTATACAAGCTTGTATGGAGTACACCGATGGGTGTTTTGTAAAATATGTCGGAAGGCCAGTGCGTCATCTAGCTTATCCGACCAAGAGGCACGGTTTTCGCCAACCGTCCTCTCCGAATTCTTTAATCCCTCGGTTTGAAACTTCCACTTGCCCACTTGTTTGGGGTGGTGCAGCGATGAGAGGCGGTGAGTTACACCATACTTACGCATGACTCTTTCAAGCGGTCATTGCAAAATCGTACCACGATCATGATTATGGCTCGTGGGTTCCAAACCTAGCAAACAAGGATTTTAAGAATTTCACTACAACTCGGGCATCATTGGTATGTAAAGCCTTAGCTTGACCCATTTTGACAAGTAGTCAACGACCACGAGTATGTACTTATTACCGCGAGAAGAAGGAATGGCCCGTAAAGTCAATGCCCGGATGTCAAAGATCTCACACACTTGAATGGCGTTTTGTGGCATTTCATTCCTTTGTGAGATATTCCGTGGCGTTGACAAGCGTCGCGAGGCTTTGACAATTCATGGGCATCCTTATAGATTGTGGGCCAATAGAATCCGGAATCAAACACCTTCTTGGCGGTGTAGTTGGGGCTATGATGTCCCCAGTGGGTCCGACATGGCAAGCTTTGAGAATGTCAATAGCTTCGACCATATACACATCGCTGATGACTTGATCCGCGCAAATTTTAAACAAGTAGGGTCGTCCCGAGTAATGTTTAACATCTTTGAAGAATTTGTTCTTGTTGGGACGACATCCCTTTCACTATGAAGTTACCCGCATGGTAATTTGCGAAGTCGACAAACCATGGGGTAGTAGAGTCTCCACGAAAAGAAACCGCATTGAGTGTCTCGAGAGAAATGTTTCATTTATTTCCTTTTCTCGAACACATCTTGGTGAGGTTCTCTAATCGGGATAGATGATCGTGACTAGGTTCTCGGCTCCTTTTTATCACGTATAATGATATCAAATTCACGGAGGAGGAGAACCCAGCGGAGCAATCTCGGCTTTGCATCTTGTTTTGCAAAGAGATATTTGAGGCCGAGTGATCCGTATACACTCGCATTTGGTCAAGATGAGGTATGGCGAAATTTCTCAAGCATACACCACGACTAATAGTTCTTTTGTACGTAGTGGTGTAATGGGTTTGAGCTTGATCATAGTCTTACTTGCGTAGTGTATAGGTGAAAATGCTTTGTTTTGCGTTGCCCAAGGCGCACCGATAGCAAAATCACTTGCATCGCACATGAGCTCAAAGGGTAAATCGATCGGGGCAACTAGAATGGGTGCTTCCGTAAGCTTTTTCTTTAGTGTTTCAAAAGCTTGGCCTTTCGGGAGAGAAGATAAAAGGAGCTTCTTTTTCAAGAAGATGGGTCATAGGCGGCGATTTTGGAAAAATCTGTATGAATCTCGATAAAACCGGCATGACCAAGAAAACTCCTAATACCTTTGGCGGTAGTAGGATGAGGCGGTTTAGCAATAACATCAACTTTTGCTCTATCGACCTCAATCCGTTTTTGAAATCTTATGGCCAGGACTATGCCTTCTTTGACCATAAAGTGACTCTTCTCCCGGTTTAGACATAGATTGGTGTCTTCACACCTTTTAAGCATTTTGTCTAAATGGGAGAGACAAGTCTGAAATGAATCCCGATGGTGAGAAGTCATCCATAAACACCTCCATTGTTTCCCGATCATGTCGTGGAATATGGCCATCATCTGACGTTGGAGCGTGCGGGGGCGTTACATAAGCCAAAGGGCATCGTTTGTAGGCAAAAGTTCCGTATGGGCGGTGAATGTGGTCTTCTCTTGATCACGTGGATCAATGGGGATCTGAAAGTAACCCGAGAAACCATCAAGGAAACAATAGTATTCATTCCTGCTAATCTCTCAAGCATCGGTCCATGAAGGGTAGAGGAAAATGGTCTTTCTGGTGGCGTCATTCAACTTACGATAGTCAATACACACGCCATCCGTAACCAATCGAGTTGGAATTAACTCGTTTTCTTCATTCGTGACAACAGTTATGCCACCCTTTTTGGAACACGATGAATCGGGCTAACCCAGGACTATACGAGATAGGGTAAATCAATCTGCATCAAAGTTTGATAACCTCTGTTTGATAACATCATGGATTTTGGATTCACCCTTCTCGATGTTGAGCTATTGGTTTGAAGTCATCCTCCATCAAGATTTTGTGAGTACAAAACTTCGGGGTTGATACCCTTAATGTCGGAGAGTTTCCAAGCAATTGCTTGCTTGTGTGACTTCAAGACCTTTATGAGGCGATCTTTTCATCTTTACTCAAATCTCGAGCAATAATGACGGGCAATTTATCATCACCCTCAAGAAATGCATACTCAAGATGAGGTGGTAAGTCCTTAAGTTCGACTTGAAATTCTTGATTTTCTCAAGCGACTTGACTTCCTTGTTATGAAGTTTGGCGGGAGGAGAGGAGGAGAAGTGTCTGATTTAACAACTTCTCAAGAGTAAGAATATCTCCTCGGATTAATCTCATGGTGATTAATCTCTTACGGAATTGCATCACTAGGTGAGGGTTGATGAATGATCATCTTTAAGCATTTTCTCAATGAGAAGTATGTCCCCTCGATGTCAATTGGGCGTGATCAATTTCCCATGGAGCAGAATCACTAGCCAAGTATGCTTCAATCTCTTCCAAGATGAAGTCGCTTCCCTCAAGCGGAGTGAGAGAAGGAGTAAATTGGCTATGATAGGTTGAGAAGATGTGGTGGGATTCCCACTCACGAAATTATGAGAATAACCAAGAACTTCTTGAGTACTCTTGAAGCAACATCAATGATATCGATTCGGTTAACCGACTCGGAATCATAGTTTGCGGAGTACCTCGAAGTTTGATCAAGGTTAAAGGTGGCGACTTCATTACCAACACGTAATGTGATTTCTTGCTCAAATACATCAATGAGAGCACGGCCCGTTCTCGGGAATCCTCTTCCAACAATGAGAGGAACCCGTGGATCGACATCGAAATCAACAACTACAAAGTCGGTGGAAAATGGAACTTTCCTACTTTCACAAATCGTCCTCGGCAATTCCAAGAGGACGGGATATTGTCGATCTGCAAGCTCGAGAGTCATGCATGTAGGAGTAAGATCCGGAAGAAAGTTTCTTCCATCTTGAATGAGGCATCGGGTTTATGCTTGCACCAAGATCGGCTAAGGCAAAGCATTCAACCATTCACGGAAATACACAAGGTAAGAGGAACTTTCCGGGATCTCCAAGCTTCTCGGGAAGCTTCTTCAAGATAGCTGAGAGCGGTTCTCGTTGATGGAGTTTAGCCATTTCAAACGACTTTTCCTTGTTGCTTAACATGTGTTTGAGAGTTGATGCAAACTTGGGCATCAACATGATAGCATCCATGAAGCTTATGTCAAAATGAAGTTCTTGGAAAATTTGAAAGAATTTTTCCATTTGTTGACCAGCTTTCTCGCAGAGCTTTGCTCATGTAAGCGTGATGGGTAAGGAATAGAAGATTTGGATTTTTCAATGGGAGCTACGGAGGTTCAAAACAACTCTGGATTGGATTTTGGTTTGGACAACTGAGGATGGACATTGTTGGTACTTCCGTTATTAGTAGGAAGTTCCTTGTCCTTTGTCGCCTCGGGTTCACTTTCCACTACCTTGGGAGAGAAGAAGAAGAGGTAGTAGGAATAGCGGGTCCATCATATGAAACACCACTTACGGTTGTGATCGCCTTTGCATCGCCCCTCGGATTAGCGATCGTGTTGCTAGGTAAAGTACACGAGCCAGGGTCGATCATTTAAAGACTTCTTTAATTCGATCGGTGACCAACAACTGTTTGTCTCCTCTTGAGTCTTCATGAATTGCTTTAAAAGCTCATCGGATGTTGACACGGGAGGAGGTGGAGGGACAATTTGAGGCCGTATGTTACGGTTATAGCGAATTCCCTTGATTAGGGTTCATATTCCCACGAAATTGATTCCCTCGGTTGTAAGTGTTTTGATTAAGATTTCCTTGTTGTTGGAAACCTTGGTTGGGTCCGAATAGAAATTACCTTGGTTTTGATAACCTTGGTTCATTCTTTGTTGGTTACGATTCGGTTAGGATTACGGTTGAAACCGGGTGGTGCACGATAAGTGTTAGCACGGTAGTTTGGTTCATTATGAGGGCGGTATTGATTACCTCCTTGATTTGAAGTACCGGCTATAGCATTAGCTTCAAACGGACTACCATCGGTGGCGATCTGATTGTAGTATGCATGAGGACCACCACAAGTAACACAAACTTCAACTTTCTTCACTTCACCATATGATGGTGCTTGTGTGAAAGTGACTTTCTTTGGTTAGCAAGAACCAAAGCTTTGAACAATATCCGTGAGTTTGTCAATCTTAGCATCGGTGCTAGATGTACTCACGGGAGATGAAATAGAAGGTCCGACATTAGACTCGATATGATATGTCTTTGTGCGGAAAGGACGGACACAGGACTTGTTTTCAATGATTTGCAAGGCTTCTTTTGTGGTCTTGCTCAAGAAATTACCTCCAGCGGAGGCATTTAGAAGTCTTGATTGGCTGGTTCGGACCATTGTAGAAAGTATCCATTTGCATTAACTCGGTAAAACCATGATGCGGACACTTGCGGAGCAAGTCTTTATAACGATCCATGCCTCCCGAATGATTCATCAAATCTTTGAGAGAATTTCATTATCTCATTCTTAAGACTTGTAGTTCGGGATGGAGGATAGAATTCGTTCACAAACTTTGTGACAAGATCTTCCCATGTCTCAATGGAGCGAGGGGTTGTTTCTCGAAGCCAATTCGGGCTTGTCCTACAGAAAATGGGAGCGAAGAAGCTTGATAGCTTCATGTGGGACATTCTTATACTTGATGGTAGATGCAATCTTGTTAAACCATCGAATGTGTGCATGAGGATCATCCGCTCAAAACCATAGAATTGGCTTTGGGTTGCAGTTAAGTAACCGGTTTTGAGCTCAAAAGTGTCGACCACGATGGTGGGGACAACAATAGCATCTCCGTAACCCTCGATGGGTGCTTGGAGAAGCTCATTCATCGGCTTGTCTTACGCCATTATGGCGGTGGTGGTGGTGGTAGGCGTTCCTCGATCACGGTGAAGGAGCGAGCGTCCTCTCGTCTCGAGGAATCTTTCAAGTTCGACAATGGACTTGTAGAAGCTGGAAGAGCAGTGCGCATGCACTAAGTATAAAAATCGGTTTTCAAAACAAATGCGAGGCAAAGCGACAAGTGAACTTAACCAATAATCACAAGTGAAATGGCTTCTTTGAAAAGGTACACCAAATCACGAGGACACAAAGGCAAGTTTTAAATCGATGTTCGGGAACTTATTATGGTCGCACCCCAGTTAGGTAGTGCCTTTGCCTTGATTTGCGGTGGTTGATTTTATGTATATTAAGTATCACTTGAAAAGGCGTAGGTATAGATTTGTCTTGATGGGTTTAAAACTTTTGGACAATATTTTTGGTATCGTCTCGTTTAACCAAATCGTATTTCTTTAAGAATCACCTTAAAAGAAACACAAGATAGAAAAGCGTTACGATTGTTTTGTTGTTTTATATTTTTTTTGGTGTTTTAACACTTTAGGAAAAGTGTTAATGAACTTTTGATTTTGTTATAACTTTACAAAAACTTTTACAAGCGTGGTATATGTGCAAATGCAGGTGCGAAAAATGCTTAGAACACGCTTCTGACCTCCCGGCGGCGCCAAAATTTGATCGGTGCAAAACCGTCAAGTTATCTCATGAGCTAGTCACTTGTGAATGACCAGCGTAAGAAACTCAAAGCAGTTCACACACAAATGCAATTTAAGATCGAGGAGAATCTGGTGGATTCCGGGTCGTTAAGTCCCACGGAGGATGGTTGGTGTTAAACACTTGATCGGATGATAGAATGATCACTAAGGATAGTGATCGATGGGGTTATTGATGGAAAATTACCTAAAGAAAAGATTTGTAAATTACAATGACTTAAATGCAAATTAAGAAAATTAAAAAGTTAAAATCTATTAAATAAACGCTATCACTATTTTTACAATGATGTTTTGTGATTTTATAAAATAAAATATCTTAAATAAACTATATTAACTAAAGCGTAAACTCAAATTATCTAAAAGCGTTACTTAAAACTAAAGCAGGCGTTACGTTTAAAAATTACTGTTGGGCGCAAGCAAAAGCGTAAAATTTATGAAATAAAAGGCCTACAGTGTAAAACTAATTTTTTACTTACTATATGATAAAAGAAATTTTTAGAAAAAGATTTATATTTTTTGACTTTTATATTTTTATTATGATTTAATTACTATAAAACACTAATTAAATGATTAAAAATACTAAAACTAATTAGAAAAATCTCAAACTTTTGTAAAAATACTTTATACTAATACAATTTAATAAAAATACAAAACTAGAAAAAGCTACTTTGAATAAGCTAGAAATAAGCTAAAATACTACGTATAAGCTAAAATGAGACAAAGCGTGGTTAAGAGATTAAGATGTGCAAACCATAACGAGAAAGACCCAAGGCGCAATGGTTCAGGTACACCACTATCACCCTCACAAGGGGAGGTCTCGGGTTCGAGCACCTACCCCTTTTGCTAATTATTTTTTTTCGATTTTTCTTTTACAAACTTGTTAAGACCATGAAGATAAGCACTTTTTATAATTGTGACTTTTAACAAATACCACGATAAGCCTTGAATAAGCTCAAAAATCTTAACAGATGGCAAGAAAAATGAAATAAGCACAAGTTTTTAAGCTAAAATGGCTATAAGCTATGAAATAAGCTAAAGATAAACTAAAATAAGCTAAGTGACTTAAAATAAGCTAATTATATCAATGAATAAGCACAAAGACTAGAGATAAGCACTTAATAAGCACAAATAAGCTAAAACTCACCTTTGTTACACGAGTCTTGTTGGTTTGCTAGGTACTTTATAAGCTACTTTTAAGCACTGTAATAAGCTAAAATTGAAACCAACTTTGGATTTGACAAGATCACCGGTTAGGCTTTCCAAAAACTAAAGTACAAAGATTAGCTTATACTAATGAGCTTTTAAGAAGCTCTTGAAAAAGCGATCAACTCGACCAATTGATACATTTAGACAAAATGGATGATTTGAAATCAATAAGCGAGACCAACTAAACAAGCTTCAAAATGGAAAATAAGCAATATAGCTAGACAACTAGGTTGGCTTCTCAAAATCTAAATTTAACGAATTAAGCTAACTAATGAGCTTTGTGAGAGCTTATGAAGATGCTTGGAAACACTTGTATGAACATTGGGCTTATATGAAATGGACAAAACTAAAAAGCATGAGCGAGACTTAATAAATAAGCTAGAAATTGAAAAGTTAAACTTGTAACCTTGAAATGGCTAGGTTAGCTACACAAAAAACTAAAACTCACAAGTGAGATCATCTAATAAGCTCTGTGAGAGCTTATTAAACAAGGTACCTCCAAGCGTATGCAGGGGGAGTTTTTGACTTTTTATTGCAAAGAAAGTTTGACTAAAGCGAACTTTGATCCTAATTTGTTAGCGATTTTGATGTAATATGATGGAATGAAGTTAAAACAAGCTATGTCTAGGAATTCTAAACACAAAACAAGCGATTGGTTTGTCCAAATTACAACGACTAAGCAGTTGAGATGGATTTTAGACCATGTTGACTTTTGTGGTTTTGCGAGACATAAACTATGACCAATATGAGTTCAATTTAACTTAATAAACATGATCCACTAAAATTAAACTCGCATACACCTCGAGATCATTTAAGACGATAAACCAAACACCCCTTAATACTGTGATATGAAGATTAAAAGAGATAAACACTTTTCAAACTTTTACCAATGATCAAGATACATTTATATAACCTAAATATAACTTATTAAGCAGACTTAAACCAATTATAGCAAATTTAAATAAAGATTGTACAAGAAACTTTGAAAATTACTTACAAATGGGTCCTTTAACCACGGTGGTTTGAAACAACACCAAACCACTACCAACCTATCACAACCAACCCATTGAACTCAAAACAAACCATTTCCATGTCTGCATCACCCCATTACCATATCGCATCAATTTTACTTCTTTCTTTGACTTTTGTTGACCTTGAATGAACTTGATGGAAATTGATTTCCCAAGCTTACAAAAGCTATAGCGAGCTTAAGTAAACTTTTACGAGCTTAAAAATAAGCTATATTGAAGCTTGATTTCAAGAGATTGAATCTAACATTTTGAGCGATAAACATGGAAATATGCAACTTTTATAGAAACTTGAATTAACACTTGAAAGCAGTTTTAATACATTCAAACAACTTAATTTGATATCATGAAACAAAGTATTACAATTTAAAGCTTAATTAAAGACATAATTATGAAATCGACATACAAGAAATTAAAAAACTAAGTTACTTCTTCTCTGCTTTTCCTCTTCTTTTATGCTCAAAATGTTCCACGTGGCCTTACGATGCAATCCCTTCATTTGAGAACCAATGGGAGAGTTTTGAGTGAGTTAGCCATTTTAATCATTTTGGCGGAAAGTGGATTTTGACTTGTAGGCTGAAATTTAGCAAGTAGGGGGTGGCATTAATTGTGGGGGCTAGTGATGATGAGGGTGGTGGAAAAGTGATGGGTGAGGTGATGGGAGGAGGCGGCTGGTTGCGAGAGGGAGGGTGGAAGATAAGCGCAGTGGGCGCGTTTTACGCTTTTGACTTTGTTTGACCAAGGGTCAAAATAGGATTGTGACGAGGGTCATAAAAGGGTAATAAAGGCGGGGTCAAAATGTTTTGACAAGGCTTTGTATTAGCTTTAATATGACAAGGACTTTTATTGTAAATCGAAATCTTGAAGGACCAATCTTGCAATTTTCCAAACTTACCACAAGGACTAAAATTGACAACCTTCAATAGTACAAGGACTAAATTTGACATTTTCAATTTTCAAGGACTAAACTTGCCAAATTTCAAAGTTCGGGGACCTAAGTTGTAAATTTGTAATTTTAAGTTTCAAGGACCAATTTTGACAACTTAGGAATCCTAGGGACTCAAAATGATATTTTCTTTATTTGGATTTACCGAGGACTGTTTTGACAACTTTTGAAACTTGGGGACTAAAGCGCCAATTATGCAAACTTGATCGTTTTCACAGTTTTGATATTTTGCATTTAAAACACATAAAACACTTATTTGTGATATTTTATCATTTTGATGCATTTAAGTGTTTTCGGATGTTTTTGCGATTTAATTTGTACAAAAATGATGAGTATTTACACACTCATTGTTTTGAATACTTAAATTTGGGATTGGTTTTGAATGTTAAATGACTATCTTTTGCTATACTTGTGTGCGATACCAATCCAATAATAGCCCGAAAACTTGATTAAGTCTTAGATGTAACGAGATTTGGGGTGTTACAGATTAATATCGAGCCGAGTTATAGAAATTAGGTATTTTATAAACCACTAAACTATAACCACTTTTAAGAAAATTGATCCTCGACCGACGCACGCCCGCTTGCCTAGCCGAAGCTTCTTATTTCATTATGGTATGAACTACGATTTGAATTATGAGATGATCTGTTAAGGGATATTGTGAACTGATTATGGAAACGTTATGATTTGGAGATATGATTATTGATTTTGGGAAATGAGAGGTGATTATCGAGATACTACGGTATTGGATTTGAGTAAACGGTATATTATGATTTTAGAATTTTGAACTCGATTGATTTGATATGGGATTATGTGATAGAACTGAACTTATGTGTTTTATTTAAAGGCATGTTTTGAGTAATGCGGTACCTCTACTTTTAAAGCTTTCATTATGTGAAATATGTTTTGGTTAAGTTGATGCGCTTATTAAAACTAGTTGTTTCGAACACCTATACCTACCCTATGCCATTGTCACAGACTATGCCTTCACTAGATTTTGATGTGTCTGAGGAGGTCCTTGCTGTTGCTAGTTCGACATCATTGACTCTTATGACGGCTGCGCATGGTGATCCTTATGAGATCGCCCGTCACTCTAGTTCATCATCATCAGATCGCCCTAGCTCATCTAGGCAGCTCACTTTACATCAGGTCTTAGCACGAGCCCAGACTCCTAGGCTAGCTTATAGCACTGCCCGCATGTCCGTGAGACCACCATCATCACCTATCCGTTTAGCAGCATCACCATGTCTTAGGAGGCCTAGATCTCCTAGTGTACCACCACAGGATTTAGCTGCACAGAGATTACGACTCATGGACTCTCCCCCTATGGATGAGGGTGAAGAGGAGCATGATGTCGAGGAGGAGCATGAGATTGAGGAGAAGTATGTAGATGAGGATGAGGATCCTCGGGAGGAGGATGATGAGGATATCCCGGAAGGGGTACTCTCCATTGCAGTCCTGCACATTCTCGGGACCGAGTTCTCCTTTACACGAGCATGATTTCCTGGATGACCTTTAGACATTGACTCATCACCTTTCTCACCTTATATGGGTAGCCCATTAGGATTTGAGATACCATCGGAGATTGATTCGAGCAGGAGTATGGTGAGGCAGGTGCGATGTGGGAGAGGATTACATCACGGGGTACTAGGCTTAGTCGGTTGGCGGATCGGTTGGTTGGAGTATCTAGGGCTAGTATAGAGGATCGAGGCGATATGGGTCTTGTAGTCGGGAGGACTAGGATTTTGCATGATGGTATGTCGAGTTCGAGGCGCGGTTCGGGACTGCTTGAGAGGGTTCGCGATAGCTCGTGATGCTGATAGAGCGATTTGGCGTAGGATTGGTGAGTTGGAGAGAGAGGTCGCAGAGCTTAAGAGTGATCGCGACGCTTGACGTGTTGAGTTAGCATCTTTATGGAGAGAGGTTGACGATGTTAGGAGATCAGTTAGTGGTATTCGTAGACGTGGCTAGATAGTATTAGATTCATGGTTTTGTACCATCTTGAAACTAAGTAGTACTTGGTTCGAGATGTAGGATTATCCTAGTAGTCTTACTAGTATCGTTATTAGGATCATTTTTGATTTCCTCGTATCCTTCCATGTATTTCCACTTTTGAAACCTATGAGTTATGGTTATTGTAACGTGCATCCTTTAGTTATGATTCAGTATTTGATTGTTTCGCTTTGATCTAGCGTTATCCTTGTTGAGCTTGATTATGAATTTGAACGATATTTAGTGATCCTTGGAACCCAACTCTATCTTTAGAGCGTGAATTGTGAACTTATGAAACTGTTCTTCTTGCCTTCAGAATGATGGCAATAAGACGAAACCCGCTTAGGAACAACCGAGCAGCTCCTGCTGCTGTTGTTGCCCCTGTCCGTCGAGGTCGTTGTCCGGCCCCGACCACTCCACCTGTTGAGAACCCGAACATTGATAACCCAGCTATAGAAAACCCGAATGTGAACGACCGTGCTGAGAATGGTCTGTTCACAAAACCCTCCACTGTGAACCCAACCCACATTGACCGGCTAGTGTCACGCGTCGCTTAACGCTAGTGAGACTAATCTCTAACACCTCTGGCGGGCCCCAATGCTGAATTGAACTCGAGGTTGTACCTACAAAGAGTTCCGATTACGTGGTCCCATTGAGTTCGGAGGCGGGGAGTAGTTACCTAACTAGGTGGTTGGAGAAAACTGAATTCGTGTTTGTTGTTAGTAATTGTGAGGAGGATTGTAAGGTTAAGTATGCAACATTTACTTTGAAGGACGAAGCGTTAACCTGGTGGAACAACTATCACATATCAGTAGGAATTGATGTATCTCATAGTATGACTTGGACTCAGTTTAAGACTCTCCTGATTAAGACTTACTGTCCTAGGAATGAAGTTAAGAAGTTAGAGAGTGAGTTCTGGAACCATAAGGTTAAGGGTACTGACATTGCGACTTATACTTGTCGTTTCCAAGAGTTATCGTTGCTTTGCCCTGATATGGTTCGCACTGAAGAACTTAATATTGAGAGGTATACTGATGGATTGCCTTTAGCTACTCGAAATGATGTCATCGCTGTGAAGCCAGTTAATTTGCATGAGGCAATTGCTGTGGCTCAGCGTTTGATGGACTCTTATGTATTAGAAGTAGGAGACAAGGGTAAGAATGATAGGAGTGATAAGAGGAAGAGGAATGAAATTGTTAAAGGGAATGGCAACAAACGGCATGAGACAGCCAGGGTGTTCGGCATAGGAAATGGAGGAAGGAAAGATTATGAAGGTAGTAAACCTGTGTGTGGTAGTTGTAACCGACACCACCATGGACTATGCCCGAATGTGTGTAGGAAGTGCTCTAAGGTAGGACATTTGGCCAAAGATTGTAGGTCCTGACCACTTTCTGCAGCTCAAACTGTACAAAGAGCGGACTGGAAGGCCACTGTCACCTGTTTTGGATGTGGAAAGAAGGGACACTTTAGGAATGAGTGCCGAGATCCGTGGATGAGAGGAAATCGATGTGTAGGAGGATTTGCTAGCAGGGTGTAGGAAGTAATGGCTTAAACCTGCGAGCGTGAGGTTGTGGAGAACCGGAAACCATGGTGCTAGGAATCGGAGAGAGACATGGGAACAACGCGTGTTTACGCTATGGGAAGGAAGGTGGTGAGGACCTTAACGTAGTTATGGAGTGCGGTCCTTCTCAATAATCGCTATGCTTCCATCTTGTTTTATCTTGGTGCGGATATGAGTTTCGTATCCACCAATTTTATGCCATTACTAGGAATCTCCCAAACACCTCTAGGGTTTAGTTACGACGTGGAATTAGCTAATGGGAATAGAGAAGATAGACACCGTAGTTCGAGGTTGTACCTTAAGTTTCCTAGACCGCTTTGTTTAGTATAGATCTATTGCGGTTACCTTAGGAAGTTTTGACGTCATTATCGGAATGGATTGGTTGTCGAAGAGCGGTGCACACATCATACGTGATGAGAAGATTGTCGTTTACCGTATGGCGGAAAAGTTACGAGCATACAAGGAGATCGGAGCGATCGGGAAATCCTTCGGTTGAGCATCATCTCTTGTAGTAAGGCTCGAAGTACATCGATAGAGGAGGTTGTCTTTTCTTGGCTTGAATTTACGAAAAGAAAAGTGAGGAGAAGAGTGAAAGACACCTTAATGATGTACCCGTCGTTAGATAATTTCTGGATGTGTTTCCCGACGATCTGCCAGGGATTCCACTTGTCCGACAAGTGGAATTCCAAATAGAGTTGATACCCGGTGCGGCACTCGTAGCCTAGGCACCTTATCGACTTGCTCCAAGAGAATTGGAGGAACTGTCTAAACAGTTGGCAGAATTGTCAGAGAAGGGATTCATTCGACCAAGTTCGTCACCATGGGGAGCACCAATGTTGTTTGTGAAGAAGAAGGATGGAAATTTTCGGATATGTATTGATTATAGGGAATTGAATAAGCTGACAGTAAAGAACCGATATCCGTTACCTAGAATAGATGACCTATTCGACCAACTCTAGGGAGCTAGTGTCTTTTCTAAGATCGATTTACGATCTGGTTATCACCAGCTTAGAGTTCGAGAAGAGGATATCCCTAAGACTGCGTTTAGAACTCGTTATGGACACTATGAATTCCAAGTGATGTCGTTTGGTTTGACCAGCGGCAAACGATTTTCATGGATCTCATGAACCGAGTGTGTAAGCCATACGGATAAGTTTGTGATAGTATTCATAGGCGACATCTTGATATACTCTAAGAGTAGTGAGGAGTCTGAAGAGCATTTGAGGCTCATTTTAGGATTCTTGAGAGAGAGAGTTGTATGCCAAATTCTCTAAGTGTGAATTTTGGATTCCGTCATGCAATTCTTAGGTCATGGATAGATAGTCGAGGTGTTCATGTTGACCCATCTAAGATTACGACCATTAAGGAATGGGCAGCTCCTAAGAACCCATCGAATCCGGCGGTTTCTAGGTTTAGCGAGGCTATTATAGGAGATTCATTGAGGATTTTCCAAGATAGCTATGCCGCTAACCAAACTAACACGAAGGATGTTAAGTATGAATGGGAGAATAGGAAGAAAAGTATTCCAACTTCGAAGGAGAAGTTGTGTAGTGCGCCCATCCTAGCTTTGCACGAAGGCGAAGACTTTGTCGTGTATTGCGACGCTTCGCATAAAGGCTTAGGTCTTTGTTTTGATGCAGCGGAGAAGGTGATTGCTTATGCATCCGACAACTTAAAACGAGAAAAACTACACCACCCATGACCTTGAGTTAGGTGATGTAGTGTTTGCTCTTAGGATCTGGAGACCTTATCTATATGGAACCAAGTATGTAGTATTTACCGACCATAAGAGCTTGAAGCATATCTTAGATCAGAAGGAACTGAACATGAGACAACGTCGATGGTTAGAATTACTTAGTGATTATGACTGTGAGATTCGTTATCATCCTGGTAAGGCTAATGTTGTGGTTGATGCACTTAGTCGTAAGGAGGACATTCCACCCCTACTCGTTTGATCCTTAGGAATGACCATTGTTTCACCTTTACCGTCTCAAATTTTAGCCGCCCAAGCAGAGGCATTGACGGAAGAGAACCGTCCTTATGAGAATCTTCATGGAATGGTAGAAAGTGGCGGCTTCTTGAGCGCGTTAAGCGGAACTTTATGCTTGAGAGGCAGTGGATACCATTTCATGGTGGAATCCGTGAGTTGATTATGCATGAGTCGCATAAATCGAAATACTCTATTCATCCACGAGCCGATAAGATGTATCGGGACCTTAAGAAACTTTCTTGGTGGCCTAATATGAAAGCCGATATAACTCGGTATGTCGGTTGGTGCACGACTTGTTCTAAGGTAAAGGCGAACATCGAAACCCTCGGGACTCTTAGTTCAGCCCGAACTCTCGGAATGGAAATGGGAGTGAATAACCATGGACTTTATCACTAAATTACCGAGAACAGCTAGCGGCAATGACGCCATCTGGGTAATATTTGATCGTTTAACTAATTCTGCTCACTTCTTAGCTATTAGTGAAACCGATAGTCTTGATAAGCTTGCTCGATTGTATCTTAAGGAGATAGTATCGCGTCATGGAGTATCGATATCTATCATCTCCGATAGGGATAGTCGTTTTACATCCCACTTTTGGAGATCATTACAGACAGCATTAGGAACAAATTTGGATATGAGTACTGCTTACCATCCTCAGACCGATGGTCA
The DNA here is from genome assembly GCA_022545495.1 of Chrysanthemum lavandulifolium. Classification (NCBI taxonomy): domain Eukaryota; kingdom Viridiplantae; phylum Streptophyta; class Magnoliopsida; order Asterales; family Asteraceae; genus Chrysanthemum; species Chrysanthemum lavandulifolium. Next base: position 75,068,487 of record CM040240.1, read on the forward strand.
AAGCGAGAGAACCATCCAGACTTTAGAGGACATGCTTAGAGCCTGTGTTATTGATTTCGGCAAAGGCTGGGAGAGACACCTTCCTTTGGCCGAATTCTCTTACAACAGTAGTTATCACTCTAGCATTAAGGCCGCCCCATTTGAGGCAATCGTATGGCGAAAATGTCGTTCTCTGTTTGTTGGGCTTTGAAGTTGGCGAGAGTCGACTTATAGGTCCCGAACTTGTCCTAGAAACCACCGAGAAGATAGCTCGGATTAAGTAACAGGTTGCAAACCGCCCGTGATAGACAAAGAGTTATGCGGATAAAGGCGTAAACCTTTAGAATTTTAGGTTGGAGATCGTGTTATGTTGAAAGTTTCTCCTTGGAAAGGGTGATTCGTTTTGAAAGCGTGAAAAACTCAATCCTCGATATATTGGTCGCTTTCCAATCACGGAAAGAATCGAACCGGTAGCATACCGCTGGAGCTACCATCGAATTGAGCGATGTACACAATGTCTTTCAAGTTAGTTATATTAAGAAATGTCTTCGGAGGAAAACATAGTGGTGCCACTTAAGAGATATTCGTATCGATGAAAATTGAATTTTGTTGAGGAAGATTGAGATTATGGACCGTGAGATTAAAAGGTGAAGAATAGCCGTATTCGATTATTAAGGTTCGTTGGAACTCCGGCATGGACGGAGTTCACTTGGGAACGTGAGGGCGTTTTCCGTAGGAAGTATCCTAAACTTTTATGACATCAAGCAACTCGGATTGAAACAGGGACGGGTTTCTCCACGAGGTTGGGAGGCTGTGACAAGCGGCAATTTAGGAGTCTATTTTAGGTAACGCATTCGTTAAACTAAACCGAGCTTTGCCTTTATTACTATTTTATAAACCATGACTTGATTTTATATAGTCTATTGGTTTTCTGGATTATTCACTATTAAATGAGTTATCGTATGAGTTTTAACTCTATTTGGTAGGAACTATTCGATTCGGCACTAGAAAAGCTTAAAACGAGAAATATTGTAACTTTTAGACCGTAACTCGAAAATTGACAAATAAATAGTTAAAACTCGTGGAAAAACTTAAATAACGATGTTAGAAAGTCGAATGAACGTCGTGGGACACTCGGGGGACAATATGTGAGCTCGGGAATGGGTAAACGGGATAGTTACGAAAAATTACAACTCCGACCCTTCCTTTTTCCCTCCTAGCCGACGCCCCCTCCTCCCATTTTCTTTATTTTTGAGTCCCTCCCTCATGTATATATATACCCTCACCTCACCTCATTTCATCTCTTTGTTTCTCTCACAAAAACACACACACCTCTTCTCTTCTTTCTCTCTTTAAAAACCCTAAATCAAAACTCTAGCCGCCACCCTTAAAAATCCGGCCACTATTCCGGCCACCACCGCTACACGACGGCGCGTCACCACTCACCTCCACCACGATCTTGTAGAACTTTTCATCCTCTTTCCATCCATATATAATACTCTCACTCCTTTCTCTCATTAATACCTTCAAATCTTAAGATTAAGATTCGTACTTTTAGGGTTTCAAGTGGGTTTGCAATTCGTGCTTGAATAAGGTAAATGGAACGTGGGTAAAGCTTGTTTAAGCAATAATAAGCCACGTATGGAAAATTAGGGTTTCGACCCTATGATAATTTTTAGAGATTTTGGGTTAAACTTGGAATTAAGTCTAATTAACATCTAAATAAACAATTAGTTAGTGTTTGGTAAACATGTGGTGTATCAATTTGATGGGTTTATGCATTTTAGGTCTAGTTTCATATTTTTGGTTCGAATAGATGATGGGTTTTGTGTTTGGTTAATGATTGGAGCTTGAATGATTGGATTAGGATGTTGTGGTATTGATTTGGGTGATGTTTGAGGGGATTTGGAGTGGTGTACGAGCCACCAAGGCCACGTACGTGAGCCTTGGTTGGTGTACGTGACCCATATGGACCACGGGTCCGGGTCGGGTCGTTTTGGTAGCTTGTTGGTTGATGTAGTTGAGGTTTGGATGAGACGCGTGGAGCCGAAAAGCTTCTAGAGCTTGTTTGGTTCACGTGGTCTTAACCGTGACCGTGTCATGACCATTAGGGTCATAACATTGGTTTCGGGTATATTTGGTTGATTGATTGGTTGGCGAGATTGTTTTGAGTTGGTTTGGGATTGAATTGCGCTATTATGACTTTTGAATTGAACTTGATATATATATATATATTGTCAACTTTGAGCTACGTTGGTGTTACTTTGACTTTTTAGTCAACAGTTGACTCCGACAAAGCCGTAACATGGACTTTAGTATAATTTGGACTATTGATTGATTAAAATCTGAGAAGTCATGACTCGTGCTTGTGGACTCGAAACGAATAACGATATGAAACTAATAATGGAATTTGATGAAATATATATATATATATATATATACATGAAAATGCTAATAGACTATGAAATATAAATAATAAATGGGCTTTTGTACCAAAAATATCGATAACAAGACTTATCTTGTTACTTACTATTTTTAAATGGAAACTAACGACTAAATTGGAAATGTTTTATAATAAATAAGTAATTAATGTTTTGAGTACACATTTATCGATAAATGCCAATTATGGGCATTTAATACTAGTTTAAGTATTTATTTACTTACGTTATGTGCATGGGTTACGGATAACCTAACGTTAATAGTGTTGATCCACGTGGGTAGCGGACTTATTAGGTTGACGAATCTAATGAGAAACCGCTAGGTACGTTGGGTAACCTTATTAATGGGTGAATTATCCTTATGACTCTTTAGGATACGATTGATTTATGGGATAATAAGCGACACGAGTAAATAAATGAGTTTATCGAGTTGACGAATTCGATAAGGTCTACTATTTATTCCGAAACTTATTGGACTATGGAGCTTATCGTTTAGAGGTCTCATTGTGTTACATTGGGTTATATATTGGTTGTTTGAGTGCATTCATAGCATCATATTGAGTCGATACACCCACATGAGGATACCAAACACTAGGATTAAATGGCGAAACGAGAAAGTTTTGGAAATAAAGAAATGGAATATATTGGGGTAGATAACGTTGATTTCGAGAAATATATATATTAAAGTTGGTCTACATTAATAGGTTGTGCCGAGTCGATAGTTGCTTTGCCGTGATTACCGTTATCTTCTGCTAGTGTTTATTTGTACGTTGATTGCTTGAGGTGAGTTTCATAGCCCCACTTTTATCTACGTTTTTAACTATATTGGGGTGAGAATCATGCTACTGTTTTCGGATCGTGAAAACTATTTGGATTTGCTTATATGCTTGACTGTTTAGATAGATGTGCGGTAGTTGTTGCCTTAGTCTAGGTTTAACAGTGACTAGCTAAGAATAGACTTCTACCTCGACCTAGTCCGGGTTGGCAATTGTTATATATTTTGCCACGGCGGTCTTTGGACTAGAGTCGCGGGGCCGAGTAATCCACGGATGCGGGATATGATTGGAGATCCGGGTAGGATCGGTGTGTGTAAACGGTATTTATCTATCTTAGGTCTTGCATAGCAAATCAACTCTTCTGGTCCACAATGATTTTATTTAACATAAACCTATGAACTCACGGTGGTGACCTTTTAACATGATTTCTCGGTATTTGAGATGTTTGGAATCGTGATTGGTGGAAGCTTGGCAAGAAGGCGGGGTTCAAGGATCATTTCTGACTCTGATAAACTTTGAGGACCTATTTTATTAAATCATGTTTTGGGCCTAATATTTACTCTTTTGGATCAAATGTTTTGAATACTTAAATTTGGGATTGGTTTTTAATGTTAAATAACTATCTTTTGCTATACTTGTGTGCGATACCGATCCAATAGTAACGCCTCAAAAACTTGATTAAGTCTTCCGCTGTACCGAGATTTTGGGGGTGTTACAACAATTTACTGTAAATCTTCTTCTTTGTGATCAACTTGATTTTCTTCTCTAACAGGAACGTAATTCATAGACGGATTCAAAACATCAAGATTGTTAGGATTTGGAAAATCCAGTAGTTGAAGTATCGGTCACCTCAAGTATATGTAATCGTTAGAAAGCTCATAGTCGTAGTTATTTAATGTTGTGTAGTATTTAGTTTAGTAACACTGTGGAGGACAGACGGGTCTTTACCCACTGTATGCCTGATCCACAGCCGGTAGGTGGCGATTTATGTAAGGACTATAAATACTCTCTACCTCCCAAGGTAGAGAGTTGGAGCTCATAATAAGATTTTTCTTTCTCTCACTAAAAGTTCCCAAATCTCTAACTTTATCTCTCTAAACTATCTTATACGCCTAGTGTGATCATTGGTTTGATGTGTTTATGAAATCCAATATGTTACAAATGGTATCAGAGCCATGTGATAACGCTACACGCGTCGTTCGGGGTCAAAAGAACTTCCTTTTCGTCGAGCAAGTTTTTCAACACCCTAGGCAGTGAACCTAATCATTGTAGTGTAGTATTAGGGTAAGCCATGTGAATTGATATCGTTCTCTAGGGGAATAGGAATGCTAGTGAGAAGTTACTACGCTAAGGTTGGGGTTGAGGAAGATTATTTTTTATCTTTTATGTTTTTAGGAAATTGGAAAGTACGAATCTCGGGGTTTGGATTTGGGGTTGGTATTTCTACCGATTACTCTATTATCTAATTATCTAATTAACTAAGGTGAGGTAGTCTATGTCTAATTATTGTGTGCTCGTATGATGATTTAAAGATGTGTTTACTTAGGTTTTACTACTCCTTAATTATCTCCTATTGATGGTTGAATTGTCACGTCCTTATTCTTAATCGCGTTGTGTGTCTAAAGTCGTAGGGTATGCGTTTGTCCCTAACTCTTTGAAACTACCAAAGGGTCTCGTCTACAAAATCTCTAGGAATCATAAACTCTAACTCTAAGGTACTCTTTGGATGGTTTAGCCTACAACTACTCAAGGTGTTATAGTCTAAGGTTCACAAAAATTAATCAAGCATTAACTACACAACGAATGACCTATCGCATTACTAGATCATTAACAATTAAGATAAGAGACAACCAATCAATATTTAATAATTAAGTTTCATATTCCCTAAGCAAACACACAAGTAAATTAGCCGGACATGGAGAACATGCAAGCATACACATAAGTAATTGAAGACATAATTGAATTAATGAAGTAAAGCACTTATCTTGATGTAAGATAGGGCTTGGAACCCTAAAATACTGTACAAGACAGCCTTGGTTCGGTTTAGGTTTTACTCCAAAAGACTACACTTTGAAAAGCGAAAAATTCGGATTCTATATATAAGATTACATTCGCGACGGCGTCACCTTATGAATTGTGGCGCCATCGTGTCGCCGTCATTAGGGTTTCGTCTTGGCCAAGTTAGTCTTGCGACGGCGTCACCTTATGCTCGTGGCGTCCTCTTCGACCTTTGGCGCCGTGCGGATCAAATCTAGGCCGTGCGAGTTGCGACGACCTACTCTTTTAAAGCGACACCGTCACTTGAAAATAAGCAATTTGGCTCTTGTATCGTCACAACATGTGCTCCGGCGGCGTCACGAGATAAAACTGGCCTTCGTCCCTTGTGTTTCAATGACTTGAGTGTCTCGATTCTTGACTTTGGCCATTTTCTTCGTATATCCGCGCCTTTTAGTCCATATAAGTGCCATTCCGACAATTTGCCTTCAAGAGACCTAAAAAGTGAAAAGGCGATATTAAGTAATAACGGATACAAAAGTGATCAAATAAGGGTTTAAACGACCCTCAAAAGGTACATTTAAAACCTTATCAAATATCCCTACACTTGGTATTTGCTTGTCCTCAAGCAAATGTGCTTTTAGCCAATTAATTTATAAGTTAGGGGTCATGAAGCATTGGTTTAAAACAATCCACAACACATATAAGCCCATAAAAGTCATAACAAGCACGGAAATCACATACTAGCACCTCACATGGGGTGTTTGGATACTCACATCTCTCGGGTGTATATGAAATATAATAAGTTGGAAAGGGAAGATAAACACTCATTAACCGGTCCTAGTACATAGATTACCATAGGCTTGAGAATAGATTAAACCTCCATCACTTTGGCGTAAGCACCTAGGAAAGACTATCAAAGAGGTCTTTAAAGGGTTGTAATGTTAGGCTTACGGTAGGGAAACAAAGGGTTTGGTGGGATAGGCTATTTAGTGGTGGCAAGTCAAAAATCTCTATGTTACAAGCATACAAAGAATGGCGTTGCTAAGCCAAGACTCGACACTCTAAACTCTAGATAACTGAAACAAACAAACATAAATTTAAAGGATAGATGTAGGATGGTAGCACGCTTTTTTTTTAACACTATTTTTTTTTCTCTTTTTTCTATTTTTTTTTCGATTTTTTTTCTTCATTTCATACACTTTTACTCTACCATCCTCTACGGTAACATCAAAATGATAGGGATTTATAGGCACATCCCTACACTTGAGTTTTTATTACTTTAACACTAATTTGACCCGAATTGAAAAGATCAAAACACTTGGAGTACATTATTACGCAAATAAAGGGAATTTGAATTAACGTTCCCTTCCAGTCATTTCATAAACTTTAACTTTTCCCATGAGTCCCAATCGTCCCAAAACTGTGTACGAAGGATATGACTCGACTTAGCAACTTATGCAAGCAACTAGATAATTGAACTAAGGGTTTGGGTTGATAACAATAATGCACTGAAAGTGAGTGCATACAGGGTAGGCTAAGGCGATTTGGGTGTACATTTGGGGGCGGGGTGTAAACAATGCTCTTCATTGATATTCTGGAAAAACCGAAACATCACGAGAACCGCGAAAAGGATAGGCTCTGAGGGGTTAACTAGGGGTATCGTGTACTAAAGATGAGTACAACGAAAAGGTGTGGGGGAATTACTCAACCAATGTGGAAGAAGTAATTATATTACGGGTATTAAACAAGGGTTATCCTAATGCCTCTTATCATTTAGTTATTCCTAACTACACAAATGTAGTCTTACTAGCGATCTCGGGATGCATCACAAAACAAGTTCTCGAATCTATTATACTACCGGTTCACTCTAAGCATTAAAGATGAATGCTTTAATTCCTACTAATCTAAGGGCGATCCTTACATTTTGGGTGGAATTTAGGTGGTAAAGGGTTTTTGTGCTAGTCATGCAACTTCCTATCCGTGAGACGCTTTTGTTAAGACTAATGGCCCACTCCTATATGTCATAAAAAATTTTAAATTTGGTGTCAAAATTACCCTAACCGACATTTTCTCATGGTTTATTACACATATACAATTGGACAAAGCATATAGTCAAGGATAAGCATAGTTTCAAAGTTCTCGTTTTATTTTCCTTCCCTACACTTAAACTGAACATTGTCCCCAATGTTCCCCGAAAGTATCAAAGTTATGATAATAGAAGGTAATTAAAAACGAAAGAAACTAATACTCCCCTGATTAACTCGGTAGGATCCGTGTGTGAAGTAGTGGTTAAATCCTTTCCAAGAAGAATGTATGCGTGAAAAGCTCCTTCCAACCTTATGTATCTTCTTCTTGATAAATAAAACACTGCACACTTGAAGAAAACAAACGAAACCTTGGCGTAAAATCGACGTAATAATATATATAAGACTCTACTAAATTAGGATATAATGCTTGTGGAATGGATATTTATAGAATTTACGGAAAATTAAGACACGGAAAATTCCAAAATTTATTAGTAGCTCGAAAACGAGAAAAAAAGCAATATGTTGTTTTACTCCTTTACGGCGCCGTCGAGTTGCGATCTGACGCGTCGGTTATCGACAAAAAGCGTTACTGCGATTTTACGGAAAAATTCGGAAAATTTACATCTTTAAAATCTTGAAAATTTACGCAAAACATCCATTATGACTCGATACTAGCATTTGACTCGAACAAACATACATATATATCTTTTAATTAATTGTTATTCTCATGTTTAGGTTTCTTTTGAAAGCGTGTGTAATCCTCCCTACACTTATCCTTTATGTAAAATACCTTTATATGCAATTAAGACGAGGTTAAAAACAAAATAAAGCATTTTTACAAATTTAAACATGAGAATAAACAATCAATAAAAGATATATGACACTAACAAGCAAAAAATTAAGCATGGGTTGCCTCCCACGAAGAGCTTTTCTTTATTTATGAGTCTTGTAGCTAGACTCGAAGTCGTGCTCCTACGTGACTTCATTACCGTCACCTTCTTCCTCATGACTGTCTCTAGTGGTTGGTCCTATGTGGTAGAAGTGCCCTATGATACACCTCTCTAAGAGCTCGTTTTCTCCCCACTCAGTTCTATATTCCGGTCCTAAGTTCAAGCAATCCTTATAGAAACCGAAAATCTTGGCCATAACATAATCTACTCCTTTCTCTTTATCCTCATTATTCCTATAATAGACCGATAGTTTAAGTTCCTTTTCATCATTGGAGAGTGATGAAAACTTCTCAATCTTAAATGGCATTTGGTAAGCTACATCATCGGTCTCATCCTTGAATCGCACTATTCTTAATGAGGGATCATAAGTCATCCCGGTGTTTTCTACGAAAGGTTTCCCTAGAATAACGTGAGACAAGCTAGGATCTATGGCCGTACTAATATCGTCCACTATTATGAAATCCGTAGGAAACATGAAACTACCTACATAAACGGGCAATCCCTTAACTCTACCAAGAAAATTGCACCTAACCCTAGGATTATCGGGGTCTTGCCTAGTTGGGATGGGTTTCTTCATCACCCAATTGTAGTAGGTGTTAGTCATTATGTTAATTGGGGACTTGCGATCGATGTAGGCCTTTGCCACGAAAAGGTGTCCTATGCAACATGGTATGTTGAGATTCCAAGGGTTCCCAAACTTGATTCTAGGACTTTTCCTAACATACATGTGACGGAGGTCATGCACTAAGTGAGGGTGGCGAGATAGCTCTTCTTCCGTAGGAAACTTATTGAAATAGTCATTGTCTACTTCATCTACTTCCTCGGTTGTTTCATTCGTCGGTGTTTTACTAACCTCAAGTATCACCTCATGGTTCGCTTCGTCATTTGTTCTATTAGGTTTCACTAAGGCGATGGTATTGACGAATTGAACGTGCTTAGCTAACTTACTTGGGTCCTTAATCTCTACACCGGAAGGCTCGGGAGTTGAGATAGCATTAACCTTCCTATCACTATTGGTCATGGCTTTCAAGAGGTTATCTATCTTCCTATCCATCTCGGCTTGTTGTTGGTTAAAGCGGTCCGAGAGCTTAGCTATTTGGGCTTCTTGGGATGCGACTAGGTTTTGCAACATCCCTTCAATGTTTTGTTGGTTAGGGCCGTGAGATGGGGGCCATGAGAAATCATTGGAGGTGAATTCTTTGGTTTGCCCCCAATAGAAGTCGGGCTTGCCCTTCCATGCTTCTCGGGCGTCATTTAAAGTCCTAGGTCCGGGTGTTGTAGGGAATCTTCCTCCCGTTCCATTAGTACGCAGGATGCGTAGTCAACGGAAGCTTGTTTGGGGAATCGGGTGAAAGTGCGCGTGTTATGAGGATCACTATACGGCTCACACGAGGAAGAAACTTTGTTCACATGGTGTGAAGACTTAGGATTTTCGTAGGAGCTCATTAGGAATTTTACTTGATCTTCAAGCTCGAGCATCCTACGGTCAGAAGATTGTGAGTCAATGGGAGGCAAGGAGATTGCCTTAACGGTTTTGGGCAACTCACGGGGGTCATTCCAACTTTCGTTGTCATAGAGAGCAAGGTCCTCTATTATACCCCATGATTCTTCCGCGGTGAGATCACTAAGTTTTCCACTGGCCACTTGGTCAATGGATCGCTTAGTGGGGAAGTTGACATGATCATAGAAAAGTTGGACTTGGAGCCAAAGATCAATGCCGTGATGAGGGACTTTGTGAAGTAAGTCCTTGAATCGAGTTCATGCTTCGTAGAGGGATTCACCTTGATGTTGTTGGAACATCAAGATGTCATTCCTAAGCTTAGTGGTTCTCCCCGGTGGGAAAAATTGAGCAAGGAAACGAGAGGTGAGATCATCCCAACTTGAGATGGAGCCGTGGGAAGTCACTCAAGCCAATTACTAGCTTGGTCCCGTAGAGAATTGGAAGAGACGCAGACGCGTGGTCTCCCGAGTAGTAGCATCGAGGTCGATGGAATCGACAATTTTAAGAAATCCTTAAGATCTTGATTAGGATCTTGAACGAAGTCCATGGAATGCACATCCGTTTTGCACCAACCGGATGGTGTCGGATCGCAGGGCCGTAGTTTGGGCTTGTTCGGGAAGCTCAATGGTGTTCCTATAGCCTTGGTGGCTAGGTCTGGAGTATTCACCAAGAGTACAGGCTCTTGGCGGGACAATCATTTGTGGGGGGTTATCACCTTCCATAGTGAAAAGTGATGGGTTACGAACAAAGGTCACGAAGAAGGGGGATAGACTACGAGGAAGCTAAAAAATGAGAAAAATTTACTTGATAGGAATCAAGCAAAGAAACCTAAACAAGGTGGACAACTAACTAGCTATTCTATTCCCCGGAAGCGGCGCCAAAAACTTGATAACGCTACACGCGTCGTTCGGGGTCAAAGGAACTTCCTTTTAAATCGAGCAAGTTTTTCAACACCCCAGGCGATGAACCTAATCATTGTAGTGTAGTATTAGGGTAAGCCACGGGAATTGATATCGTTCTCTAGGGAAATAGGAATGCTAGTGAGAAGTTACTACGCTAAGGTTGGGGTTGAGGAAGATTATTTTTTTTTAATCTTTTTTATGTTTTTTAGGAAATGGGAAAGTACGAATCTCGGGGTTTGGATTTGGGGGTTGGTATTTCTACCGATTACTCTACTTATCTAATTATCTAATCTAAGGTGAGGGTAGTCTATGTCTAATTATTGTGTGCTCGTATGATAGTTTAAAGATGTGTTTACTTAGGTTTTACTACTCCTTAATTATCTCCTATTGATGGTTGAATTGTCACGTCCTTATTCTTAATCGCGTTGTGTATCTAAAGTCGTAGGGTATGCGTTTGTCCCTAACTCTTTGAAACTACCAAAGGGTCTCGTCTACAAAATCTCTAGGAATTATAAACTCTAACTCTAAGGTACTCTTTGGATGGTTTAGCCTACAACTACTCTAGGTGTTATAGTCTAAGGTTCACAAAGATTAATCAAGCATTAACTACACAACGAATGACCTATCGCATTACTAGATCATTAACAATTAAGATAAGAGACAACCAATCAATATTCAATAATTAAGTTTCATATTCCTAAGCAAACACACAAGTAAATTAGCGGACATGGAAAACATGCAAGCATACACACAAGTAATTAAAGACATAATTGAATTAATGAAGTAAAACACTTATCTTGATGTAAGATAGGGTTTAGAACCCTAAAATCTTGTACAAGACAACCTTGGTTCGGTTTAGGTTTTACTCCAAAAGACTACACCCTAAAACTCGAAAAATTCGGATTCTATATATAAGATTACATTCATGACGGCGTCACCTTATGATTTGTGGCCGCCGTCGTCGCCGCATTAGGGTTTCGTGTTGGCTAAGTCATCCTTGCGACGGCATTACCTTATGCTCGTGTGCGCCCTCTTGACCTCGACACCGTCGGATCAAATCTAGGCCATCTAAGTTGCGACGACCTACTCTTTTAATGCTTGACACCGTCACTTGAAAATAAGCAATTTAGCTCTTTGTATCGTCACAACATGTGCTCCGACGGCGTCACAGATAAAGCGATCTTTGTCCCTTGTGTTTCAAAGACTTGAGTGTCTCAATTCTTCACTTTGGCCATTTTCTTCAGATATCCGCGTCTTTTCGTCCATATAAGTGCCATTCCAAAGAATTTGCCTTCAAGAGACCTAAAAAGTGAAAAGGAGCGATATTAAGTAATAACGGATACAAAAGTGATCAAATAAGGGCTTAAATGACCCTCAAAAGGTACATTTAAAACCTTATCACCATGGTTTGATCATCTCTCTTACATATCCTTGGATTTCTAGTGGTTTTTAGATGGTGTTTGAGTTTGAAAAAGTTTAGTGGTTTTTGCTTCATTTGGATCATTTCTAGTGTTAAAGTTTGAATTTTGGGTGTACTTTTGTGTTTAGAATCATTGTAAGTGCTTGGGTTTTGATTTGGAAAGCTTGAATCACTGTGGTTGGGCTTGTTTTGGATAGAAAAGTGTGTTTTTGAAATTTTTCAAGCTAGCGACTTGATCTCGTTGTGTTTTTCTTCGTAGCGACTTGCTTCAGTAAAAGTTAGCGAGTTGTAGTGTTAGTTGTTAGCGACTTGAGCCTAGCGACTTGTCTATTGAGACAAGCCGACAAACAGTACAACTTAGTGGATTCTCCACTATGGCTAGCGACTTGGTGAAGTTAGCGACTTGCTTTCAATTTTGTTAGCGACTTGTACCTTGTATTCTCAGCGACTTGATACTAGCGACTTGGATCTTAGCGAGTTGCTCTTTAGCAACTTGACTGTGTAGCGACTTGGTGCTTTAGCGACTTGTGTCCAACGACTTGGGTCTTAGCGACTTGGTCTTAGCGACTTGGTTCATAACAACTTGTAATCTAGCGAGTTGCTACTTAGTGACTTGGTGCTTAGCGACTTGGTTCAAGGATTCTTAGCGACTTGGTTGATCTTTTGTTTGTAATACGGTTTTCTCTTGATTTAGTAAAATCCCGTGAAAGAATCTATTTTCCGGTTTAATCATAGAGTTATAAAATCCCGTGTAATCTTGTTAACATGTACACCAACGTACCTACAATCATCTCCACTGTTGCTGAGGATGTTCAAGAAGCTGGTTCAGAAACTCGTCCACCCATGCTTGATGAATCGACTACGACTCTTGGGCTCAACGAATCAGTTATCTTGTCTTGGAATGGAAAATAGGGTCAACATTCTCAAATCCATTGATGAAGGACCTTATCGATTGAGACTACAAGAGACATAATTGATCTGATGCAGATGGAACAATGATCTATGGAATAGACGGACCAAATCGTATGATGAGCTCAATGATAGGGAGAAAAGAGATTCGATCTTGATATCGGGGCTTCAAACATTATACTTGTGGTCTTCAAAAGATATCTACAAGCTTATCAATCACAACACCAAGCCAAGGCGATGCAGGATAATGTCAAGATGCTTCTCTCGGTTGAAATTAACCAAGGAAGGCAGAGAATCACAAGCTGTATGATGAGTTTGAGCACTTCAAGATGAAACCATATGAGAGTGTATATGAGTATTACGTGAGATTCCACAAGCTTGTGAATGATATGAGGAACATCAGAATGAGCATGCCAAACATTCAGCTGAATTCAAAGTTTGTGAACAATATGAATCCGAATGGCACAAGTTTGTCACCGTTATGAAGCTAAATTTAACATATTGGATTTCATAAACACACTAAACCAAAGATCAAAGAGGCGTATACTATGGTTTTAGAGAGAGAAAGTTAGAGGTTGGGAACTTTAGTGAGAGAAAGAAAAATCTTATTATGAGCTCCAACTCTCTACCTTGGGAGGTAGAGAGTATTTATAGTTCTTACATAAATCGCCACCTACGGGCTGTGGATCAGGCATACAGTGGGTAAAGACCCGTCCGTCCTCCACAGTGTTACTTAACTAAATACTACTTAACATAAAATAACTACGACTACGAGCTTTCTAACGATTACATATACTTGAGGTGACCGATACTTTAACTACTGGATTTTCCAAATCCTAACAATCTCCCCCTAAGGGAGGTCACCTCAAATTACATTGAATACAAACAGATATTACATTTTAAATTGTTCTTGCATTCTTGATGTAGTTCTTTGCTCAGTAGCTCGTAGTCTTTGATCCTTCATTTTTGCATGCTTGGATAATCCAAGTGGAGGTCTTTAAGCGATCCATGTGATAATGAGTGTTGAGCCAACTTTGAGATCATTAGCTACCATAAATATTTGACTCATCCTTTGTGATGTTGGTAACATGTGATATTGTGACTTTTGGACCGACATGCTCACATTCGGATCATGATTTCTTCTCATCGAGTAGCGGAAGCTTTGATTGATTCATGATATTGGCGTGCAGTGGCGAAGCATGGAGTGATAATGTCGAGTCATTTATGAACTAATCATGATTTCTTTAGAAGTGAATGTGTTGAGTGAGCATGCGGCAATGATTGACCGCTTCATTACGATCGATTGCAAGCGTCGGACTTACACGCATACAACGATTAGCAATAAAGTGCACAAAAGTGTCTTTGATCACTTTCATTGAATTGAGGTACCGCCCACGGTTCCCCATTGATCGATACAAATCTTTGTGATCGGTATAATTCAAGAATTTCCTTGACGGGGTTTCATGTGTTGCTAGCTGTTCTCAAACCGGAACATCTCAAAGAAGACAACGTGGAGTGAGTGAACCAGCGAATAAAGATTCACTGATTGATGAAAAGATATTTGAAAAACAATCGTGTATTGCTTAATGTAAATTATTTTTGCAATACAACGAGGGTTTTAATGAAAATCAATTATCAATCATAAACAGCTTTTATTTTGAAATATTAGTACACAGTCGATGTGCTAAAGAAAAGAGTTTTTAAGCACAATGACTGGTTTTTCAAAGGTGTTCGTCAATTCATAACCTGAACCAGGATTGATTCAACAAATTGAATCGCCCCATTGTTTCTGTTCAGTTGTCACATGGTTGATCTATTGGATAGATATCACATGCCACCTACCAGGAGCTTGTTTGATGTTGGCTCCAGAAGGCTTTCCATCTTCCTTGTGAATATGTTGCCATATCACTCAGATGTTCTGGCATTACCACAGGGATAAGGCGTAGGACTCTTAAGATATAATCTCTCTTTCCACATTGTGTGAAACAGAAAGTCTTCTTTGACAGTGTCCTAGTGAGATTTCTTTGATGATCTCGTGGCTCTAGACTCAATAGTGCATATTTGGTTTCTATGCCGGAGACTAGGGAGAGGGTCTCCTTCTTCAATATCAACAATCTCTAAGAGAGAGTCGATAGATTATGTAGGTTCTCCATGAGAATGAAACACGTCCTTTAAGAGGAACTTGAGTAGCTTGGGAAGTTGTAGTGCGGTCGTCACCGGGTCCATGACGTCTTGTCTTCAATACGGTGTTACCTTAGTAACCACCAAGTAGCATATGAATTGAACCCGGTTTCTGCCCTAAGGTTGAATTATTGGTGGGTTATTTCTTTTCACCCTTTTCACCTTTCAATTCTTTTTCATTCTTCAACCCCTTCTGTGCTTACCGAGACTTCATAACTAGAACCTTGTTGGGTTTATTCCAGTTCTAGCTCTATCTCAGTCCGCACTCTTCCCGTATCTCACTTTTCTCCTTTTTATCATCATGCCTAAGGACTCTACATTAACTAGTGGATTTTCCCAGGGTAGATCCCTCCGGCTCTGGCGGGATCGTGGGAACGAATACCTAACCTAGCCTTCCTTATATCACCATGCATAACGTAAATTTGGTCGGTCTTTTGGTATTGTTCTTTTGCCAATGGAACCAATTGATAACCATTTGAAAATCAATCCAAGTACTTATGATACATGATCAAAACATTTTGTACCGAATTGTTTTGATATTTTTAGAAAAAGCTCCCTCAACATGTGCATCGCATATTTGAAATAGTTTTGGCACATGGAGGCAAGAGGACTTGAGAGTCTTAGATTTTAAGAACGAGCGATTCGATTCTTTTATTACTATTTTCTAAAAGATATCAACATCACTTTCCCAGTCAAATTTAGTATTTGTCATACTTTGTTAAAAATTGTTTTTGGGAGAGGATGTGGTTTTCAAAAGATTTGCTCCCCCTCAATATGTGCTTTAAGATTCGAGAAGATTTTAGCACATATTAGATGGAGCTTGCACTTAAGACAAAGCAATCACGTTTATCTCATTTATGGTTTGATAAAGATTCTCCCCCTTAACATGTGGAAAATTTGAAATCATTTGGCACATGTAGGGAGAAGAGCTTGTTAATCACTTATAAACCATTTGTTGAATTATCAGTTTAAATCCAATTTAAATCATAAATTCTCCCCCGATCACAATTTTCAAATATTTGAGATTTGTGATCTCTATAGATTTAAATTGCTTTTGAGAGCTTTTAAGGAGAATTATGACTTGCTTATGAAAACATTTAACAAAGGTCACGAAGAAGGGGGATAGACTACGAGGAAGCTAAAAAATGAGAAAAATTTACTTGATAGGAATCAAGCAAAGAAACCTAAACAAGGTGGACAACTAACTAGCTATTCTATTCCCCGGAAGCGGCGCCAAAAACTTGATAACGCTACACGCGTCGTTCGGGGTCAAAGGAACTTCCTTTTCGTCGAGCAAGTTTTTCAACACCCTAGGCAGTGAACCTAATCATTGTAGTGTAGTATTAGGGTAAGCCACGGGAATTGATATCGTTCTCAGGAAATAGGAATGCTAGTGAGAAGTTACTACGCTAAGGTTGGGGTTGAGGAAGATTATTTTTTTAATCTTTTTATGTTTTTAGGAAATGGAAAAGTACGAATCTCGGGGTTTGGATTTGGGGGTTGGTATTTCTACCGATTACTCTACTTATCTAATTATCTAATCTAAGGTGAGGGTAGTCTATGTCTAATTATTGTGTGCTCGTATGATAGTTTAAAGATGTGTTTACTTAGGTTTTATTACTCTTTAATTATCTCCTATTGATGGTTGAATTGTCACGTCCTTATTCTTAATCGCGTTGTGTATCTAAAGTCGTAGGGTATGCGTTTGTCCCTAACTCTTTGAAACTACCAAAGGGTCTCGTCTACAAAATCTCTAGGAATTATAAACTCTAACTCTAAGGTACTCTTTGGATGGTTTAGCCTACAACTACTCTAGGTGTTATAGTCTAAGGTTCACAAAGATTAATCAAGCATTAACTACACAACGAATGACCTATCGCATTACTAGATCATTAACAATTAAGATAAGAGACAACCAATCAATATTCAATAATTAAGTTTCATATTCCTAGCAAACACACAAGTAAATTAGCGGGACATGGAAAACATGCAAGCATACACACAAGTAATTAAAGACATAATTGAATTAATGAAGTAAAACACTTATCTTGATGTAAGATAGGGTTTAGAACCCTAAAATCTTGTACAAGACAACCTTGGTTCGGTTTAGGTTTTACTCCAAAAGACTACACCCTAAAAACTGAAAAATTCGGATTCTATATATAAGATTACATTCGCGACGGCGTCACCTTATGATTTGTGACGCCGTCGGGTCGCCGTCATTAGGGTTTCGTATTGGCTAAGTCATCCTTGCGACGGCATTACCTTATGCTCGTGACGCCGTCCTCTTCAGCCTCTGACGCCGTCTGGATCAAATCTAGGCCATCTAAGTTGCGACGACCTACTCTTTTAATGCTTGACACCGTCACTTGAAAATAAGCAATTTGGCTACTGTATCGTCACAACATGTGCTCCGACGGCGTCACAGATAAAGCCTGATGCTGTCCCCTTGTGTTTCAGCAGCTTGAGTGTCTCAATTCTTCACTTTGGCCATTTTCTTCGTATATCCGCGTCTTTTCGTCCATATAAGTGCCATTCCAGCAATTTGCCTTCAAGAGACCTAAAAAGTGAAAAGGAACGATATTAAGTAATAACGGATACAAAAGTGATCAAATAAGGGCTTAAATGACCCCTCAAAAAGGTACATTTTAAAACCTTATCACCATGGTTTGATCATCTCTCTTACATATCCTTGGATTTCTAGTGGTTTTTAGATGGTGTTTGAGTTTGAAAAAGTTTAGTGGTTTTTGCTTCATTTGGATCATTTCTAGTGTTAAAGTTTGAATTTTGGGTGTACTTTTGTGTTTAGAATCATTGTAAGTGCTTGGGTTTTGATTTGGAAAGCTTGAATCACTGTGGTTGGGCTTGTTTTGGATAGAAAAGTGTGTTTTTGAAATTTTTCAAGCTAGCGACTTGATCTCGTTGTGTTTTTCTTCGTAGCGACTTGCTTCATAAAAGTTAGCGAGTTGTAGTGTTAGTTGTTAGCGACTTGAGCCTAGCGACTTGTCTATTGAGACAAGCCGACAAACAAGACAACAGTGGATTCTCCACTATGGCTAGCGACTTGGTGAAGTTAGCGACTTGCTTTCAATTTTGTTAGCGACTTGTACCTTGTATTCTCGGCGACTTGATACTAGCGACTTGGATCTTAGCGAGTTGCTCTTTAGCAACTTGACGTGTAGCGACTTGGTGCTTTAGCGACTTGTGTCCAACGACTTGGGTCTTAGCGACTTGGTCTTAGCGACTTGGTTCATAACAACTTGTAATCTAGCGAGTTGCTACTTAGTGACTTGGTGCTTAGCGACTTGGTTCAAGGATTCTTAGCGACTTGGTTGATCTTTTGTTTATGTCTGGTTTCTCTTGATTTAGTAAAATCCGTGAAAGAATCTATTTTCGGTTTAATCATAGAGTTATAAGATCCGTGTAATCTTGTTAACATGTACACCAACGTACCTACAATCATCTCCACTGCTGTTTGAGGATGTTCAAGAAGTCGGTTCGAAACTCGTCCACCCATGCTTGATGAATCGACTACGACTCTTGGGCTCAACGAATCAGTTGTCTTGTCTTGGAATGGAAAATAGGGTCAACATTCTCAAATCCATTGATGAAGGACCTTATCGATTGAGACTACAAGAGACATAATTGATACAATTGCAGATGGAACAATGATCTATGGAATAGACGGACCAAATACGTATGATGAGCTCAATGATAGGGAGAAAAGAGATTCGATCTCGATATCAGGGCTTCAAACATTATACTTCAGGGTCTTCCAAAAGATATCTACAAGCTTATCAATCACAACACCGAAGCCAAGGCAGTCTGGGATAATGTCAAGATGCTTCTCTCAGGTTCAGAATTAACCAAGGAAGACAGAGAATCACAACTGTATGATGAGTTTGAGCACTTCAAGATGAAACCATATGAGAGTGTATATGAGTATTACGTGAGATTCCACAAGCTTGTGAATGATATGAGGAACATCAGAATGAGCATGCCAAACATTCAGCTGAATTCAAAGTTTGTGAACAATATGAATCCGGAATGGCACAAGTTTGTCACCGTTATGAAGCTAACTTTAACATATTGGATTTCATAAACACACTAAACCAAAGATCAAAGAGGCGTATACTATGGTTTTAGAGAGAGAAAGTTAGAGGTTGGGAACTTTAGTGAGAGAAAGAAAAATCTTATTATGAGCTCCAACTCTCTACCTTGGGAGGTAGAGAGTATTTATAGTTCTTACATAAATCGCCACCTACGGGTGTGGATCGTGCATACAAGGGTAAAGACCGTCCGTCCTCCACAAAGGTTACTTAACTAAATACTACTTAACATAAAATAACTACGACTACGAGCTTTCTAACGATTACATATACTTGAGGTGACCGATACTTTAACTACCGGATTTTCCAAATCCTAACAATCTCCCCCTAAGGGAGGTCACCTCAAATTACATTGAATACAAACAGATATTACATTTTAAATTGTTCTTGCATTCTTGATGTAGTTCTTTGCTCAGTAGCTCGTAGTCTTTGATTCTTCATTTTTGCATGCTTGGATAATCCAAGTGGAGGTCTTTAACTGATCCATGTGATAATGAGTGTTGAGCCAACTTTGAGATCATTAGCTACCATAAATATTTGACTCATCCTTTGTGATGTTGGTAACATGTGATATTGTGACTTTTGGACCGACATGCTCACATTCTGGATCATGATTTCTTCTCATCAGAGTAGCGGAAGCTTTGATTGATTCATGATATTGGCAGCAGCGTAGCAGAAGCATGGAGTGATAATGTCAGAGTCATTTATGAACTAATCATGATTTCTTTAGAAGTGAATGTGTTGAGTGAGCATGCGGCTTAATGATTGACCGCTTCATTCTGATCAGCTGCAAACGTCGGGCTTACCTGCATACAACAGTTAGCAATAAAGTGCACAAAAGTGTCTTTGATCACTTTCATTGAATTGAGGTACACGGCCCACGGTTCCCCATTGATCAAGACAAGTCTTGCTGTGATCGGTATAATTCAAGAATTTCCTTGATGGGTTTCGCGGTGCTCTAGTCGTTCTCAAACCGAACATCTCAAAGAAGACAACGTGGAGTGAGTGAACCAGCGAATAAATATTCACTGATTGATGAAAAGATATTTGAAAAACAATCGTGTATTGCTTAATGTAAATTATTTTTGCAATACAACGAGGGTTTTAATGAAAATCAATTATCAATCATAAACAGCTTTTATTTTGAAATATTAGTACACAGTCGATGTGCTAAAGAAAAGAGTTTTTAAGCACAATGACTGGTTTTTCAAAGGTGTTCGTCAATTCATAACCTGAACCAGGATTGATTCAACAAATTGAATCGCCCATTGTTTCGCTCGGTTGTCACATGGTTGATCTATTGGATAGATATCACATGCCACCTACCGGGAGCTTGTTTGATGTTGGCTCGAAGGCTTTCCATCTTCCTTGTGAATATGTTGCCATATCACTCAGATGTTCTGGCATTACCACAGGGATAAGGCGTAGGACTCTTAAGATATAATCTCTCTTTCCACATTGTGTGAAACAGAAAGTCTTCTTTGACAGTGTCCTAGTGAGATTTCTTTGATGATCTCGTGGCTCTAGACTCAATAGTGCATATTTGGTTTCTATGCCGGAGACTAGGGAGAGGGTCTCCTTCTTCAATATCAACAATCTCTAAGAGAGAGTCGATAGATTATGTAGGTTCTCCATGAGAATGAAACACGTCCTTTTAAGAGGAACTTGAGTAGCTTGGGAAGTTGTAGTGCAGTGCGTCACTGGGTCCATGACGTCTTGTCTTCAATACCGGTGTTACCTTAGTAACCACCAGTAGCATATGAATTGAACCCGGTTTCTGCCCTAAGGTTGAATTATTGGTGGGTTATTTCTTTTCACCCTTTTCACCTTTCAATTCTTTTTCATTCTTCAACCCCTTCTGTGCTTACCGAGACTTCATAACTAGAACCTTGTTGGGTTTATTCTAGTTCTAGCTCTATCTCAGTCCGCACTCTTCCCGTATCTCACTTTTCTCCTTTTTATCATCATGCCTAAGGACTCTACATTAACTAGTGGATTTTCCCAGGGTAGATCCCTCCGGCTCTGGCGGGATCGTGGGAACGAATACCTAACCTAGCCTTCCTTATATCACCATGCATAACGTAAATTTGGTCGGTCTTTTGGTATTGTTCTTTTGCCAATGGAACCAATTGATAACCATTTGAAAATCAATCCAAGTACTTATGATACATGATCAAAACATTTTGTACCTGAATTGTTTTTGATATTTTTAGAAAGAAGCTCCCCCTCAACATGTGCATCGCATATTTGAAATAGTTTTGGCACATGGAGGCAAGAGGACTTGAGAGTCTTAGATTTTAAGAACGAGCGATTCGATTCTTTTATTACTATTTTCTAAAAGATATCAACATCACTTTCCCAGTCAAATTTAGTATTTGTCATACTTTGTTAAAAATTGTTTTTGGGAGAGGATGTGGTTTTCAAAAGATTTGCTCCCCCTCAATATGTGCTTTAAGATTCGAGAAGATTTTAGCACATATTAGATGGAGCTTGCACTTAAGACAAAGCAATCACGTTTATCTCATTTATGGTTTGATAAAGATTCTCCCCCTTAACATGTGGAAAATTTGAAATCATTTGGCACATGTAGGGAGAAGAGCTTGTTAATCACTTATAAACCATTTGTTGAATTATCAGTTTAAATCCAATTTAAATCATAAATTCTCCCCCGATCACAATTTTCAAATATTTGAGATTTGTGATCTCTATAGATTTAAATTGCTTTTGAGAGCTTTTAAGGAGAATTATGACTTGCTTATGAAAACATTTAACCGATAAGGATCACTTATGAGACTTTAAAATTCCAAAAATATGCATGAATATCTTTTGAAAACATGACAAATAACCTTTGATTGAATTTAAATCATTCTCCCCCTCAATCAATGACGTAAGTTGTTGATTGAGAGACCGAGATTTTGACCGATGTCGAGTCCAACTGGATTTCAAAAGTTTAGTCAGAGTTATTTTATTAAACATTGTTTTCATTAGATAGCAAATATTTTTCAGAAGAATTTATACAAGGAAAAATATTTGTGAAAGAAACATTTGTCTTTATGGTGACAAACATTTTTTTTAGAAACAGAGCATGAGATTTGAAACATACTTAAAAGCTTGGCTATGTTCTTTCTTTAAAAACGGGTTATAGACGGAAATGACTATAAACCTTTGTTTATCCTTCTCTCAAAAGGGTTTTTTTTTTTATTTATTTTTTATTTTTTTATTTTTTATTTTTTATAAACGTTTATGTACATTCGAACAATATCTAAAGACCCGTATCATTCTTCGAATGACAGCTAGAGGACCGTAGATATTTCGTTTGATCTACCATGATATCTAGCACACATGCATACAACGAATAAAATGTCTGGTCTACTGGCTGTGAGGTACATCAGGGATCCAATCATACTACGATATTTCGTTTGATCTACCATGATCCCTGAGTGGTCCTCATCCAGTTTGGTACTCTCTATCATGGGAGTGTCAACAGGGTCACAAGTATCAAATCTAAATTTCTTTAAAATCTCATTAGCATATTTAGATTGATTTATGAAAATGCCTCCGGGACTTTGTGAAATTTGTAATCCCAAGAAAAATGACATTTGTCCCATCATTGACATTTGAAATTTGGAACCCATTTCATTTGAAAACCGTTCACATTCATTGGGGTCAGTCGAGGCAAAAATAATATCATCAACATAAATTTGAACGTGAATTAAATGTTTTCCTGACTTTCTGGTGAACAATGTCGGATCAACTGCTCCTTTGCTGAATCCAGTAGATAGAAGGAACTTTGATAGCGTATCATACCATGCCCTTGGAGCTTGCTTCAAACCGTAAAGAGCCTTCTTCAAATGATAGACGTGAGTAGGATGCTCTGGATTCACAAAGCCTTCAGGTTGGCTGACGTATACGACTTCTTTAAGAACTCCATTAAGAAATGCCGTCTTTACATCCATCTGATATACTACCATGTTCTTACTTGCAGCATTAGCCAAAAAGATTCTGATTGCCTCAATACGTGCAACAGGAGCAAATGATTCTTCAAAGTCTAAACAATCTTCTTGATGGTATCCTTTTACAACTAACCGAGCCTTGTTCTTAATCACATCACCGTGCTCATCAAGTTTTACTTTGAAGATCCACTTCAGAGCGATGATCATTGCACAGTCTGGGGCAGGTACTAATTCCCATACATCTAAACAATCGAACTCATGTATTTCTTCCTGCATGGCCTCGAACCACATGTCTTCAGTCATAGCTGCTTTAGCGTCCTTTGGTTCGATCTTAGATAGTACAGAGTTGAAGAAGCACCACAAAGCATCAGTTGCAAGTTGTCTACGAGTGGATACTGGACGAGAAAGGTTTCCAATGACGTTGTCCAATGTATGATCATGTGTCCATTTTCTAAGGTGTTCGTGTGGCTGTTGTTGAAGAACTGAAGTAGCAGAGTCGTTTTCTCCTGATGAAGATGGTTCTGCTGGTGATTCAGGAGAAAATATATTTTCAAAGGGTTCATCTTCTGGAGGAGCAAAAGGATTTTCATTATCTGTAGCTGCAACAACATTTCCATTGTGTACACTTGATGATTGAGGAATTGATGATGAGACTGAGTGATCCGCAATAGGCGCTTCATGACTTAATGACATAGAAACCGAAGAGTTATCTGTGTTGACAGGGATAGGAACAACCTCTTTTGATGGAATTGACATCTCATTTGTATTTGGCTCATAGTGTTCATCAAACATAGGATCAAACAGTTTCTTCAATTCATTTTCTGAAGGTAGTACATATGGTGTTGCTGGTGATGAATGCACAAGTGAAGAACTAATGGGACTATTTTGAGTTGCGGGTCAAGAACTAGATTGTCCTGGAGCCATTTGACCGGTCAGCTCATCGAACGTAACGTGAATTGTTTCCATGATGTTTCGAGTTCTCTTGTTGTAGATTCGGTATCCTTTTCTATTTGGTGCATATCCTACAAATACTCCAATGTTGGATTTTGCTTTAAGTTTGCCTAAATCTTAACCGTCATTAGTTGGGTAACATAAAGCACCAAACACACGAAGGAATGAAAGATCAGGTTTTCGATTGTGGACAAGTTCATATGGAGTCTTTCCATGAGTTGTGTGAATTAGGGATCAATTTTGAGTGTAGCATGCAGTGGCAATAGCTTCAGCCCATAGAAACATTGGAACCTTTGAGTAAATCAGCATTGTTCTTGCGGCTTCCACAAGAGTTTGATTTCTTCTTTCAACTACACCGTTCTGTTGAGGAGTTCATGAAACACTTCTTTGAGGACTGATTCCAACACTTTCATAAAATTCATTGAGTTCTTTATTAACAAACTCAGTTCCATTGTCAGTTCGAACGATTTTGTCTGTTTTGTTGAGTCGGACCTGCAGCTGTTTAATAAGTTTAATGATGACATCTGGAGTTTCATCCTTTGTCCTCAAAAACTTAACCCAAGTGAATCGGGAGTAGTCATCAACCACAACTAACACATATCTCTTCCCATTAATAGTTTGCACTCTCATAGGTCCACATAAATCCATGTGAATGGTATGTAGAACTTCCATAACCGAATTTGCAGGTTTTGGTTTATGGGCATACTTCTTGCTTTTTCCCAATTGACATGCTGAACAAAGATGATCTTTTTCATACTTAAGTCTAGGTAGTCCTCTTACTAAGTCCTTTCTGGAAAGATTGTTTATGGTACCAAAGTTCAAGTGATTGAGACGATGGTGCCATAGCCATGACTTAGTTTTAAAAGCCTTTGACAGCAAGCAGATGGGTGAAGATTTCATCATATCTTCTACATGAGTAATCAGTGACATTAAAGCGAGCAGGTCAAAGCCTCGAGGCAATACCACGCAAGATAGGACCTCGCAAGCTAAGAATGTGCATTGGAAGAGAGTAGAAGATCACCATAGGAATTTTAAGTTTGAGTCAAATTAAACGAATTGTATTGATTCTAGTATTAACTATAAGCGTACTGTAATTAATTCGAATTCTGCTACTTTGAGCAAAACATGTAATGATGACTGCTTGGTTTCTGGTACTAATTATGATTGTGGCGTGAATGTTTTGAATAATTCTATTAAATCCCCTGTTAAATGTGTTAGTGCTTTTGAATATGTTAAGAAGGGTAGAAAGCGATGGAGGAAGAAGGTTAGAAAACAGTGGAAACCCACAGGAAGAAAATTTAGCAATGTAGGTTATCAGTGGATACCTACTGGTCGCAAATTTAGTCTTAATAATATGTGCCCAAAATTGTCTAGGTCGATGCCTACAGGAGTAATCAGTGACATTAAAGCGAGCAAGTCAAAGCCTTGAGGCAATACCACGCAAGATAGGACCTCGCAAGCTAAGAATGTGCATTGGAAGAGAGTAGAAGATCACCATAGGAATTTTAAGTTTGAGTCAAATAAAACGAATCGTGTTGATTCTAGTATTAGCTATAAGCGTACTGTAATTAATTCGAATTCTGCTACTTTGAGCAAAACATGTAATGATAACTGCTTGGTTTCTGGTACTAATTATGATTGTGGCGTGAATGGTTTTAAATTCCCTGTTAAATGCGTTAGTGCATTTGAATATGTTAAGAAGGGTAGAAACCGATGGAGGAAGAAGGTTAGAAAACAGTGGAAACCCACAGGAAGAAAATTTAGCAATGTAGGTTATCAGTGGATACCTACTGGTCGTAAATTTAGTCTTAATAAGATGTGCCCTAAATTGTCTAGGTCGATGCCTATTATGAAATGGATGCCTACTGGTAGAACTATTCCCTTAAGAAGTGAACATACTTTGAATAGGTCTCTCGAACACAATAGTATTGCATCTATCCATAATAATTCCATTGATTCTACTTCTGATGTGGGTGTTCCAATCATTGCTACTAACCAAATGGAACCCATTCTTGCATGGGGATCCCAATTATCCAGTTATCCATTCTTGTCTGTGTTCAACTGCAGGTCGTTCAAATCGTTCTGTGGTACTTGGACTCAGGCTGTTCCAAGCATATGACTGGAGACCGGTCGCTGCTTATGAACTTCGTGAGCAAATTTATCAGAACTGTGAGATTCGGAAACGATCGTTTTGGTGCTATTATGGGTTATGGAGATTGCGTAGTTGGTGACAGTGTGATTTCCAGGGTATATTATGTAGAAGGTCTTGGACATAATCTATTTTCTGTTGGACAATTTTGTGATTCTGACTTAGAAGTGGCCTTCAAAAAACATACTTGTTTTGTTAGAGAACTTGATGGTGTGGAACTTCTCAGAGGAACTCGTGGTTCAAATCTATACACCATCTCTATCGAAGATATGATGAAATCTTCACCCATCGCTTCTCATCAAAGGCTTTTAAAACTAAGTCATGGCTATGGCACCGCTGTCTCAATCACTTGAACTTTGGTACCATAAACAATCTTTCGTAAAGGACTTAGTAAGAGGACTACCTAGACTTAAGTATGAAAAGATCATCTTTGTTCAGCATGTCAATTGGGAAAAAGCAAGAAGTATGCCCATAAACCCAAACCTGCAAATTCGGTTATGGAAGTTCTACATACCATTCACATGGATTTATGTGGACCCATGAGAGTGCAAACTATTAATGGGAAGAGATATGTGTTACTTGTGGTTGATGACTACTCCCGATTCACTTGGGTTAAGTTTTTAAGGACAAAGGATGAAACTCCAGATGTCATCATTAAACTTATTAAACAACTGCAGGTCCGACTCAACAAAACAGTCAGAATCGTTCGAACTGACAATGGAACTGAGTTTGTTAATAAAGAACTCAATGAATTTTATGAAAGTGTTGGAATCAGTCCTCAAAGAAGTGTTCCATGAACTCCTCAACAGAACGGTGTAGTTAAAAGACGAAATCGAACTCTTCTGGAAGCCGCAAGAACAATGTTGATTTACTCAAAGGTTCCAATGTTTCTATGGGCTGAAGCTATTGCCATTGCATGCTACACTCAAAATCGATCCCTAATTCACACAACTCATGGAAAGACTCCGTATGAACTTGTGCACAATCGAAAACCTGATCTATCATACCTTCGTGTGTTTGGTGCTTTATGTTACCCAACTAATGACGGTCAAGATCTAGGAAAACTAAAAGCAAAAGCAGACATTGGAGTGTTTGTAGGATATGCACCAAACAGAAAAGGATACCGAATCTACAACAAGAGAACCCAAAATATCATGGAAACAATTCACGTTATGTTCGATGAGCTGACCGGTCAAATGGCTCCTAGACAATCCAGTTCTGGACCCGCAATTCAAAATAGTCCCATTAGTTCTTCACTTGTGCATAATTCCTCACCAGCAACTCCATATGTACCACCTTCAGAAGATGAATTGAAGAAACTGTTTGATCCTATGTTTGATGAACACTATGAACCAAGTGCAAATGATATGTGAATTCCATCAACATAGGCTGTTCCTATCCCTGTCAACACAGATAACTCTTCGGTTTCTATGTCATTAAGTCAAGAAGCGCCTACTGCTGATCACTCAGTCTCATCATCAATTCCTCAATCATCAAGTATACACAATGGAAATGTTGCTGCAGCTACATATAATGAGAATCCTTTTGCTCCTCCAGAAGATGAACCCTTTGAAAATATATTTGCTCCTGAATCATCAATAAAACCATCGTCATTAGGAGATATCGACTCCGCTACTTCAGTTCTTCAACAACAACCACACGAAAACCTTAGAAAATGGACACATGATCATCCATTGGACAACATCATTGGAAACCTTTCTCGTCCAGTATCCACTCGTAGACAACTTGCAACTGATGCTTTGTGGTGCTTCTTCAACTCAGTACTATCTAAGGTCAAAACAAAAGATGCCAAAGTAGCTATGACTGAAGACAGCTGGTTCGATGCCATGCAGGAAGAAATACATGAGTTCAATCGTTTAGATGTATGGGAATTAGTACCTGCCCCGGACTGTGCTATGATCATTGCTCTGAAGTGGATCTTTAAAGTAAAACTTGATGAGCATGGTGATGTGATTAAGAACAAGGCTCGGTTAGTTGCAAAAGGATACCGTCAAGAAGAGGGTTTAGACTTTGAAGAATCATTTGCTCCTGTTGCACGTATTTTGGCAATCAGAATCTTCTTGGCTAATGCTGCTAGTAAGAACATGGTAGTATATCAGATGGATGTAAAGACGACATTTCTTAACGGAGATCTGAAAGAAGTCGTATACATCAGCCAACCTGAAGGCTTTGTGAATCCAGAGCATCCTACTCACGTCTATCGTTTGAAGAAGGCTCTTTACGGTTTGAAGCAAGCTCCAAGGGCATGGTATGATCGCTATCAAAGTTTCTTCTATCTACCGGATTCAAAGAAGGAGCGCTTGATCCGTCATTGTTCACCGTAAAGTCGCAAAACATTTAATTCACGCTCAAATTTATGTTGATGATATTATTTTTTCCTCGACTGACCCCAATGAATGTGATCGGTTTTCAAATGAAATGGGTTCCAAATTTCAAATGTCAATGATGGGACAAATTTCATTTTTCTTGGGATTACAAATTTCACAAAGTCTCGGAAGCATTTTCACAAATCAATCTAAATATGCTAATGAGATTTTAAAGAAATTTGGATTTGATACTTGTGACCCTGTTGACACTCCCATGATAGAGCGTACAAAACTGGATGAGGACCACTCAGGGATCATGGTAGATCAAACAAAATATCGTAGTATGATTGGATCCCCGATGTACCTCATGTTAAGTAGGCCGATATTCGTCATTGTATGCATGTGTGTTAGATATCGAGCTAAGCCTACTAAAATGCACCTTGAAGCGGTTAAAAGGGTCTTCGGTATCTCCAAGGAACCACTAACATGGGACTTTGGTATCCGAAGGACACTAATATGTCACTAACAAAGATATGCGGTCTGCAGATCATGCAGGTGTCAAGATACACGTCGAAGCACATCGGTGGTGTACAATTCTTAGGGAGAAGTCGGTAAGTCGGTCATCTAAGAAACAAATGTGTCGTCGATATCCTATACAGAGGCTGAATACATCGCCATGTCATCGTGTTGTGCTCAAATCCTATGGATGAGATCCCAACCAACTGACTATGGCTTTGACTTCAATAAAATCCCTCTGTATTGTGATAACAAAAGTGCCATTGCTGTCTCTTGCAACAACGTTCAACACTCAAGAGCAAAGCATATCGACATCACTTCATCAGGGGACAAGTGGAAAAGGGTGTAGTGGAACTTTACTTTGTGAGAACTGAATATCAGCTAGCAGACATCTTCACAAAGGCACTTCCTCGAGAACGTTTTGAGTTTATTCTTCCTCGTCTTGGACTCAAGAGTCTTCAGCCTGAGACACTCAAACATCTTCAAGAGGAAACAGAGGAGTAAAAGTATCTCTTCATCTATTCTCTCTGTACATATTTTTTCAAAAACAAAATACAAAATTGTAAAACCAACAAAAAGAAATAGAAAAATATAAAATCATCAAAATCCCTAAAAAAATAAAAAAATAAAAAAAAAACCTTTTGGGAGAAGGAAAAACAAAGGTTTATAGTCATTTCAGTCTATAACCCGTTTTTAAAGAAAGAACAGAGCCATGCTTTAATGTATGTTTCAAATCTCATGCTCTGATTCTAAAAACAAATATTTGTCACCGTAAAGACAAATGTTTATTTCTCAAATATTTTTCCTTCTATAAATTCTTCTGAAAAATATTTGTTATCTAATGAAAACAATGTTAAACAAAATAACTCGGACAAAATTTTTGAAATTCATTTGGACTCGACATCGGTCAAAATCTCGATCTCTCAATCAACAACTTACGTCATTGATTGAGGGGGAGAATGATTTCAATTCAATCAAAAGATTATTTGTCATGTTTTCAAAAGATATTCATGCATGTTATTGGAGTTTAAAGTCTCATTAATGATCCTTATCGGTTAAATGTCTTCTTAGGCAAGTCACAATTCTCCTCAAAAGCTTTCAACAACAATTTAAATCTATAAAGATCACAAATCTCAAATGATTTGAAAATTGTGACCGGGGGAGAATTTGTGATTTAAATTGGATTTAAACTGATAATTCAACAAATGGTTTATAAGTGATTAACAAGCTCTTCTCCCTTCATGTGCCAAACGATTTCAAATTTTCCATGCACATGTTAAGGGGGAGCATCTTTATCAAACCATTAATGATTAAAACGTGATTGCTTTGTCTTAAGTGCAAGCTCCAGCTAATATATGCTAAAATCTTCTCAAATCTTAAAGCACATATTGAGGGGGAGAAACTCTTTTGTCTTAAGTGCAAGCTCCAGCTAATATGTGCTAAAATCTTCTCAAATCTTAAAGCACATATTGAGGGGGAGCAACTCTTTTGAAAACCACACCCTCTCCCAAAAACATCTTTTAACAAAGTATGACAAATACTAAGTTTGACTGGGAAAGTGATGTTGATATCTTTTAGAAAATATTGATTAAAGAATCGAAACGCTCGTTCTTAAAATCTAAGATTTACAAGTCCTCTTGCCTCAATGTGCCAAAACTATTTCAAATATGCGATGCACATGTTGAGGGGGAGCTTCTTTCTAAAAATATCAAAAACAATTCAGGTACAAAATGTTTTGATCATGTATCACAAGTACTTGGATTGATTTTCAAATAGTTTTCAATTGGTTCCATTGGCAGAAGAACAATACCAAAAGACCGACCAAATTTATTTTATGCATGGTGATATAAGGAAGGTTAGGTTAGGTATTTGTTCCCGCGATCCCGCCAGAGCCGGAGGGATCTACCCAGGGACAATCCACTAGTTAGTGTAGAGTTCTTAGGTATGATGAAAAAAAGGAGAAAAGTGAGATATGGGAAGAGTGCGGACTGAGATAGAGCTA
Organism: Chrysanthemum lavandulifolium; assembly: GCA_022545495.1. Lineage (NCBI taxonomy): Eukaryota > Viridiplantae > Streptophyta > Magnoliopsida > Asterales > Asteraceae > Chrysanthemum > Chrysanthemum lavandulifolium. The sequence continues at coordinate 75,099,575 of CM040240.1, forward strand.
GAACTGGAATAAACCCAACAAGGTTCTAGTCATATGCTACTGGTGGTTACTAAGGTAACACTGGTATTGAAGACAAGACGTCATGGACCTAGTTACGCACTGCACTAAAACTTCCCAAGCTACTCAAGCTCCTCTTAAAAGGGCTTGTTTCATTCTCACGGGGAACCCACATAATCTATCGACTTTCTCTTAGAGATTGTTGATATTGAAGAAGGAGACCCTCTCCCTAGTCTCCGGCATAGGAACCAAATGTGCACTATTGAGTCTAGAGCCACGAGATCATCAAATAAATCTCTTTAGGACACTGTCAATGAAGACTCTCTATTTCACAAAATGTGGAAAGAGAGATTATATCTTAAGAGTCCTACGCTTTATCCTTGTGGTAATGCCAGAACATCTGAGTGATATGGTAACATATTCACAAGGAAGATGGAAAGCCTTCTGGAGCCAACATCAAACAAGCTCCTGGTAGGTGGCATGTGAGATCTATCCAATAGATCAACCATGTGACAACTGAACAGAAACAATGGGGCGATTCAATTTATTGTGTTGGAATCACTCCTAAACCATAATTCAGGTGTTAGTCATTAATATGTAATAGTTAGCTTAATATGGCTTTTAAGTTAGTAATCAAGGCTAGGCTTATGTAGAAAGCCCATAAGCCTATGCCAAGCCCAATAAGGAAAGGATGGGAACTTGGAGTGTTGCCCTAGTTCCCTCCTATAAATAATGTTGTAAACTCCCATTTGGGAGTTGGTTGTTCAATTCATTTCACTTACACTTTATGCATAACCTTTCTTAGTATCATACGTGTGTGTGTTTGATATTGTTCATCCGATCACTTCTTTTCTATTTCTTATATTGATGCTTGTGTTATGAATATGGGAACCTAACAGTGGTATCAATCGCCAAATAGTTGGGTGAAAAGGTTTTTTTTTGAAGTTATTTTGGTGTCTTACGCGTAACTCAACGTTCACAAACTTTGTCACGCTTAAAAACTCATTTTTTACATTTTTTAATCCAAGATTCTTGTCCTTTCAACGTTTTTAGGTGTTAAAATATCTGTTTTTGGCAAAAAGTTTTGAACTTTACGTGTAGATCATCGTTTTTAAGCTTGGTTTCAAACGTGTGGTTAATCCTACGAATAACGTGTTTACAAGTTTTGGATCATCAAGTTTCACACTTTTGTGTTATTTTGGTGATATCGAAGCTGTTTCATCACAAAAATCTGGTTTAGAAACATCTTTGGGCAAAAATCAATTTTGGTTGCTTTTTACGCGTAACAAAACCCTAATCTTACGCGTAACTCATCCTTGGTTTGATCTTCAGTTTTCGAGGTTTACTCAGTGTTTTCTTGCTTGGATAAGCCTGAAAACACTTCGACTTTGGATATCCTTTACCTCGTGATAGTGTAAAAATTTTTGGGCAAAACCCTAATTTTACGCATAAGCTTAAACTTACGCGTAGAACTCTTTACGCCTAAGATTTTTCTTACGCCTAAGCCTTGTCTTACGCATAAGCTAATCCCACGCATAAGTTTTCTCGCCTAACTTTCGCCACGCCTAACTTTAGTGTTTCTCAATTCTTACGCGTAAGCTAATCCTACGCGTAACTCTTGCTTTTACGCGTAAGTTTGGTGTTTTTACGCCTAAGTGTTGCTTTGCCTAAACTTGGTTTTTTTCTACGCCTAAGGATACTTCATCAACAACGTTTCATTCGACTACAAAGATCCATTTAACAACACAAGTTTTTCAACATGTCTCAACCACCATACTCTAGCTACTTTCCATATACGTATGCTCAACAACAACAACAACAACAACAACAACTAAGTCCACAACATCAACAATTTAATCAACAACAACAAATTTATCAACAACAATTTAATCAACAACTTTATTCACAACAAGGAGCAATTCACCACAAATGGTTCAACCACCAACAAGTCTTCAAGTACTACCCTACACTAATCCTTACAATCAACATCCATCAAGGAATACTATGAAGGAACCGTCTTGGTTTGTACAGATGTGTGAAGCTTTAAGTAGCCAGCAATCCATTCATGAGGCAGGATCACTTGATAGACCTCTAATGCTCACTCCCGGAAACTATGATCAACGGGTAATTAGGTTCTTTAGGTTTTGTGATCTAAAGAAGCCACATGGAAAGTTCTTAAAGAAGGTTATCTTGGAAGGTCCATTTCAGATGCCTATTGTTGTTACACCCGGAGATCCGAATGCTGTTCCTCCAAGAGATGATCACACACACATTGCAAATGTTGCTGACCTTTCTAGTGATGAACTTCTACAATTCGAAGCTGATGAGCTAGCAATGCAATATATCCTTTTAGGATTACCCAACCCAATTCTTCAAAGTGTTGATGCTCAAAAGACTGAAAAAGCAATGTGGGAACATATTCATCTTCTTATGGAAGGAACTGAACTCAATTAGGAAGATATGGAATCCAAAATCTACTTGGCTTATGAACACTTCATGATTGAACCAGGAGAGACATTAGAGTCATATCATCATCGATTCTCAGATATCATCAATGATTTGGACAAACACAACATCATCATGCCAAGAATTGCTGTTAACACAAAGTTCCTAAGTAGCCTTGGTCCAGATTGGGAGAAGTATGTTATTTTCATCCTTCAAGCTAAAAATCTTCATCATGCTACATACGGATTGTTGTACGATTACTTAAAATCTCATCAAAAAGAAGTTGACAAAGAAAGGGCTATCCGTGGATTCCCGGCTCCAACGTCACTTCCAGACAATCAACAACTTGCTTTGTGGGCACAAACTAATTTTCCTCCTCAACAAGCTCCTCAACCCGCTCCTCAACCAACTGCAAAAATTACACCATATGATCCGTCATAGCAACAATCTCAACAAACTTAATTGGTTCCATACAACAACAACAATGATCAAGCATTCTACAGTGAAGCTAATGAGGATTCTGATGCTTTCGATGCACTTCAACAAGGATTTGTTATGATTGCTAAAGCTTTTGGTCGTTATACAAACAAATCCAACAATCGCATCCGTTCCTCATCAAATACAAGGAATCAGGCTGTTGTGAACAATGGACGAGTTGAAGTTCAGAATCACAGTAATGTTCGTCAGATGGGAGGTGGTCAAGGGTTTAATGCTATAGGAAGGAATAACATGGGTGCTCCACAACAACAGAGAGTTCAAGTGGTAGAACAGGGTAATGCTCAGAATGGGATGAATGGTCACCTGGCTAATGCAAGCCCAAAGCCGAGGACTAGAGGCAGTGCTTATCACAAGGAGGCTTTACTTTTGGCTCTTAAGGATGAAGCTGTTGGAACTCTCACAAACAAAGAACAGAGCTTTATGGCAGATGCAGACTCAGATGATGATATGGAGGACTTGCAGGCTAATGCAGCAGTAATGTTGATGGCTAATATGCATGAACTCCACATGTGTGACACATGCCCAGTGTATGACACTCATGGCTTGTCTCAGGTACCCGAACAAACCATATTCATCACTGATCTATTATCTCCCCCAACATCTGAATCCGAAAAGGCTCAGACTGTTCAACATGAGCCATCCACATATCACTCGGATGATTCTCAACTAGACCCAGTAGTTACATTTGACGATCAAGATGACCTCATGGTTACCCTTGATACTCAAATTGACTACGTGGTTATACTTGAGGATCTGAACAATGATCATGTTGTGACTCACGTTGAACACGCTGAACCTTTTCCTTATCCAGATGTTGAACTCTTACTTAAGGACCAACAATCCCGAGTGGATGAATGTCGTGCATTAAATCAGCAATTAAAAAGTAACAATGCACTGTTAACCAGGGATATTGAATGCTTAAGACGGCAACTCAATTATTTCAAAACTCAAGAGAAACATGAACAAGGTTTTGAAGTTGCTTTTTCTAAATCACACCAAAACGAAAAATTGTCAGAACGACAGATACGTGATCTATCCGCTTCCAAGAATGCTTTGTTGACTCAAATAGAACAAATGCAACATGAACATAAAAAACAACTTAACGCTCTTACTTTGGACAATCAAAAAGTCAAGTCTGAGTTGTTAACTTGTCAAAAACAGTTATGTGAGTACAAAAAGCATTCAACGAAACGAATAGATGGCTATCTTGACAAAATTGTTGATTTACAAAACAAAATCAAAGAGTTTAGAAATATTGTTTATAAACATGGTGAATCAATCACAACGATTCAAAAGTTTTCTTTTAAACAAAATCCAAAAGGATATGCACCGAATCTTGCTGATTACACACCTAAGTTTTCTCATAGAGCATTCAAACCAAATCCTGAAGTTTACAGTGCAGAACATAGAATTGATGATTCTATTATGAGTGTTGTTGAATATAATCGTCTAGAGGAATTAGATGCAGAAAACGAGAGTCGGTTAAAAATGGAAAAGGTTGTTTATAACAAACCGTTTAACTATTCTAAAGCCGTTACTTTCGTTAAACAAACGGATTCTTCTAACACACCTTGGGTCATCACACCTTTTCCTAATGTTAATTCCCAAACCAATACTGTACAAGTTAATGGTCCTTTACCTTCACTCAGTGAAGTAAAAACAATTCCTGAAAATCGTCAAATTCTTCGATATTGTTGGAATCACTCCTAAACCTTAATCAAGTGTTAGTGATTCATATGTAATAGTTAGCTTAATTATGGCCTTTATGTTTGTTATTAGCTTAGGCTTATGTAGAAGGCCCATAAGCTTAGTCCCATGTCCATTAAGGAAAGGAAGGGAGTAGGAGTGTTGCCCTAGCTCCCCTTCCTATAAATACCTTGTAATAACCCTCACTTGAGGGTTGGTTGTTCAATTTATCTCTTTTACATACTCTACGCTTAACCTTTCTTCATTTATACGTGTATGTGTGTTTGATAGTTGTTCAACCGATCACTTCTCCTCTCTATTTCTTCTATTGATGCTTGTGTTGTAAACTTAGTGACCTAACAGTGGTATCAATCGCCTACTAGTTGGGTGAATCGTATTGTTTTGAAGTAGGTTTTGGTCCCACGCGTAAAACATCTGAGTGATACTTTGGTTAAGCTTAAAACACATTTTTACACTTTTAATCCAAGATTCTTGTACTTTCAACGTTTTAAGGTGTTAAAATAACTGCTTTTGGCAAAAGTTTCAACCTTTACGTATGGATCATCGCTTTTGAACTTGGTTTTTACGTGATGCCTTTCCTACGCAGAATCGTTTTAGACACTTTGGATCATCAAGTTTCACACTTTTGTGTTATCTTGGTGATATTGAAGCTATTTCATCACAAAATCTGGTTTAGAAACATCTTTGGGCAACAATCATTTTACGAGTAAGTCTACGCGTAGCAAAACCCTAAAACTACGCGTAACTTGGTTCTTGGTTTGATCTTCGCCAGTGGTTTACTCCGTGTTTTCTTGCTTGGATAAGCCCGAAAATACGTCGACTTGGGATATCTTTTGCCTTTGTGATAGTGTAAAGATCACTTGGGCAAAACCCTAAAATTACGCATAAGCATAAGCTACGCCGAGAAACTTCTACGATAAGATTTATCTTACGCCTAAGCTTTGTCTTACGATAAGGTCATCCTACGCCAAGTTTTCACGCCTAACTTCTTGTTTTACGATAACTTTAGTGTTTTCACCTTACTTACGCAGTAAGCTAAACCTACGCGTAACTCTTTGTCATTCGCCGTAACTTTGGTGTTTTACGCATAAGTGCTACTTGGTTTATCGTGATTTCTACGCCTAAGGATACTTCATCAACAAAGGTTCATTCGACTACAAAGATCCATTTTATAACACAAGTTTTCAACATGTCACAACCACCATACTCTAACTATTTCCTTACACTTATACTCAACGTCAACAACAATTAAGTCCACAACATCAACAATGGAATCAACAACAAGTAATTTATCAACAACAATTTAATCAACAACATACTCCACAACTTGCTGCAATTCCACAACCTCAAATGGTTCAACCACCACCAAGTCTTCAAGTACAACCCTACACAAACGAATTCAATCAACATCACCCACTTGGTTTGCAAAGATGTGTGAAGCTTTAACCAGCCAACAATCAATTCATGAGGATGGATCACTTGATAGACCCAATGCTCACTCCAGAAACTACGATCAATAGGTGATTAGGTTCTTTAGGTTTTGTGATCCAAGAAGCCACATGGAAAGTTCTTAAAAAGGTTATTTTGAAGGTCCATTTCGATGCCTCTTGTCATTATACCCGGAGATCCAAATGCCAATCCACCAAGAGATGAACAATCAAACATTGCTCTTGCACACTGAATCCAAAAGAACTTCTACACTATGAAGTCGATGAGCTTGCAATGCAATATATCCTTTTAGGATTACCAAACCCAATTCTTCAAGTGTTGATGCTCAAAAGACCGCAAAGGCAATGTGGGAACATATTCATCTTCTTATGGAAGGATCTGCACTCAATCGGGAGGATATGGAATCCAAAATTTACTTGGCTTATGAACACTTCATGATTGAACACAGAGAGACACTAGAGTCTTATCATCATCGATTCTCGGACATCATAAATGATTTGGATAAATACAACATCATCATGCCAAGAATTGCGTTAATACTAAGTTCCCGAGTAGTCTTGGTCCCGAATGGGAAAAGTATGTCATTTTCTCCGTCAAGCGAAGAACATGCATCATTCTACATACGGATTGTTGTACGATTACTTGAAGCCTCATCAAAAGGAAGTTGATAAGGAAAGGATTCCCGTGCTCAAATTGCTCCACCTTCACATCCGTAAAATCAACAACTTGCCTTGTATGCTCAAAACAGTTATCCTCCTCAACCAACTCAACCAATCGCCACAATCACACCACATGATCAATCACAAAAATCTCAACAAACTCAATTGGTTCCTTACAACAACAACAATGATCGGGCACTTTATAGTCAAGCTAATGAGGAATCCGATCCGTTGAAGCATTGCAACAAGGATTTGTTATGATTGCTAATGCTTTTGGCCGTTATACAAACAAATCCAACAATCGCATTCGTTCCTCATCAAACACAAGGAATCAGTTGTGTGAACAATGGACGAGTTGAAGTTCGTAATCGTGGTTATGGTCGTCGGATGGGCGGTGGACAAGGGTTTAATGCTATGGGTAGGAATAAAACAGAGCTCAAGTGGTGGAACAAGGAAATGCTCGAAATGGGTTGAATGGTCTTCGATGCTACAACCGCAATGAGAAGGACACTGGCTAATGCATGCCCAAAGCCGAGGACTAGGGGCGTGCTTATCAAAAGAGGCTCTTCTTTGGCTCTTAAGGATGAAGTGGTGGAACTCTCACGCATAAAAAACGAGTTTTATGGCGGATCTGCACTCGATGATGATATGGAGGACTTGCGAGCTAATGCATTTATTATGTTGATGGCTAATATGCATGAGTTACACATGAGTGACACAAGCCCAGTATGACATCGATGGCTTGTCTAAGGTACCGAACAAACCATATTTATCTACGATCTAATATCTCCGCCAACATCCGAATCCGCAAGGCTCGAATGTTCAAAATGAGTCGTCCACATCTCATTCCGACGATTTTCAACTAAACCCCATAGTTACATTTGACGATCAAGATGACCTTATGGTTTCCTTTGAGAATCAAATTGACTCGTGGTTATACTTGAGGATCTAATTAATGATCATGTTGTGACTCACGTTGAACACTCCGAACTTTGCCTCGCCCGGATGTTGATCTCGTAACTTAAAACCAACAATCCATAGTGGAAGAATGTCGTGCATAAATCAGGACTTGAAAAGTAAAAATGTTTACAAAAGCAACTCAACTTTTTCAAAACTCAAGAAAAACGTGAAAAGGTTTTGAAGCCGCTTTGTTAAATCTCATCAAAGCGAAAACTATTTAGAGACAGATCGTGATCTAGCCGCTTGAAGAATGCTTTGTTATCTCGAAATAGAACAAGCAAACATGAACGTAAAAGCAAATTAACGCTCTCACCTTGGAAAATCAAAAGCTAAGGTGAGTTATTAACTTGTCAAAAAAGTTCTCTGCATACAAAAGCATTCAACGAAACGAATAGATGATCATCTTGAAGAAATTATCGACTTGCAAAACAAACTTAAAGAGTTTAAAATCATTGTATACAAACATGGTGAGTCGGTCACAACTATTGAAAAGTTTACTTTAAAACCCAATCCAAATGGATATGGACCGAATCTTGCGATTACAAACCTAAGCTTTCAACCAAAGCATTCAAACCAAATCCTAAAGTTTCGGTCGAGAATATAAAATTGATAATTACATTATGAGTGTTGTTGAATATCATCGTCAAGAGGAATTAGATGCAGAAGACGAGAGTCGATCCAAATTAGAAACTGTTGTTTATAACAAACCTCATAAGTATTCAAAAGCGGTCACTTTCGTCACACCAAAGGATTCTTCTAACACATCAAGGATTATCATAAAAATGTCCGAGTCTTCTAATGTTAATCCCAAACCAGATTATGCACAAACTTATGGTCCTTTACCTTCCATCAGTGAAGTAAACTCAAAACCTGAAAATCGCAAAATTCTTAGATATTTTGACCTTTTCATGGCTGACCTCAAAACTTGACAACATGAGATAGAATATCATTACGAAATCAAAGTTCAACATTTTCAATCGCCTCGGCGCGAGAACAAAGAGACATTTTCGAAAAATCTTTTACCAAATGTTAAAAATTTGAAAAATTGTGCATTGTCTTGGGAACCGGACTTTCATAAGGAACTTGGATTGATGAAGGTCGTTTTAGAAAATAGAAACATCTATTTCTAATACTAAACGTAAAAGAAAATGTTGAGAAAAGATGTTGATCGACTCTTGGAAGATGTTATCTGTCTTGATGTCCATAATGTTGTGTTATTGAATTCTTTGTCATATGCATCTTATTATATCTCTCACGACATGTGGATTACGTGGTAGCTGCTGAGAATTCGATAATGTGCATCGATCGAGTCTTTAAAAGTCGAAAATGAGCGATTGATTAACGAGCTTTCAAATGCAAAACGTCGCCTTCAATGGTGTCAAAAGATTGTCAAAATCGTGAACTTGCTTTGCAAAACAAAATCAACCGCTTGCAATCCAAAACGTTTAATCCAAAATTTGAGCAACTGGATAATCAAAACGTGTCTTTGAAATGTCAAATCTCAAAATATGAACAAGAACTTGTAAAAGTTAAACAGAATATGGTGTCATATTTGATTTACTTAAAAGACTCGTGATGAAGCATCAAACGAGCTTGATCATTTTCTTGCACACACTAAGGAAGTCATGAATTTTTAAAATCTTCGCTACGAAAATCAAGAATTGGTGCACACTATCTTTAAGTTAAGAGAAATGTTAGGAAAGTATGAACAACTTCCGCCTACCGTGATTAAGAGAATAGCACCAGTAACACTTAGTAATCGTGACCCTAGAATCCCTACTGTCAAATCACAAGATACTAATGTGCTTCCCTCTACTGCAACAGGAATAATTGCCTCTTTTCCAAACGTCCGCACTTCACAGCCTAGGAGCACTACATCGAAGAATAGGAAGTTGCGACCTAAGAAAAGATCAATAAGGAATGCTAAAGTAGAAGAACACCCTAGGATTCTGAATAAGACTCATGTTGCACCCACTTTAGATATTGCGTCTGACAAATGTAATAGAAAAAGTGATGTAACGAATGCTAAACTTTTAAGTACTTTTGATATTCAGTCTAATGCATCTTGTGTTATTTGCCGTAAAAGTATGAATTCTGATTGTCATGACAAATGTGTTGCTAAAACTATTATCTCTCGTTTAAGGAATCCTAAGAATTGGAATACCTCTAGGCCCACTAATGCTTCTAAGTCTGTGCTTGGTAGACCGCCTTCTTTAGATTCTACTGAACGCATTGATATACACGTAGTTCCAAGATCACCTCAAAGACCGTAGTACCACCTAGTGCATTCACTAAGATTAAAGCAAGTACTAGTTGGAGATGGCAAAAGGGTTACATACTACACAAGGATTTAAATGGATGCCTAAAGTTATTGATGTGTGTATGTCTACTATAATCGCTTGGAACCCTCTAACACTTCGGGTTCCACATCTACTTCTATTCCATCCGTGTCGCCCGTGTAATGCAGTGATACTGATCATTCTCTGGATTGTTGATAGCGGATGTTCCCGACACATGACAGCAACCTTAAACTGTTATCAAACTTTATTGCAAAGTTCATTGGCATCGCTGATTCGGAATGATCACTTCACGACTATCATGGGCTACTGAGACTATATCAATGGGAACATCAAAATTAGCGGGGTTTATTATGTGGAAGGCCTCGGTCACAACTGCTTTCGATGAGGTCGGTTACTGTGATGGAGATTTGGAGGTTGGTTTCAGGAGAAATCTTGTTTCATTCGTGATCTACAAGGAAACGACCTTATGTCCGCTCGCGTAATTCTAGTCTTTACACTATCTCTATGCAAGACATGGTTGCTTCATCTCCTATCTGCTTATTTTCAAAGGCAACATCAACAAAATCCACGGCTATGGCAATCGCTGTCTCTCACATTTAAACTTTCAAACCATCACCAACCTTGCTCGACACAAACTAGTTGAAGGTCTCCCACGATTTAGATATTCTAAAGATCACTTATGCTCGACTTGAACAAGGGAAAAGCACTCGTACTCCATTTTCCTTCTAAGGTGGAACACACCTCTCGAGATGTGCCTCATCTTCTTCACATGGATTTGTGTGGCCCGATCGCGTGCAAACGATCAATGGCAAACGCTACATCTTAGTAATTGTTGATGACTATTCACGCTGGACTTGGGTCTACTTTCTTGAAGCAAAGACCAAGCTCCACAGATGATCATCACCTTTCTCATGAAAATACTGTGTTCGACTCAAACACCGTCGACAAATAAGAATGCACAAAGAAACTAAATTTGTTAACAAAACTCGTGAATTTTATGAGAAAGTGGGAATTCAAAGATCGACATCTATTGCATGTACACCGAACAAAGCGGAGTTGTTGAAAGACGAAACCGAGCGTTAGTGGAAGCTGCAAGAACAATGTTAATCAATGCTAAACTCCCAGATTACTTGTGGGCGTGTCGTATTCATCGCATGCTATACTCAAACCGCTCTATGATTACAAAGCCACAACAAAACGCCTTTCGAGCTTGTCCACAACAAAATCGAATCTCAAACACTTTCATGTATTTGGATCTCTTTGCTATCCGAATAATGATCATGATGACTTTGAAAGCTCAAAGCCAAAGTCGACATTGGAGTCTTTATTGGATATTATGATAATTCTAAAGGTTTCAAATCTGGAATCGTCGAACAAAGGAGGTTATGGAAATGATTCATGCTCATTTTGATGAACTTGCGAAATGGCTTCTACTTTGCAAACAACAGAGGACCCGTTTCTCACCGTAAAAATATCATGATCCATCAATTTGTTCCACCATTGTACTTAATCGTCATGAATTGGAAACATTGCTTGCTCCTCCGGTTAAAGATTACGCCAAAAGTCGTGCTTCGGATGTATCGAATGTTTCCGCTACACAACCGATAATACTCTAATTTCGGATACACTGAATCTACAACAACAACCGCTTCTCAGAATCGCACCTCCAATCGAATCTTCGATAATGTAAGATCAAACTGTTTCCAACAACAATGACACAACCGATGATCAACATTATGAACATAGAAGTTTTATCGTGATTGACTCACTCAAAATATTTATGGTACTTCACACTTGTTCGATTAATTGAACATACATGGTTTCATTGTCTCCTTATACATGGTTTCACTGGCTTCAATTCATCATCAACATCGTGGTGTATGATTACGAATCATTGAAAATATCGAGGGGAGAGTGTGTAGGTGGTCATTGCTTCCTTGTTCTTCTACATGCTTCTTTGCGAAACCCAATTCCTTCTTGAATTTCTTCAATTAGGGGAAGAAATAGGACGATCTGTGGCTCAAACGTCTCACTTTGGTATTATCGTCTCAATTTCATGGGTGATCTTGTGAAGTTACCCAAATATGATGTTATGATGCCTCACACACGATCTTGGTATCGAGTTATTGCATATTCACAGTGATTCAGATTCAAAGACCACAACATTCGGGAAAGTTGTATCATTTCGCCTTTCGTTGTTTGTTTGGTGTGATGCATCTACATACGTGAGAAGATCTTGTTGATTTACGGCATGTTACCCTCGAACGGATCTTTCGTAATTAGTCGATTTTCTTTGTGTGGTTTCTCGCTCATCTACAAATTCACCGCATCTTGAAACCTTCAAAAGTGAGAGGAAATGTAGACTTCATCAAAGTTTCAAATCGCTAAAGGCAGCTTGTCATTTTGGGGAAACCGATTCGAACTTCTTCACAATGACTTCGAGCATAACACTTGGAACCCGGTCACAACCGCTTAAACTTCCTCAAACCCCATCATCGGTGAACAAAGCCCTCATCTAACTCGTTAACAAATGGAAAGACTCTTTGCTCCTGCTGTTCGGTGGCGATATTGATGAGCGTGCTCGGTGTATCCGATGTTTCGTTGCTCAACCCGATACTACTCTTATACCTAATACACTGCTACAACAACCATTGTTGAAGAAGCACCACCAATTGACTCCACCACAACAGCTTGAACAAACCGCTTCCAAAATGATGAAACGATGATGATGTTCTTAATGAAGTACCCCACCGCAGATTTTGATCCAAATTCGTTCTTTAACCCGTTTGCTAATGAGATCACTTGCACCGATGTCGCGGAATCATCTGCAATGTAATCCCAACATCAAATGTATACACATCAACCCTCTACACATCGATGGACAAAAGACCATCCTCCGAAAATATTATTGGCAACCTGAATCAACCGATCGTTATGAGACAACGTCTTCACACGAGATGGTGAACATTGCATTTATGCATTCACCGTCTCGCCAATCGAGCCTAAAAACATTAAAGACGAATGACAAAAGACAACTGGATTGAATCCATGCAAGAAGAACTCAACCAATTCAAACGTCTTGAAGTATGGGAACTGGTTGAAAGACCAAAAGGGGTCTACGTCATTGGTCTCAAATGGATTTGGAAGAACAAATTGGATGTTGAAGGGAACGTAATCAGAAACAAGGCACGTCTGGTGGCTAAGGGTTATCGACAGGAAGAGGGGATTGATTTTGAAGAATCATTTGCTCTGGTTGCTCGTCTTGAGGCTGTTCGGATATTTCTAGCGTTCGCGGTTCATATGAATATAACGGTCTATCAAATGGATGTCAAAACTGCTTTTCGAATGGACAACCGAAAAAACGGTTTATGTCGACCAACCGAAGAGATTCGTTGATCCGTAGTTCCCGAACCATGTCTACAAACCAAAAAGCTCAGTATGGTCTCAAACAAGCTCCTCGGGCATGGTACGATAAGCTATCATCTTTCCTCATTGCCAATAATTTCACCAAAGGTTCGGTCGACCCAACTCTTTTCATACAATATCACGGGACACATATTTTAATTGTTCAAATTTACGTGGATGACATCATTTTGGGTCAATACATAAAAGTACTCAATCGCCTTTTGCAAAACTAATGAAGAAACATTTTGAAATGTCCATGATGGGTGAACTTACATTCTTTCTAGGACCGCAAGTTCATCAATCACCCCGTAGGTATTTTATTGAGTCGGTCAAATATGCCCTTGAATTGTTAAACAAATTTGAATGAAAACACATGACACTTATGCCACACCAATGACTCATACCAAGAAGCTAGACGATTTACATGGGAAATTAGTCGACCCGACAAAATACCAAGTATTATTGGGTCTCTCATGTATCTAACGACCAGCAGGCTTGACATTGTATTTGCCGTATATCTTTGCTCCGTTATCGGTCGAGACCAATCGAAACCCACCTCTGAGGCTAAAAGAATCCTCCGATACATCAAGGGAACCATTAATTTGGGGATCCGTATCCGAAGGATTCTGTTTTGAACTAATCGCTTTTAGACGCTAACCACGCAGGATGCTTAGATTCACGGAAAAGTACTCCAGAGCTCTACAATTTCTTGGTGATCAACCGGTGTCATGGCAATCGAAGAAGCGGGATTGTACATCGCCCTCAACGAAGCGAGAATATGTAGCCATGTCGGCGTGTTGTGCTCAAGTCATTTGGATGAGAACACAACTCAAAGACTATGGTTACGTGTTTGATGTAATCCCGATGTCTCATGACAATCGGAGTGCTATTGCGATCTCGCAACTCGCCTCAACACTGAAATCAAAGCACATCGATCTTCGATATCATTTCATCAAGGACCACGTGGAGCAGTGCATGTTGAATTATACTGTGGCACAGAATACCAATTGGCGATCTACTCACCAAAGCCTTAGCTCCTGCTAGGTTTAATGAGTTGGTCCACCGGATTGGTATGTGGTGTTTGACTCAAGAGGAACCGGATGAACTCTTAAAACATTCTTAAAACCACCAAACACCAAAATCTCTTTTGTAAATATTTTTCCAAAAAAAAATACAAAATTATAAAATCTGATAAACAACAAAAATATTCTTCTATCTATATTTCTTTTAACATGGCAAGTACAAATCTTCAGTCAACACTGTGTTCTATCAAACTTTTCATAATTTTCCTGAACAAGTGTTGAGGGGGAGAAAGTAAATATTTTTCGGTTTCATAAAACCTTGTACTTGCATGTTTCCTAAAATATGTTGTTTCTTCTAAAATGGTGGATACGTTTCTTGTCAATTACTCTCCTCGGACTCAAACATTTTTTAAAATTCATTATTTCAAAAGTCGAGGGGGAGTATCGTTAAGTTTCTTGCCTTACATGTGTTTTGTCTAACCTAAACGGAAGTTAAAGGATCTTGGTTGGAACCTCTTTAAGGTTGAGGGACTGAATGTGTCAACTTGGCAAATTAATGTTAACAAAATCATTTACTCCTAAAACAACCAAGATCAAACGGCCCAAATCAAATCTTCTAAATTCGTTCAAGTTTTTCATAATCTATAAGTTAAAACTCTTTAAACTTTTTCTTCAAATTGTTTTGATCAAGATTCTAAACAAGGATTTCAAAATATTTCAAATCCAATGCTTAAAACTCTTTAAACGATTTTGGAAAATTGTTCACTCGAGCAATTGGGTGTTTATGCATATAAGTGTTTGGATTGAAATGAGTTGTGATAAAGCCTTTCTTAGTGTCTATTAAACTTGTTTCAATCGTCCAAAAACCATCCTGAATCTTAAATTTCATTAACTTGAATTCTAGGGTTCTTGCGCTCATCTAGGGCTTTTCTATTATGTGATATGTTATTAGGTAGTCAAGAAAGTGTTAGAATAAGTTTATATGCATGATTTGAACCTTTAAATTAGCCCAGAAACATCTAAACTGTATGAATTTAAGTTTTAGGTTATAGGGTTCATCTCCCATGAATCTTCTGATTCTGCGGTGGAAATGTGTTAAATCTTGTTCCATTGCACTCATATGACATCTAGGACACTCCAGAAACATTCTTGTTTGATTTGTGTGGCTATATCTCTTACGCGTACATTAAGAGTTTAGGGTTTAAGTAATTTTACGCCTAAGTCTTTCTGTGTGTACCTGATATGTTCTTATGCTTGTTTTGTGATCTAAAAGATGTTTGGAATTAACTGCAATCAAGTTTTCATGTTTATAGTTAACAGGTTAATTATTCGTAAATGTCAGAATCTTCAGGTGTTCAAACCGTTACGCTTAAAGAATACTTTTATGCGTAAAGGTAACACCTAAGAGAAATCTTACGAGTAACTCTTACGCATAAGAGGTCTACAGTGGATTACGTGTATCTTGGAAAGATATTCGTAAACAAGGCTTGCTACGCATAAGCTTTACTATTACGAGTAAACTTTACGCGTAACATCTTGCTTATTCCTACGTGTAAGCCTAAAGCCTTTGAACTTGTCTTACGCGTAAGAAACTCTTACGCATAAGCTTGGTCTTACGCTTTAGCTTACTCCTACGCATAAGCTCCTTTCTTACGCATAAGGATCCTTGTTACTCATAACCCACTGTTCACTACATTTTGGCCTATTACGCATATGTTACTTGTTAAATGTTACGCATAAGTCACAAATACCTGATGTTTCGTATAAGCTTACAAAAGTTAATATGTTGTGTGTTAAGTGAAAAATTAGACTTTGAAATTTCAAATTAACATGTTCACGTAACTTATCACATCAACTTCAATCAATTGGAATAATGTGACTTAGGACTTGTAACTAACATAAACATGTTACCAACAAACAAGGAATTAGATAATAAATCAGACTAAAATAAACACATTGTGTTTCTATATGTCTGTCTTTTTGTCTAATGTCTTTCACATCACAAAATGGCTGCAAATCAAGCAATCATCAATGCCGCAGCAGAGCTCTTGATGGCAAACACATTCCCAGCTGGATACGACAAAACAATTGGCAAGAACAATCTCCGTGCCATCTTCAACAACTTCATATGCTCATAATCATCTTCTTTGAATTGTTGTGGACATCCTTCGCAACATCCGCTCAAATTCAAGCTCACAAACTCATCCTGATGATGAGTAAGATTCAATGGATGAGGAAATACAATTTCGTAAGTCATTAAAGCAGAAAAGGATGGAATACCATGCTTCAACCTTTCCGGTTAATCAACCCGGTGGGGCAGGGTGTCACTGTCGCTACTACTGTTGAAATGAAGCAACCACAACAACAACTAAAACAAACGCAAGAAGAAAAGCATGGTGATGATGTGGAAATATATGACGAAGGAGATTACGATCATGATAAGGATGAAAGAGTCCCTGATGATGATAATTTGGCGGCTGAAGAGGAAATGATTCGAAAAGAGGCAAAAGAAGCTGCTAGAGCTGAGGAGGAAAAGTCTAAGAAGGAATCGACCAACTACATAGTTGACAATCCAATACACAAACCTCAACGGTCTTGAACCACCTCTTGACACTTCCACCAAACCCAAATCATCATCTCAATCACCACCTCCATCAACAAAAGAAACACCTATGTCAACAACAAAATCATTAAGAAGGCAACTCCATCCAATGATTTGACAAATGGTTAAGGTGTTATCGCCACTACACAATAAGCTACATAGCCACCACCATCTAATCAACCAAGGATTGAAACCACACCACCAATGGAAAACCGTTGATCACTTTACATACACCGGTGGTGAGGATCACGACATACACGAGCCCCAACCGAACCTCAACCGAAAGTACATTACTTCACTCCTTGTTTTCATACACTTCAAATCAAAGAGCGTGTTGAAATTCTCCACCTCGTGGTCAAATCTTACCTAAATTCTACACTTCATCGGAATCAATCATGAACCTCGAGACAAAATAGTTCATAAACAAAAGTTTGGGTTTTTCTACCAAAGTGAAAATCAAGATACCGCTTCATGGCTTTCGATGAAATTCACTAAGTTCTATGACACCACCCTAGAGATGGTTCAAGATGGATTGGCATATCGATTGAAGGACATTGAGTTGGGTATAATTCGCATAAAGAGATGGAATTCAAAGGATCGCAAGGATGTTCGTTGATTTATCACTAGGATTGATGAATGTTTAATTTATCGGGATCGATGCAACGGTTGGAGAGCCATGTGGAGGATGACCAAACTTTCCGATTCGACTTTCCAACGCCCTCGAGAAAGTAGCCGATCGCCTTTAATCATTGGGTACTCTCTTGATTGTGATTTTGTTTGTTTGATTATCGATAATGGCTTGTGCATACATAACGATGTACAACCCGCTTTGTAATTAAAGGACCACGTGGTACGCTTGATGCCACAATCCTTATAAAAGGAGCGATAGCTTCTTACTTTTGAGTAAAACCTATCAAACCTTTCATTTTTCAAAGGTTTTGCTCAAAAGAACAAGTACTTCCCCTTATGATTTTCAACACCTCAACTGTTTATATCACTTGTTGAGGGGGAGTATTTGACTAAAATCTTTGTTCACAAAATTGTTCTCACTGGTACTTTTCCCACAAAACTTAAAATGGTCATATTTGATATCAACATTTCATCAAAAATAACATTTATATGCCATTTTTGAGGGGGAGAAAAATATGTGATAAGAAATATGTTGTGTTTTTGCTCTTGAATCTCGTGTGAAAAGACTTCAACCCATGAATTGACCGAATCTGAACAGTCATACATTGAAAAGATTTGTCTTCCAAGACTTATCCAAGTAAATTGTACCCATTCGAGAAGCTCTTGTTAGACATGAACTTTGACGGGTTTGACAACCTTTCGGGGTTGTCCACATCTTCAAGGTAGTTATTAGAGCTAGTTGGCACCTAAAAGTCGACAATGTATCTCTTTAACTATGCAACGTAATCGTGTCTCGCAAGGAATTGTCTATCTTGAGTCGATCAATTCAAAAGTGCGAACTCTTTCCTCATCGTGCGATTTCGTAAAAACTCATAAGCACATGTGGGGAGTATTTCGAAAATCTAAAACTCTTGAAGTGTTCAAACATGTTTTCATTCACAAACACTTTGAGAGATTTTCATGAAAAATGGTTTTATGGCAATGGAGTTATAAGGTGATTAAGGTTAGGAATAACCGTCCTATGATCCGCCAGAGCCGGAGGAATCTACCCAAGGACACTACCAATAGTTAGAATTAGAAGTCCTTAGGTATGATTGTAAAAAAGGAGAAAATGAGAATTAGAGAAAGAAGGAGTTGAAGAATCAAAAAGAAATGCAAAGTAAAGGGTGAAAAGAAATAGCCCTCCAAATTATCCAACTTAGGGCAGACATCGGGTTCAATTCATATGCTACTGGTTGTCACTTGATGACGCCGGTATTGAAGATTAAAAGTCGTCATGGACCCAAGTGGCGCATGCACTAAACCTTCTTAGCCACTCAAGTTTCTCTCAACGAAGCTTGTTTCATTCTCACAGGAACCCTACATAATCTATCGGCTTTCTCTTAGATTTACGATATTGAAGAAGGAGACCTCTCCCTAGTCTCCGCCAGAAAACCAAAGCGCACTATTGAGTCTAGAGCCACGAGATTCATCAAAAGATCTCTTAGGTAAACTTGACATTTCATCACTTGATGTTCAACAAT
The DNA here is from genome assembly GCA_022545495.1 of Chrysanthemum lavandulifolium. NCBI lineage: Eukaryota > Viridiplantae > Streptophyta > Magnoliopsida > Asterales > Asteraceae > Chrysanthemum > Chrysanthemum lavandulifolium. The sequence goes on from CM040240.1 coordinate 75,118,772, forward strand.
AAGAACATCGCTGGTACGTTATCGAGTCCTTCACAGATTTTAGCAATCTGTCGAGAACATTTATGAGAGGTTCACAACCGTGATCTTCATGATTGAATGGAAACTCTGCCAGGTCAACATCAAACAGCCTCGACAAAGCAGTCACTTCGTAACTCCCGTGGATTACGCTTGGTGTGTCTCAAACGGTCTGATCGTGAGGTGATACTTGATGTACCTCAACGACTCATCCGAATCAGAGGTGTACTTCGGTACATCGCGTTATCTCACTTATGGGACTCAGGTTCAGAACGGCCCTTGTGAGAATTAGAGTTTTGTTTTCACACTATGTCGTTAACACTCGAAGTTCAAACTTGTAAGTGCCGGAATCCGCTTATTACTAACCGCTTTCATGTTTTCTTCTTATGGAAGCTCGAGCGGAATGATCGTGCGATTCTTCACATGCTCATGCCAACATCATCACTAATGGAAGTTCTATCTAAAAGCAACACAAAAGTCGAATGATTATTCGTCAAACCAAAGAATCTACAAAGTTAAAGACTTAAAGAACTTCATCAAGATCAAATCCAAAGTCAAAGAACGTGTGAGCATGTTGAAGAATGACGTGAGACATCAAGCAACAAGGCACTGAGGCGCACTTAATGCGCATAACAACAACATACTATCACTACCATCACAAAGAACAATGATCAAAGAACAAAGATAAAGATGACATCAAAGCGTAATCTGTTTAAAGAAAACAATTTCTACACCGGGAGATTGTTCAAATTGAGGCAATTCTTCTCACAAGAAAGAAGAATGTCGGAAGACGTCAAAGCTACTATTACATCTCGCACCTTCACCGCTTACATTCATTCATCACCAACACTTAGGGAGATTGTTGGAATCACCCTAAACCTTAATCAAGTGTTAGTGATTCATATGTAATAGTTAGCTTAATTATGGCTTTTATGTTTGTTATTAGCTTAGGCTTATGTAGAAGGCCCATAAGCTTAGGCCCATGTCCATTAAGGAAAGGAAGGGAGTAGGAGTGTTGCCCTATCTCTCCTTCCTATAAATACCTTGTAATAACCCTCACTTGAGGGTTGGTTGTTCAATTAATCTCTTTCACATACTCTACGCTTAACCTTTCTTCATTTATACGTGTATGTGTGTTTGATAGTTGTTCAACCGATCACTTCTCCTCTCTATTTCTTCTATTGATGCTTGTGTTGTAAACTTAGTGACCTAACAGATATTTTGACATTTTTCTATCTGACATCAAACTTTTGGAACGTAAGGTTGTTTTTCAGTCTGAAATAAAAGTTGAACATTTTCAATCGCCCCAGGCGCGAGCCCAAAGAGATATTTTTCAGAAAAGAATTTTACCACATGTCAAAAATTTGAAAAATTGTGCATTGTATTGGGAACGGGAATTTCATAAGGAACTTGGACTAATGAAAATAGTTTTCGAGAAAATAGAAACATCGATTTCAAATACCAAACGCAAAAAGAAAATGTTAAGAAAAGATGTTGATCGACTCTTGGAATCTGTTATCTGTGCTGACCTCAATAATCTTGTGTTATTGCATTCTGTTTCATCTGCATTTGATTATATCTCTGCTGAACCTGTTGATTCTGTGGAAACTATTGAGTATACTAATACTGTGTCACAAATTCAATCTTTAAAAGTTGAAAATGAATGATTGTCAAACGAGTTGTCAAATGCTAAACGTCGTCTTCAATAGTGTCAAAAAGATTGTCAAAATCGTGAACTTGCTTTGCAAAACAAAATCACTCAGTTGCAAACAAAAACTGTTAATTCAAAACCTGAGCAACTGGATGATGAAAAAGTGTCTTTAAAGAGTCAAATCTCTAAATATGAACAAGAAATTTCAAACATTAAAAAGAATCATAGTGTCATATCTGATTTACTCAAGAAGACTCGTGCTAAAGCGTCAAAAGATCTTGATGATCACATTGCATATACCAAAGATGTTTTATGACGGAATGGACTCACTCGCACTGAAAATCTAAATTTGTTACACACTATCCATGATCTTAAAGAAGAGGTGGTGAAACTTAAGAAAGATAGGGATATTAACATAGTAATTCAAAATGACTCTAGAACATCTAATGGCAAAACACAAGAAACTAACGTGCTTCCCTCTACTGCCACAGGAATAGTTGCCTCTTTTCCCACCGACTGCACTTCACAGCCTAGGAGCAATACAAAGAAGAATAGGAAGTCGCATCGTAAGAAAAGAACAATAAGGACTGCTGAAGTAGAAGAACACCCTAGGACTTTCAATAAGACTCGCGTTGCACCCACTTTAGATATTGCGTCTGGCAAATGTAATAGAAAAAGTGATGTAACAAATGCTGAACCTTTAAGTACTTTTGATGTTCAGTCTGACGCTTCTTGTGCTATATGTCGTAAAAGTATGCTTTCTGATTGTCATGATAAATGTGTTGCTAAAACTATCTTGTCTCGATTACGGAATCCTAAGACACGGAATACCCCTAGGCCCACTCAAGCTTCTAAGTCTGTGCTTGGTAAACCGCCCTCCTTAGATTCTAAGAAAAGCATTGATGTCCCTGTAGCTTCATTATCACCTCCAAGGAAATTAGTATCACCTAGTGCATTCACTAAGACTAAAGCAAAGACTAGTTGGAGATGGCAGAAATGGATACATAATACACTAGGATTTAAATGGATACCTAAAATAATTGATGTGTGTATTTCTACCATAACTGTTTCGGAACCCTCTAACTTTTCGGGTTCCACATCTACATCTATTCCATCTGTGTCGTCTGTGTGTATTGCAGGTGATACAGATCATCCTTTGGATTGTTGATAGCAGATTTTCCCGACACATTGGTATAATGTTGAACTAGCGGTCTTGGTATAATGTTGAACTAGCGGTCTTGGTATAATGTTGAACTAGCGGTCTTGGTACAATCACGAACTAATGGTCTTGGAGCTATTTGAAACTATACGAATTATGTGTTATATCAATTGACTATTGATACATTAAGTTATGTACTATTATGTGAATTCATTTGACGACATGTGTTTGAACATAAACTATACATATTTTGGCAGTGGGTTGTAAACACACAAGTTGCAAGTTTTGTATGGGCGGAACTTGGAACTGAGTGGATTTGCAATGCCTTTGCTGCATGAACGTTCTTTAAAGGGTTTTCATGACAATACAAACTCTATGAACTCACTCAACCTTTGTGTTGACACTTTTAAGCATGTTTTATCTCAGGTATCTAAGGCATACACTTCATGGCATGCATGTGGACTTATCATAGAGTCGTGGTGATGACACGTCTCACATGGGATTTATGCACTTTAAAAACATCGTTTGACTTGTATCAAACTTATTTCCGTACATGTTGACTATCAATTGGGACCTATCTTTTGTAAACTCTAAATGTTTTATTATATCAAACGATGTATTTTCCAAACGACACTTTAGGTCATTCAATATAACTGTAAATGTGATGCTATGGCAGTCATCCCCCAGGAATTCCATTCCACTGCAAAAAGAGGTATTTTGGGGGTGTGATAGATTGGTATCAAAGCTTCGGTTATAGAGAACTAGGTTGCATCTTTGACCCTAGACTATAACTACATCATCATAGCATCTCATCATTTCATCATAAGTGCATATTCACTATGCATGCAGTTTCATATGTACATTTTGCGAGTTATTTACTTTCATTTCAAACCGATTGTCACATAGATGCCCTCAGATACCCATTTCATTATCACTTCTTCAGATTCTATCGTGGAGAATGCCTTGTCATTTCCTATCTCAATTTTAACATCAGTTAACTCATCACCGATATCATCGGATGCCGAGAAGAAACCTTCGAGGAGGGTGAAGTCGATCTCACTCCTCTGTTTCACCACCAACATGTCGAGTTACACGCTATTCACACATTAAGTCACTAAACCGTCACTCATTTTGAAAAATAACCTCAAACTTATTAACTCATATCACATCTCTTTAGAGCGCTTATTCTTATCATTGGACTTTGCTACGTCTCACCCTTCCTCTTATTTTGAAGAATTATGGCACCAAAGAAAGCTGCACCAGATATGACACCAGCTGCTATCCAGAAGTATGTAGAGGATAGTATAGCCAAGGCACTAAGGAAAGAGCGAGCAACGGTAGCTGCTGCTGAAGCTGCTAGACTTGTTGCTGCTACAGGAGCTGCAGGAGGGTCTGGAGTTCGAAATTGTACATACAAGGACTTTAAGAATTGTAATCCCACAAAGTTCAAAGGAACCGAAGGAGCCACTGCTATGATCCATTGGTTTGAGAAGATGAAGTCTGTATTTCTTCTATGAAATTGCCCAGATGACTACAAGGTGAAGTTTGCCACTGGTACACTCTTAGATGGCGCAATGTCATGGTGGAATTCATATGCGCAACCTATTGGTATCGAAAATGCTTACAAGCTCATGTGGGATGAATTCAAGAAGTTGTTAACTAAGAAGTATTGTCCGCGCACAGAGGTGAAGAAATTAGAAACAGAATTTTATGAGTTAGTGACATTGGTTATGACATCGAGACCTACATTAGGAGGTTTCAAGAGTTGGCTGCACTATGTCCATCAATGGTTTCGGACAATGAGAAACTACTGGAAAACTTCATTGGAGGACTTCCACAATGTATTCAAGGAGATGTAACTTCTTCCGATCTACAAACAATTGAAGAAACTATCAGGATAACTCAAAAACTCATGGCTCAAGTTGTGAAAGGGGAAAACATTATCAACAATAACCGTAACAACAACAACAACAAGAACCAAACTAGCAACAAAAAAAGGAAATGGAAAAATGACCAGGAAGGTTATAACTATGACAACCAAAACCATAAAACTAACCATCATCAACAACAGAATGGAAGACAAGAAGCTGCAATGGTTTATGTTGTTGCACCAATAGAAGGCAGAGGTTATGCTGGAACCTACCCACTATGTAATCGATGTAAGTATCATCACTCGGGTCTCTGCCCTGCTAAGTGCTACAAGTGTCAAAAACTGGGACACCTTGCCAGGAATTGTAGAGGCAAGGCCATAGTGATGACGTATAGTCTATATCCGGGTCGTGGACCCGACTAAAGTCCAATACTAACTTGGCCTGGTACGAACTGGGCTAAGTAGATTACACGTTTGGGCTCATGAAGGCCCAAGCCGGATCTATTGATAGAATAGATATCCGATATCTTTCAAATAGATAGATAATCATTCCTAACCGATTAAAGCGGGATACGCCGAAGGTTGAGGAACACGGAACCAACAAGGATTCCGTGCGTATATAAAGGGAATCACATCCCTCGTTTAAGGTACGATCTACAAACCCTAACTCTCCTTAAACCCTAAACCGATTACTTACTCACGCGCGGAGGATAATCGTGGAAACAATCCCACGATAAGCCTAACGGTGTCTTTTATCTCTTAGTGCGCAGTGTCTCAAGCAACGATTCTCAATTGGTGTAGGAACCGGGCTCCAAACAAGGAACGTCCAACTTTGCATCAACAAGTGGCGCCATCCGTGGGACCATTCACTAAGAACCAAGAACTAGGATGACAAAGCGATCGCAATCGGACTTTACTTGAAAGAAGGCGCACAAGAAGCAACTCCCAAGCGCATCTCTCGAACAACCAAGGTCTTTAAAAATCGTGATCGTGCCAGATCCGGTCTTCCTCCGTGGAACCACTCTGGGACAACCAGGCAACAACTACCACCACCAAGACGCGAGATCCGTCACAGCTCCTTTTACTCTACTCCAATCGGTGCTAGAAGCTAACTTCACAAAAGCACCCGACGCACCCGACAAGAACAAGGGCGTGTTGATAGAAACGGATACCCCTGTCCTAGAGGGGGTCGTTCCGGAATTAGAACCAAGTAGTTTTGTCTCTCAAAATTACGAAGCCCTAGCTATCCTCATGCAAGAGGAAGCAAAGAAAAGACCAGGTCGGAGTCTGCATGCTCGGCTCGACTTTGGCCCGGAGGTTGGGACATCTCCACCGCGTCGTCAGAAGGAGAAACGCGGGAGGGATAATCACCGACCCCCAGTGTTCAATAGAATCGGAAGGAGAGTCGAGGAAGATGATACATTTGACTCACAGCCTATGAATGAAAGTGAGGAAGATGAGAGGCGCACCAATGTCTACACTAGACTTGGTAGCCGCAGAGTACAAGATAGACTGGGGGAGCGATATTCTCCAAGTGAAAGTCCCCCAAGCACAAATTCTGAGGATAACCGGCGTAAACGCCGAAGGAGAGAGGAACTATCTTCTAGTAATTCCTCGGACAACGAGGACAGTGAGACTGGACATTGGAAATCCAGAAGGAAAAACCGTGACCAAGAAGAGGAGGATATGTCTCTCCCATGGCGCCATCGAGAAGGTAGACGCGCTCACTAGATGCATCGGTGATTTCTGAGAACAAAAGAGGCGATGCCTACTAATGTTAAAACTCAGGATGGAGCAGGTGACCTTGATGATCACCTAAAATTTTCGAATCACCGCAACCATTGAAAATCGCCACAACTCGTATGGTGCCACATGTTCAATTCCACATCGGTGGAAATCGCGGGCGGTTCAACAAGCTTCCACGCGGAAGCATCAATGGCTTTGAAGAGTTGAGGAAGGCATTCGCCTAAACTTTACCCAATGAAAAAGTGCGCTAAAACCCCATTGAACTCGCTAGAGTCAAACAACGCAAGGGAATCCACAAGCACTTTTATGGAGCGCTCAAGGATGAGTGCATGCAGTCAAAGCATGTCCCAAGTACTCAAAATTTCGTGGTTCATGAATGGGATCAAGAACCCGAACTTATTAAAGATTGAACGAGTGATTCCCCAATCCTTCGATGAGGTTATGAAGCGCTCACGGTCCTTTGTACAAGGAGAAGCTGCTGCGGCGGATAGCAAGAGAAGCTATTCAAAGTACCGGTCACAGGAACAACCTGGGAGACAATCCACAGACCGGAATAGTAACCGTAACAGGAACTATCGCAACCAAGGGAATGGACGCGACAATGACAAATACACCCCGCTTACCAAATCACCAAAGGAAATACTCGCAATAGAGGGTGCTAACTTCCCGAGACCACCACAAATGCGCACCCGGAGGATCGCGCGTAGGAGTGGATATTGTGATTATCACGCGAAGGGCCATACCACTAACGAATGTGTCCAATCAGCCAACTCATTGACAAGATGGTCAAAGAGGGTAGATTGGACCATCCGTCAAGAATATCAAGGAAGGAAGGACAAACGGAAGAGTAGCAACAAGAAAGAAACACCTAAAGACAAGCCCGACACCATTTACATGATACAATCATGGCGTGGATCACAAAGCGTAAGGTAAGCCAAGATTTTTCACGTGGAAGGAAATCTCGCTCCCACCTTAATCATGAACAACGCAGTGGTGGAACCACTTACTATAGAGATAAGCGAAGGTCACGACATCCACCGCATGTATGTGGATGGTGGAGCTTCCGACATCATGTATGAACATTGCTTCAAGCGATCGCGTCCTAAAAATACGCAACCGCTAACCCCGGTCGTAGCAGCGTTGGATCGGTTTCTGAGTGAGAAGATATGGCCTATGGGGCAAATAAGATTACCCGTCAAGATTGGAAACGAAGAACACTCCATGACGGCCCGGATGGAATTTATGGTGATTAAATCTCGCCGCCATACAATGGCATTATTGGGAGACCGGAATATCTCGCTGCGAGCGGTTATCAACAAGCATGGGATGCTTAAATTCCCAGTGGAAGGTGGTATTGTTACTCTTTACAACGCCACTTTACCACATAGAGAATGCAACACGATCGAATGCGAGACGGCACCAACCCCAGCACAGCGGATGACCAGAATTCCAAATCTGAAAGTAGCGATTCACCCGCACTACCCGTAATGCAGAAATAGCCATCTGAGGGTCACTATCGGACAAAGGTAATCAACAGTGTGCGCTCCCGCAAAAGAACTTAGACATTTTGCATGGGGCCAAACACATGACTGGGTACCGCTACCAATCATGGAACACAAGCCGCGAATCCGACAAGGGTACCCGCCTATCCACTGGAAGAGCGTGGCCAAGCCCCGAGGCCAAGAAGCGATCCTAGCGTAAATACACAAGTCGGTGGATGCAGGAATTATCGTGAAGTCTATTACCATGACTGGCTTTCTAACCCAGTAATGGTCACAAAGAGTGATGGCAGCTGGCGAATGTGTGTTGACTTTACAGATCTTAACAAAGCGTGCCCACAAGACTGTTATCCATTACCAGAGATAGACTGGAAAATAGAGTCTCGTATGGGTACCCATTGAAGTGTTTCCTAGACGCGTAAAGGATACCATCAAATTCGGATGGCTAAAGAGGACGAGGAAAAGACGGCCTTCCACATGTGCCAGGCGCCTTGTTACACAAAATGCCCTTTGGCTTGAAGAACGCAGGTGCCACCTATCGGGTTGGTAGATAACGCTTCGAAAAAAGCGGGGGCGCAACCTAGAAGTTTATGTCGATGATCTAGTCATCAAGAGCCATACTGAAGAGGAGCTAATACGCGACATTGAGGAGACGTTTCAAACTCTACGAGAGATTAACATGAAGCTAAACCCCAAAAAGTGCACATTCGGCGCCACTGAAGGCATGTTCCTTGGATACCTGATTGAACCAGACGGTATAAAACCGTGTCCAGAAAAGACAAAAGCGGTCATCGAACTTCCTTCACCGCGCACGTTGAAGGAAGTCCAATCTCTCAACGGCAAGTTGGCCGGCCTAAACAGGTTCCTGTCCAAATCAGCAGAGAAATCATTACCACTTTTCAAAACACTCAAGAAGTGTATAAAGAAGGGTGATTTCAAGTGGACTACGGAGGCAGAAGAAGCCTTCGCTCAGCTTAAACAGCATCTGGCAACGCTCCCAACGCTCGTTGCACCCGACTGTGGAAGAACTGATCATGTACTTATCTCGCAATCGATGGAGCAATCGGTAAAGGCTACTAACGAGATAGGGATTCAAGACAAACTCCTATCTACTTTGTAAGCAAAGCGCTAAAGAAGACGGAGATGAACTATACCGCCATGGAAAAATTAGTTCTTGCATTAGTGTTTCGCCAAACGGCTACGTAGGTATTTCGAGCGCGCTAATAGCGGAATCACCGATCAACCAATCAAGCAGTTATCTCTAAACCCGACGATCAGCCGACTCGAAGTGGAGTGTATTCTTTGGCGAACACAACATCTCTTATGCACCACGCACGGCAATTAAAGGACGATTCGGCGATTTCATCATTGAAAAGCCGAGACATCGATGAGGTACTCACCACAAATAAGACGGAACAACATGATCCATGGATCTTGTTTACGATGGATCCTCATGCATTGATGGTTCAGAGCGAGCCTTATCCTTACAAATCCGGAGGAATGGAATTCACCTATGCACTTTGCGCTTTGAATTCAAACGACAAACAACGAGGCGTAGTACTAAGCTCTACTTGCCGGACTACGCATCGCACTCGAATGGGTGTACATAACCTAGAAGCAAGCGTGGATTCCTACTGGTAGCCAACCACGTGTTGAGGCGAATACGTGGCTAAGGAGGATAATATGATCCAAGATCTTGCCAAGACCAAGACATCGATCAAAGGTTTTGACAGTTCACCATCAAACAGGTTCCTAGAGGGAAACCGCAAGCGGGCGACTAAGCAAGATTGCCTCGACAAGCTTTGCACACCTATCAAAGCAAGTTCTGGTAAAAACACTGAAAAGCAAGTCTATCTCAGAGATGGAAGTCTCCACAATCATAGAGGAGGACGGTCCTACATGGATGACACCGATAACAAACTTCCTGAACAAAGGAATGTTACCCCAGGAGCAGAAGGAAGCTCGCAGGATACGGCGCACAGCGCAGAGATTTGAAATCAGAGACAACATCCTGTACCGACGCTCCTTCCTGCAACCATGGCTCCGCTGTGTAGGCCCATTACATGCAAATTATGTGCTGCGAGAGATCCATGAAGGTTCATGCAGTATGCACTCGGGACCACGATCCGTTGTGGCATGCGCCATGAGATCAGGATACTACTGGCCTACCATGCACCGAGATGCGCGGGACTTAATACGGAAGTGTAACGATTGCCAAGTGCATAGGCCCATCCCACGCCAACCTCAAAGATGAGCTAACGCCAATAACATCACCATGGCCATTCTACAAGTGGGGTATTGACATCGCAGCCCTTTTCCGTCGCAATGGGGATTAAAATTCTCATAGTCGCTATAGACTACTTCACCAAGTGGATTGAAGCAAAGGCGGTGGTAACAATCACCGCAACCAGTGAAGCGCTCAGATGGGATAACATCGTATGCCGTTTTGGTCTTCTGGGAAATCATCTCGATAACGGAAAACAATTTGCGACAATCCTTCAAGGATCGGTGAAACTACATTACACAACACTTGGCGTCGGTTAAACACCCACAAACCAACGGGCTAGTGGAACGGGCGAATCGAAGCTTAGGCGAAGGAATTAAAACACGCCTGGACAAGCACAAAGAGAGATGGGTAGAAGAGCTATCACATGTTTTGTGGGCGCATCGCACCTTAATCAAAACCAGCACAGGAGATACCCCCTTCTCTCTAGTCTACGGGACAGAAGCCGTCATACCAGCCGAGATCGGTATGCCAACCATCCGCACTGCTGAAATAAATGTGGCAACTAATGATGAAGAACGGCGTCTTGACCTAGATCTGCTGGAAGAAAGGCGTGAACGCGCAGCTATACGTGAAGAAAAATCAAAGTCAAGAATGAAGGGATACTATGACGCTAAGGTAAGAGGTATCTCATTCGCACTGTGTGACTTCGCTCTATCGCTAATGATGCAAGCCACGCAGAAGAAACAGGTAAGCTTGGACCGAAGTGGGAGGGACCCTATGAGGTTACTGAAGCACTAGGAACAGGCGCGTACAAGCTACGGGGCTTGGATGGTCGTGAATTGCCACGCACATGGAACATCTGCAACCTCAAGAGGTGCTACCTATAGAAATGGCTACGGCCAAACACACAACTATGTATTTTTTTTATTATTTCCTTAGTCTCATGTTTTTTATTTTCTCACAAACACTTGCAAGTATTAATAAAACGTTGCGGTTTCTATCTAACTCCGTGACACACTTTAATTTGTTACTCCCATATACTGTATGTCTTAACAATTTTTTTATTTTTGCCTACATGGCGTGCATGCAATATATAAACCCACGATGGTAAAAGGATAAGTTAACCTAATAAACAACTTGTTGAGTAAGAGGGTTGCAAACCCATCGTCACGGATCACGTATCCTTGTTAAACACCTTGTTCTCAAGACGTTGGAATAAGCTTTGTGCGCACCCCACGACGGAGGCGCAACAATGCACATGTGCACGTTTAACAACTTTGGAACCAAGACACTTGATTCCTTAATTTGGTATTTACAGTACGCTGCATACCATTACATACACGATTATGATGATACTTGACAATTTTTTAGTATCTTAGGGTCTTCATACATGATTATGCATTTCTCGTATTATTCACACTTGCATATACAGGTAACAATGAATACTTCTTGTACGCAAAGACAAACAAGATAAGTGTGTACATCACAAATTGAAAAATATATTTACAAACACTTAACAAAAGGAGGTTTATTTCATGACTACGAGTTATTTCTCAAAGATAGTTACAGCATAAGAGACAATCTAGAAACTATGACTACGCTTCAAGGAGGAACTACCCACGCGGCTAGTATCATTCCCAATCCTATTCAGCCTCAGAATAAATCCGCATCTCGACGAGCCACGATGGCAACACTCACGGCACCCCGCCGATCGAGGGAGGCGCCGCGCCAACACCACACATTACGCCTTGCCCTTAACACCTTTCTTTTCAAGAAGCCTCGTCGCATGCGCCCAACACTTGTTTCAAAGGACCTCCACATCCGTGACAAACGGATTCAAGATATCTCCGGGCGAAAATAGGAACATGCAGTTGGGATGCATCGGGTCTAAGATAATAGTCCGTCAAAGCAATGCTTCTCCACCGAGATGACGGGCTAGAGTCGACCGCAAAATTACATTTATCGATAGTCCCGATCACGCCCGCTCAAAGAATCTTGGGAGTTCCAAGTCCTTCATCTTCTTCATGGCAGCGACCAGATTATCATAAGCCTTCGCATCATAAGTAGGTACCTGCTCAATGGGTACCTTTAGAAGCTCAGCCTCTTGCAGCTTCTCAATGGCTTCTGACTTTCCACGCTCCAGCGCACACTTCACTACATCCCCAAAGGAGTCAACAACCTCTTGCGATTCTAGGGTACTTAACGCCGCTAGACGGAGCGCATGGCTTATGAGCCATCGGCGCTCAGCAATGGTTGAGAGAAGTTGAGGATATAACTCCTCGTCGTACTCTATGCTTAGTTTGCGCAATTTCTCTTCCTGAGTTTCCAGAGCACTTTTCACAGTAGCGCCAAAGTCTTCAAGCCGGAGGTCGGTCGTTTTACCATTCTCCAAATATTTCATAGCCCAAAGACAAGAAGACTTATAGCTCATGACCTCCATGCACGCTCTTGATTTATTTGACACATCGCCATTTTATCCTCATGAAGTTTTTAGCATATGACCCCGCAGTCTCCGCTCACCCCTAGCACTAGCCAACCGAGCCTCAAGCAGCGCAATTACCGGTCTTTTTCCGCACCTTGGCTAGTCTCACCCGAGTACTTTACCTTTAGTCGCGTCATAAGTGAGACTGATCATCAACCGCTTGTTCCATGGGTGCTTCCTCAGGTCTCAGTTCGCTTGGCTTTTCAAACCGGAGGATTCAAAGACGCATTGGACTTGGTTGGGGGCGATCATGGATTGTTCAAACCTACAAACAGGATGAAAAATCACGCTTAGTCGCTGATATCAAGATGCATTTGATACATAATCTTGCAAGGATACTTACGCAGAATGGATGTGTCGTGATGGTGGCGCAAGCAACATCACTAGAAGATGAATCCACACTAAAATAATCGGGCGCTTCTTCCGAGAGGTGGCAATACATCGCCACCGCGCTTTCTTTTGCGCCCATTTCGGACTCTCTTTTCCTCTTCTATTTCTTCCACGTGCTCGCCGCTATGGGTGCCGGCCGCACAGAGGTGTAGGTACTTGCCGCACTAGGCATACTGTAAGGGTGTTGCTTGAGCGCCACGGATGAACTTTCCCTGCCTCGCCTAAGTCCATCGCTAGGTACGCCCAAGAACATAACAAGCACGGCTCTTCTCCTCCTTCGTGGGTCGAGTTCCCACCTTTACATCCATTGGCTTTGTCAGGTGCACAACGCTGAACAGGTCCATCTCTGCGCAACAACAAAGAAATACACATAGTTCACGACAAGTACGGAGAACAAACGGTGAAAAACTTACAGAAATGTAATTCAATGGGGTACGAAAGCATGAGCACCCACCCTGACCATCGGCGTCTAAGAAGATAGGAACTTCTTCTGAGCTGCCAAAATAATTGTGGCTTAGGCCAATATGCACCAAGAACTCCTCGGGGTAGGAGCTTATAGGGATGCGGTTTGCATTTATTGTTTCCGCATCCTCTCGCATTATATGATCCGTGAGGGGCGCCATCCTTCGGCAAAGTCCCCTTAGCTTAAAAATCGAAATGAGATGGAAAACAAGTGTTGTCAATCCGTAAAAAGGTTTCCTCCAATTTCCGAGCGCCGTCTAATTTTTCCGTAGCATTGAGTGATCCCGGCGCCATGAAGAAACCCACCCGCTTGACCACGTGGTGGTAAAACGCCTTAAAGTGGATTGTGGGGTTTATGGCCAATAAGTGGCGCTCACCTCGAAATTAATTAATTTCGCGCACCTATACAAAGGTACGGGACAAGTGAATGCGGTAATAATTCAGTACGTCACTTAAGAATAATGATATGGGTATGTGCTGATTTGCGAATTCAAAGAATCGCGTGTATACACCAATCTTCCCATCGGGGAAATCCGCTATTGATGCATTCGCAGCCGGAACTTCCGGATGTACTGCGCTAGGGATATAATAATCCGATGCAAACTGTTGAAGTTCCTCTTCCGTTATGTCGGATGTAAAATCAGATAATTCCTTAACCATGGTATTGTTATAACAAAGAACAAAGGCGCAGGCGCAGTTACCTAGGGGGTATTTCAGTCTGAAGGCTTGGATGTGTTGGAAGCTTTGATAAAGGCGGATAGTTTTTTTTTACTGTGTGTTGAGACGGTGAAAATGAAGTGAAGGGGTTATATAATCTTCTTCCTCCACGCGATGATCGACACGTGGACTCCACTAATCCTACATATGTGGTGGGGATTGTTTGATGGGACATGGGTGCAGTAACCTTTCCCCCGATTTACGAGGTGCCCATTTCCTTCTTTATGGCTAGATACAATGTATCCTGAGCATATTTTTTTAGCTTCTTGGCTACGCTTTGTTTATTATTCATAGAATATGATAATTAGTCTAGCATCCGTAGTTACGCACTGCGCATACTAGACTGGGGGGACATGATGACGTATAGTCTATATCCGGGTAGTGGACCCGACTAAAGTCCAATATAACTTGGCACAGTACGAATCGGGCTAAGTAGATTACACGTTGGGCTCATGAAGGCCCAAGCCGATCTATTGATAGAATAGATATCCGATATCTTTCAAATAGATAGATAATCATTCCTAACCGATTAAAGCGGATACGCCAGAAGGTTGAGGAACACGGAACCAACAAGGATTTCGCGTATATAAAGGGAATCACATCCCTCGCTTAAGGTACGATCTACAAACCCTAACTCTCCTTAAACCCTAAACCGATTACTTACTCACGCCGAGGATAATCGGGAAACAATCCCACGATAAGCCTAACGGTGTCTTTTGTCTCTTAGTGCGCAGGTCTCAAGCAACGATTCTCAATTGGTGTAGGAACCGGAGCTCCAAACAAGGAACGTCCAACTTTTGCATCAACACATAGTTACATGTTTCGGATGTGGGGAGCAAGGACACTATCGGAACCAATGTCCCCAAAACCAAGGTCAACAAGTTGAAGGTGCTCATGGGGAAGCATACATGTTAGAAGGAGGAGAAGCTCGCCATGGTCTAAACAACGCGACGGACTGATGAATTTTAGAATTTAGCAGTCTTATTTCCATATGCTCTATGTCGTGCTAAGTTTATGTCTTCTATCGTATTCGGATCTTTAAAACTTAATACTATGTACTGTTTGATAAACCACTCGTTGTGTAATATTCTCATCTATCGTACTTTCTTTTTCTTCTGATTCGTTATCACTTACGAGAATTTTACTTCCTTTTTACTTTAACTGCTATATTAACGACATGGTTTAAATCTTTGTAAACATTGAGAGTTATAACAACTAAACCGAACGTTACGTTATCGTTCTTTAATTATACATAGCCTAGTTAACTATGTCTAATTCTGGAGGGATCATGTTATGTTGGGAGCAGTTTTTTATAAATCTTAGTGCAAGCAAAATTTTCACATATTCCTAAAAGTCAAAGTAATGCTCATCGGAGATGTTCTTCCAATATTTTCTCTATAGCGGTGTTTATACACTCTCAATCATAGATAACCGTAACGACATTTTCTCATGACTTCTCTCCTCGTTATTCATCACAAACCCTAAACCTGAGAGACCAACACGAACTGAATTCAGGGACTAAATTCCTTTTTAGGTGGGCGAATGTGACAACTCGTAATTTCAGGTCATTTTACAAACTTTAAAAATTTACTATTCATCTCGGGAATTTACTATTCATCGGTTATTATTCATCATTTTATTATTCATCGTTTTTGAAGTTGATTTGATATTCTGAGAACGTATTTCAAAATTTTACTATTCACGAAACACTATTCATTCCCAGAGAAAAATCACTATTCATGATTCACTATTCATCATTTTTCGTAAACTAGGTTTACGAGTATCAAATTCGCGTAACCGTAATGGTTTAGCTACGTATTCATTAAAAATCATTGAGGACATTTCATATAGACTAGATTTAGTCTACATATCATCAGTAACACCATCATCATATTAGTTCCTGCATGGATTTGCATACTGCATTTAACGTATATTTTTCCTATTAAATAAACGCTATCGCATAATCATTTATTTTGAATATTTGATCCGACACTTCCAAAAAAATTATCCTAATATATTTTTATACTCATTTTAAGACTATAAAAATTATATTATTAGTTTACCCGATGTTTTAAATTTATTTTGTATATAAATTGTTATATATATATATATATATATATATATATATATATATATATATATATATATATATATATATATATATATATATATATATATATATATATAGGGTGATGTTATTGTGGTGTTCACTTTAAAGTATAAAATAATAGGCACACTTATGGACCTTTGGATCAATTATTTAAGATGAGATTCAAACTTAACTAGATAGATGGCATAGTTGTAATTAAATAGAAAATGAATGGTTTTTGTATACATTAAAAATAAGATGGTCAACCCAAACTTCAAATGCATTAACGTCAGTCATTCATTTTACATTTAATGTATTACTTTAAGTTACTAATTGATTTGTTTTTCATATTACTTTCATTTCACATATTTGAATATTCTAATATACAACTATAACAAATTTTAGTCTATTTTTAGTGACACACTACTAAATCTTAATACATTTTTAGCGACATATTATGTTTATCACACAAACTTTTTGATATGTTTGTAGTGACACATTAATTTTTGTGACACGTTTCTAGTAACAAATTAAGTGTTTTGACACATTTAATTTTTTGATATAAGTATAGCGACACACTAAGTTTTTGACACATTTGTTTTTTGTGGCACACTTAGTTCATGATACTCCGAATATTTGTAGTAACACACTAAGTTTTTCGACATATTTTTTTGTAACACATTTAGTTTCATGATACATTTATAGTGACACAATACCAAATTTTAGTACATTTATAATGAGTCACTTAGTTTTATGATACATTTATAGTGACACATTTAATTTTTGACACATTTTGAAATTGAGGTAGACACAATAGCGTTAGATTTCATGATGGGCTTATATGTTACCAAGCTCATAAGATATAATAAGAATACACATGCATTTTTCTTTATACATAATATAAATTAACCACATCAAGAAAACTTGCAAAACAATCAATCGATATTTGAATGAACTAATTTATGAAACACATTAACTATCTCGTTACACAACGATATCTATATGATAAACCAATAATAAACCCGATCGATAAAGAGATGACGATTGTGGTTCGTCGGATATTAAACCCGAGAGATATTGTCTCCGTAAGCCAAGATCGCGATATCTTATACACCATCCGTTGTCTTCAAAAAATTGGTACAGATGTGAAAAAAGCTACCAACGCTCGATGTAACGGTGGTCGCTAGGTTTATGGCAATGACTAATGTTTGAACACTTTAAAATAACATGTATCACCTTGGGTCCTTGACCCAATTACCGACGGCATTTCAGATACAAATTCGGTAAATGACCGATTTAAAAATATTTTTTCCGAGAAACAAGACCGAGAGAGCTTGAACATCAAATTAAGATGATCGATTCCATCACAAACTAACAACGGATCTCGGGTTTTGAGTTCCATAAGAAACTTATTTCAAACTAGTACAACCCTTCATCGATCTATCATTTACAAACCGAAAACTCAACCTTGTTCAAACCATACCAAGAATCGCTTTTAACTCAAGAAAAAATAAAACCAAGAATACGAATCCAAACTTACCTGGTCCGAAACCCACAACGAAATACCCACAAAGATTAAACACGAACAATTTTAAGTGGTCCAAACCCACAAAGATTAAACACAAAATTGGTTCATGTTTATGCTTTGGTTTTCAGTAGTTTAGTGTTAGTATTTTGGATTTCAAAGATTAATGAAACCAAGAGGGTGTTATTGTGATTTCTTTTTAAATTCTAGGAACAAGATGGCATAAGGATAATGTTGCGAAAACAAACTGATAAATATTTGTGGCTCACACCGCTTAATCGGTATGGTAGGGGTTAAAATTTTATATGATTGGTGTGCGTTTATGAATTGATATTTGTTTGTGTGTGGATAACAACCATTGTTTTGGGATACGAGGAATGAGTTTGTGTATGTAACGATAGGGGCTAATTTTTAGGAGGATCGTGAAATAAAATATGGTATACAATTGAAGAATTCAGATTATCTAAAGAATGATAATTCCTATAATACCCTCAATGACAATAAAATTAATATTCATTTTCTTTTATATACAAAGGACACTTGTCAATCCCTTATTGGTGCCTATTGTATCTTATTTTAAAGTGTACACCATATGAACATATATATATATATATATATATATATATATATATATATATATATATATATATATATATATATATATATATATATATATATATATATATACATACATATACTGACGTTTTTAAATACTACTCGATAATTATTATTTCACTCAATTCTTGTAAGAAATGTATTTTTATAATTTTTATGACTTCGATATATTTTATTTTGTTCCGTAAAAATCGATTTCTAGCCAACGCTACATTAAATAATTAATTTTACTTACCAAACTACACATTATACTCAACATTATTGCTTAAAATTTTTATTTTGCCCAAAACCCGTAAATTTCTTTTTTTCTAATAAATTTAAAATTTTTGTTTTCCTTTTAAATTTTTTGTAATATAGGTTTTGGGAAAAACCCTTATTAATTTTTATTTGAAAATTGAGTGGTTTAAAACAAAAAAAAAAGGGATAAGGAAAAATTTAAATTTTAAATTTTAAAATTTTTTTAAATTTGGGAAAAGTTTAATTTTGACTTTTTGGGAAAAGGATTAAAAAAATAAAATTTGAAACCCAACCCAAAAAATGGGATAAATTAGGGTTTAAAAAAAAAAAAAAAAATTTTTAAAACTCCTCCCCAAAATTTAAAAAATGGGTTTTTTTATTTAATTGGGTTTTGATTTTGGTTTAAGGTTTGATTTTAACCAAAAACCCCAAACCCAAAAATTTAAACCCTTTGTTTCCCAAAAAGTAATTTTTCCTTTAAAAAACCTTTTAATTTTTTAAAAAGGGGTTTATTTTGGTCCAAAAGGGTATGGAATAGAACCAAAACCCTTTCCAAAATAAAAGGTTAATTTCCAAAACCGGGGTTTATTTGGGAAAATTTTTTACAAATTAAAAATTTTCCTTTGTTAAAAATACCCAATTGGGTAATTTAAATTTAAAAAATTTCCCGAAAACTAGATAAACTTTACCCAAAAAAAGGGGTTCCGAAAATTTTATAGGAAAAATTTAATTTAAAAATTCCAAAAACCCAAATTTTTTTAAAACCAAAGCCAAATTTTATTTTAAACCCCCATTTCTAAAACTTTAAAATTTTATTTTCAAATTTTGGTTTTTAAATGCCCCTGGGGTTTGAAGACCCAAAAAAAATTTTTACCCGTTTAAGACAAAACATAATTTCGGGTTATTTTGGGGCCTTATTAATTTTTATTTAAATAATTTGGGCCCTAAATCTTTTGAGAAAAAGGTTTTTGCAAAATTAGGCAAAAAACCCCTTTTTAAAAGATTTCCCTAAATTTTCCCTTCAATTTTGGGATTTGATCCCGGGTTTTTACTTGCAAAAAAACCCTTATTAAAAAAGATTTTTTAAAAAAAAACCCCAAAAACCCGGGAAAGGTAACCCAAAAGGTTTGTGGCAAAACAAAATACCTTTTAAATTAGGGAAAGTTTTTAAGGGCCCGTAAATTTTAGGTTTAAAAAAACCCTTTCAAAAAAAACCGGAAAAACCAAAGTTTGGGGTTACCAGAAAAAAAACCCCCAACGGAACAAAAAAATTTTTTTAAATAAAAAAGAAAATCCCAAACAAAAATTTTTGTAGAAATTTTTTTTTTTAGCAAAAAAGTTTTCAAAAAAATTTTTCAGATTTTTTCAAATTTTTTTAAAAATACCCTTAATAAGGGTTTTACGAAGGTTTTTATTTCAATTTTGACCGGTTTTTAAGTTTTGCATTTTTTTCTTTTTTACTTAAAAAATAAACTTAAACCCCCAAACGGGGGCCCTTAAAGGATTTTCCAATCCTTTAAAATTCCCTTTTAATACCCTTTTTCATTTATCAAATTTTTTTTCCTAAAAACTTCCCCACAAGTTTTAAAAAAAAGTTTTTTAATTTTGGGGCCAATTTTTGAATTCGGCTTTAGAAAAGCCTTTTGGTTTCCAAGTTTTGGGGAAGGGCCCTTTCCAAAACAACAAAGAAACAAAGAATTTTCCCCTGAGAAAGAAACGTTAAGAAAGGTTTAAGAATTTAAGGGTAATTTTCCAAAATTTTTTTAAAGTTTTTATGGGGTTGAAAATTAAATCCCCAAGTTTTTGATGAGAAAACCCTTTAA
The DNA here is from genome assembly GCA_022545495.1 of Chrysanthemum lavandulifolium. NCBI lineage: Eukaryota > Viridiplantae > Streptophyta > Magnoliopsida > Asterales > Asteraceae > Chrysanthemum > Chrysanthemum lavandulifolium. Next base: position 75,139,279 of record CM040240.1, read on the forward strand.
AAAAATTTTAATCTTTTTTCCAAAATTTTCCCCCTTTTCCCTTAAAAAAAAGGTTGTTTTTTCCCCAAGTTCTTGGGTTTCCCCCCAATTTTTATTTTCTCCCTCTCCAAAAACCACATATCCCGAAATTTTGGTAAAAATTTTTCCCCTGGGGATCTTTTTGGAAAAATTTTAATTTTTCCAATCCCTTTTTTTAAAAAAAATTTTTAAAAAAGGTTTTTTTTAAAAGTTTTAAAACTTTTTTGAAAAATAAAACATTTAAAAAAATAAGGTTCTTGAACCCAAAAGATTAACCCCAATTTTTAAATTTTTTATTTTACATTTATCCCTTTAAAGGAAATTAAAATTTAAAAAGGGGCCAAAATTTAAATTTTTTCTATCCCTTTTTTAAAACCAAAACCAAAAGGGATTTTCGGTAAAATTTCCCTCCCAAGGGGGAAAAAAATTTTTTTAAAAATTTTATACGGGAAAGTTTTCTTTCCAAAAATTTTAAAAACCATTTTAAAAACCATTTAAAAAAGTTTAATTATTTAAAAAAAAAGTTTTTGGGCCGGGAAGAATTTTAAAATTCCCTTTTTAAATTTTAAATTAAAAAGCTTTAATGGAAAACCCCCAATAATTGATAATATTTTAAATTCTTTTATCCAAAAATTCCCCCAATCTAATTTTTTTGAATTTTCCCCCCTTTTTCATTTAAAATTTTTTTAAATTTTTTTAAATTTTTTTTGGATCCCTCCCCCAAACAAATTCCCTTTATAAATTTAAAAAAAAATTTTTAAAATTTCCCCTTAAAAAAAAAATCTTTGGAAAAAAGGGAAAAATCAAATTTTCCCCTTTTTTTAACCTTTAAAATTTATTTTAAATAGGGAAATTTTAAAGGAAAGGGCTTTAAAATAAAATTTTTTAAATTTAAATTTAATTTTTTTTTAATTTCAAATTTTTAATTTTGAAAAAACTCAAAGTTTTGGAACAACCACAAGTTTTAAATTTAAATTAATAAACATTAAATTTACCCTTAAACTTACTTTTGGTATTCTAAAATGCCCCTAAAAGGTGATGGTAGGATTAGAAAGCATTTTTAATTTTAAATATTTTTTTAAAAACTCAAACAAATAAATTATTTTTTTAATTTGATTTTGTTGAAAAATATTTGGGTAATATTTTGGGAAAATCCTTAAAATGAAAGTGGGTTTTGAACGGTTAAAACGGAGCATTTAAAAAAGATAACAATTCAAAAATAAGTTTAAAATTCAACGTCTCACCCGTCAAAAATAATTTAAGTTATAAAAATGTGTGATTATAAAAATATATTATTATTTGTCGTTAAAAATAAAACGAAAAAACTTTAACAATTAAATTACAATTTAACAAATTTAAAACTTTATTTATAAAAATAATTTTTTTTAACAAATTTCCCAGAAACCATGTTTCATTTTTAACATCAATGGAGTATTTTATAATATTCTTCATAAAATAAGTTCGTACATATTTTCCAAAATGTAACCGCTAGGGAGGAAGAATAAAATCTTCATTAAACTTTCAAAGTTACCTTAAGTATTTTGAAAATAAAACCTATATTTTTGGATAACCCCTTGGATAAAACTTAAATACTAAAACTTTAGTATTTCAACTTCCCAAAATTTAGTTCCTTCCCAAACTGACGCAATTTTATGATACTTTTAGGGTTTTAGTCATTTCATAAATTTTCTGACATTATTTTGACGGAAAGTTAAATTTTAATAAATACTAAATGTTATGAGGAATCATTTCAAAAATTTGTAAAGTATTTTATAACTGACAGTGATAAAAATATTTGCGATAAATTCATTTTAAAAGAAAGGGTTAGATTAAGGGATTTAGAGAATTTTTCAGTTTACATTGAAATATTTCAAATTCAGGCAGGTTGCCTTCATTTCTACCCATCAAAATAATCTTGCATATAAGCCCCACTTTTCTTTTTTAATACTTTTATTAAACTTTTGGGGAGAACATGTAACAATTTTATGGCAAACATGATTATTTGAAACTATATTTTATTAACAATTTGCAAAGGCCAAGGAGCCATACTTAGAACTTTATACTGAATCTTTGAGTAACGACTTTATGTCACGTCCAAGATTGGATAATGTTAACTAAACTTGGAAGTATTAAACGGATTGGACAATCATTCTAATTCTTGGTATAACTTGAATAACTTTAAACTAACTTGGTATGGAACAATTTAAACCGTTTAATTTGTTTTTAACAACTAGGAACATTTTATGACTATTTGAATTCTTTAATCATTTTCATAAATTTCAATTTGCAATTTACACAAAGTTTTTTTTATAACTTGAACCGGGATTCACAAGTTTTGTAAAGATTTTAAACTTTGCATTTCAACAAATCGGAATCATCAACCTTTGTGTTAATTTTACATGTTTATTGATCAAGGCATTTTCATGGATCATTGGACACATCATAAGTCACGGCGAGGTTCATTTTTTATGAATTAAAAACATCGCTTGTTAAATTTACCAACTATTGATTTTTGGGACCTAACTTTGTAAATGATTATTTTTAAACAAACGAAAGTTTTAAACGCCTTTAGGTCTTGTAATCAACTTTAGCATGCCCCTAATATTATTCCGCCAAAACAAATTTTGGGGTAAATTAAAATTCTTATAAGAACTGGTTCCATTGCCCTAGACTATAACTAATATCATAGATCTATCATATTTATAAGTGATACTATTATACATGCGGGTTTATGACTTAAACCAAACATATAGAGTTGATTATCCAAGCATGTTACCCTAAATTATACATAGCCCACACCTATGTTAATTCGAAGAATCATGCAATGAAGGAGTAGAGTTCAATGAGGAAACCTTAATCGAGCCAAATTTTCAAAAGATTTTTTCAAACCACTTGTTTCCGCTTGATCCGAGGATTCTTGTTTGATGAGTTAAAGATCAAGCTAGAAACAAGTTGTTACCAAACCGATTTAGCCTAATCGTATGACGCTCTTGTTTGATGAGTTTGGGATTAATAAAATCGTTACCTAAAAGTCTTTTGAGGGTTTTCCGAGAATGGGAAAGTTTGCCACATCAAACCCTAAACCGGAGAGAAAAAACCCAATTGTGGATCAATTTTGGGGGCGAATGTGACAACTCGTAATTTCGGGACATTTCATATAGACTAAATTTAGTCTACACATCATTAGTAACATCATTTCATATCAATTTATGCATGGTTTTTATTTTACATTAAACGCTTATTTTCTTATTAAATAAACGCTATCGATTTATCATTTATTTTGAACAATTGATCCGACACTTCCAAAAATTATCTCGATATATTTTTATACTTATAATAAGATTATAAAATAATATTATTAGTTTACCTTGTTTCAAATTTATTTTGTATATAAATTGTTATATTTATATAATTTATTTTAAATACTACTCGATAATTATTATTTCACTAAATATTTGTAAGAAATGTATTTTATAATTTTATGACATCGATATTTTTATTTTGTTCCGTTAAAATTTATTTCTAGCTAACGCTACCCTAAATACTTGATTTTACATACAATTTATCTATAATACTTACATTATAATACATTTACTTATACAAAAGTCACCACCCTTCCTTTTTCCTACACATTGTAAAAAACATGACTCAACACTTTTCTACACAAAATATCTCAATTAGACCTTGTCATGTATATTTATTAATTATATACAACCTACACATACATAAGATATTATCAAGGTGTAAAAACAACTCTCCTCTTCACCCATTGTAACCGCCATAAGGAAGGGAGAAGGAAATCATTTTTTCAAGTCAAGCTAATTTCACAATCTAGGTACTTTAAGTAAGGTTTTGAAATAAAAACCTAGGGTATTTAGGATAATCCTTGTTCATTTAACCTCATCAAGTAACTAGTAAGCATTTCATGTTCATTTTTCATCTTTCATATTCATATTATGTTCATTTTATCATACTTGAGAAAAACTTGGTTATATGGATATCTATACCACTTTAATTTTTTTAAGTACTATAAATTAATATATATCATCCTATAATTACTCCTTGAAACATATCACTTTTGGTGATATCTAAGAACCCATGACACCCTAAGAAGGTTTATGGTAGGATTAGAATAGCCGAGTTGTTTTGAATTGGTTAGAATAGGTTTTGCGAAAAAACTCATTTCGACAACTTTAGTAAAGGGTCTGATCTTATTTTCAATTCGGAATTTACGTTGATAAAAATATTTGGGCTAGATATTTGGAAAATACACTTTAAAACGAAACGGGCTTGAACGGATTAAAACGGAGCTATAACGAAGAAGTTATGAATTTTTCAAGTTGACGACAAAACTAATTGTTTTAAATTCAGCATGCTGTCTCGACTTTTACAGACAAAATGAGTCTTAAGCGTTATAAAATGTCGACTTATCAAAAATATATTAGTATACTTTGATGGTAAGGACATATAAAACGAAAAACGGACTTGTAACGATTAAATTACACGGATTTAACAAAGTTGCAGAACTTTATTATATAAAAACTAATATATTTCTATTAGACAAATATTACGCCACGGGACCATGTTGAGGGTCATTTTAACATCAATGGAGTACTTTTTATAACGTGATGTCTTCTAGTAAAAGTAAGTTCCCGGCTTTTTAAAAGCCAATAAATTTTAAAAAATTCCCAAACGCCGGTTCCAAACGAATTTTGGAAAAAATACTTTCCAACTTAAACCTTTGGGAAAATTAAATTAAACGAATTTGAACAAGTTCCCAAAACCTTATTTTTTCCTCGGGAACTTTTAACTGATTTTCATTTGATTTATGAAATTTTAATGAATTTTTTGAAAGTTATTTTCATAATAAATCACTAAATGATTATCGAGATATCATTTCAACGTAAATATTGTAAAGTATTTTATAACGGAGATGTCATAAACATATATTTCGACGATAAATTCTATTTTCAAAACGATAAGTGGTATAGATTACATGTGGATTTGCATGCCCAATTGTTTCATGATTTACATTAGAACATATCATTCATAATAGGTCACGGTCGAGGTTGCACTTATTTCAAGATTGCCATCATATCATCATAATCATTGCACGTGAGTCATAGCCCCACTTTTCTTGTTTTAATACTTTTATTAAACTCTTTGGGGAGATACATGCTCAACCTTTTATGGAAAACATGATTATTTGCAAACTATATGTTTATCCGAATCAATGTTGTCATATGGCAAAAGATTTATACTTAGAATTTCTATATCATGAATCATTGAGCTAACGACTTGGTATGATCACGATCTAACGGACTTGGATAATGTTGAACTAACGGACTTGGTATAGTCATGTACTAACGGACTTGGTACAATCATGGTCTAATGGTCTTGGTATAACATTGAACTAATGGTCTTGGTACAATCCCAACTAATGGTCATGGAACAATTTGAAACCCAAATTATGTGTTATATCAAGCAACTATGGATACATTAAGTTATGCACTATTGTGAATTCATTTGACATCATGTGCTTGAACATAAACTATATCACATTTGGCAATTTGTGAACACACAAAGTTGCAAGGTATGGGGAACTTGAACCGAGGGATTCACAATGCCTTTTGTCGATAAACGTTTTGAAAGGCTTTGATTTCAATTCAAACTCTATGAACTCACTCAACCTTTGTGTTGACACTTTTAGCATGCTTTATCTCGTATCTAAGGCATTCACTTCATGGCATGCATATGGACACATCATAGAGTCGCGGGACGCGCCTCACTTGGGTTTTATGAACTTTAAAACATCGTTTGGCTTGTATCAAATTTATTTCCATACATATTGATTTAATTTGGGACCTACACTTTGTAAACTCGATTATTTTACTAAATCAAACGATGTATTTTCCAAACGACACTTTAGGTCGTCGATGTAATCGAACTTTGATGTTATGACCCTCCCAAGGTATTCCATTCCCGCAAAACACGTAATTTGGGGTGGACATCAAGGTGCAGTCAAGAATGGTACTTTGATTTGGACTATCTCACCGACCATTTGGGTTATACTTATAAATCTAACACTTCAAGATACACAAGAGCCTTCAATTAACATTGCGGGTTCTTGATGAGAGTCGATTCAGAGTGATGAACAAGTCATACATGTTCCTTCCTTTCATTCTAACCACTTTTCGGTACCAAAATCTCACCGCTAATGATTAATTCCTGATGTGGGTATGCAAGAGCTTGTAAAGCTCCGCCAAGAATATGCGCTAAAGAAGATGGAGGGTTCTTAATTTCCAAGGAAACAGAGAATTTCAAGCGACAAGAAGCCTGCAGAACTTTGATGTGGGTAATGTCCTAGTTCCCCTAGTAGTGATGACTCGCCGATAATGGAAAGGTTTTCCTCGATATGGTTGTTGCCGATTGCCTGTCGCCGAAAATGCCTCGCCGCTAACTCCACCCGAGTTGTGTTTTGAAGAGACCCCACCCTCCGATGGCAATTCCCACCATTCAACCCGACTTAGATGGCATTCATCATCCAAGAAAGGCATTTTTACTCTTCCTCCTATGATGATGACTTTGGGGCTACTCACTAATCTTGCAACATCCGTGGATGTTAGTCCTAATGTCACAAAAGAGTTAACACGTTCATCCACATCCCTTATTTGGTGATCCTACTTCCATAGTTCAAACTAGGGGTCAAAAAACAACATTGGTGAACTGCTTTCTCTATATAGGGATCAACATAGGAACAATCATAAGACTATCAACATTGTCTATTTGCTTGTTTCTTATCAAGTTGAACCTACCAAGATTTCACGCAAGGGAGAAGATGGGAAAGTGCGAGGAAATGCAACCTTGAATCAAAATGGGAACTTGTTGATTTGCCTCGGTAAATATGTTTGGAACGAAATGGATTCTAAAATGTAAAAGGATGCTAGAGGAATTGTGGTAAGAAATAAGGCTAGGTTGGTTGCCAAGGTCATGAAAAGGAGGGTATTGATTATGATGAGGTTTTTGCTCCGGCAAGAGAGAAATCGACGTTTTGGCATTTGCCTCCACATGGGTTTTATGGTTATCGATGGATGGTAGTGCTTTCTAGATGGAGAGATTGAGGGAAGTATATTCACCCCAAGGGCTTTGTTGACCCGGATCATCCCGATAAGGTTTACAAGGTGGTTAAGGCCTTATGGTCTTCATCAAGCACCTAGGGCTTGGGCCTGCTCTTCATTTCTGAAACATGGCTATGGAGGTGCTATTGATAAGACTTTTCATTAAGAAGAACACTGTGACATTATTCTTGTAAAGTCTTGGATGATATTATCTTTGGTTCCACCAAAGAAGCCTGCAAGGAATTTGAAGAGTCGATGAAGATTGAGTTTGAGATGAGGCCATGGGTGAACTTACTTTTTTTCTCCAAGAACAAAGAATCGATGGCATTTTCATTCATCAAGAGAAATATGGCATGATATTCTTAAGAAGTTTGATTTGGTTTGAGGACCCAACAACACCATATGAGCCTCCTAAGGCAAAGTCAAATTGAACCCGATCCTGTTAATGTTCATCTTTACGGATCATGATTGGTTCTCCATGTATTTGATCCCCTTTCCCCAATAATGTTTGGCCAATTGTTCTAGGCATCAAGTCACACCTTGACTTCTTTTGACCCCAAGAAGATTTTCAAGTATCTAAAGGGACAACCCAAACCCTTTGGTATCCTAGAGAATCTCCATTTGAGTTGGAAGCCTATAGTGATAGTGACTATGTTGGTGCTAACTTTGATCGCAAATCTACCATGGAGGATGTCGAAAGGTTTTAAATGTACCGAGGGGTCATTTAAACCCTTATTTGATCACTTTTGTATCCGTTATTACTTAATATCATTCCTTTTCACTTTTTAGGTCTCAAGGCAAATTGTGGAATGGCACTTATATGGACAAAAAGGCGGATATAGAAAATGGCCAAAGTCAAGAATCGAGACACTCAAGATGTAAACACGGGACGGCATCGCTTTATCCGGACGCCCGAGCACTTGTTGTGACGATACAAGAGCTAAATTGCTTATTTTCAAGTGACGGTGTCGTTTTAAAAGAGTAGGTCGTCCAACTCGACGGCCTAGATTTTATCCGCAGGGCCGAGGTCAAGAGGACCCACAGCATAAGGTGACGCCGCAAGACTAACTTGGCAAAGACGAAACCCAAGATGGGCACCACCCAAATTCAAAAGTGACGCGCGAATGTTCTTATATATAGAACCGAATTTTCCCATGTTAGTCTTTGGAGTAAAACCAAACGAAACCAAGGTTTCTTGTACAAGATTTTAGGGTTCCAAACCCTATCTTACATAAAGATAAGTGTTTTTCATTAATTCAATTATGTCTTCAATTACTTGTGTGTATGCTTGCATGTTCTCCATGTCCAATTTTTGTTTTGTTAGGAATATGAAACTTAATTATTAAATATTGATTGGTTGTCTCTTATCTTAATTGTTAATGATCTAGTAATGCGATAGGTCATTCGTTGTGTAGTTAATGCTTGATTAATTTTTGTGAACCTTAGACTATAACACCTAGAGTAGTTGAGGCTAAACCATCCAAAGAGTACCTTAGAGTTAGAGTTTATGATTCCTAGAGATTTTGTAGACAGACCCTTTGGTAGTTTCAAAGAGTTAGGACAAACGATACCCTACGACTTTAGACACACAAGCGATTAAGAATAAGGACGGACAATTCAACCATCAATAGGAGATAATTAAATTAGTAAAACCTAAGTAAACACATCTTTAAATCATCATACGAGCACACAAAATTAGACATAGACTACCCTTACCTTAGTTAATTAGATAATTAGATAAAGAGTAATCGGTAGAAATACCAACACCCAAATCCAAACCCCGAGATTCGATTTCCAATTTCCAAAAACATAAAAGATAAAAATAATCTTCCTCAACCCCAACCTTAGCGTAAACTTCTCACTAGCATTCCTATTCCCTAGAGAACGATATCAATTCCCATGGCTTATCCTAATACTACACTACAACGATTAGGTTCACCGCCGGGTGTTGAAAACTTCTTAAAAGGAATTCTTTGACCCCAACGACGTGTAGCTTTATCAAGTTTTGGCGCTGTGGGAATAGAATAGCTAAGTAGTCCATTGCCTAGGTTTCTTTGCTTGATTCCTATCAAGTAAATTTTCTCATTTTTAGCTTCCTTTAGTCTATCCCCTTCTTCATGACCTTTGTTCAGAAACCCATCACTCACCATGATACGTGTCTTCCACCAAAGATTCTTCACACTACCCGCTCCCAATCCCGAAATTGAAAACAATCCCACAAAACCCTTCACCTCCACCATTTTGGAAATCACGGTAATGAGATAAATTAACAACAAAGTCCTTTCTATGACTCATTCCAATGAGGATTTTGATTATGGTGAAGCACTTGACAAGGGACCCATTAATGAAGTAGTTTTAAAATAAGAAGACCCCTCCCAATGTTTTGACCCTAGGTGTAGAATTGAGAAAGATAGCCCTTTAACATGCAATTCCATTGCAAAATAGGATTAGAAGGGTTCGATGCTTACTTGAATTCATTCTTGCCTTTGAACTTAATCTCGGGACCTATACAAAAAATCAAGATCAATGAGTTAACTTATCAAGGAACAATGTTGTTGAAGCACCACTCATTTGCATGTGTTTGTTGGAAGTTTTGCTTATTGGGTAGAGTTCATGGTCTTAGACGACTTAGGAGAATTTATTGATAAGGACCTCACTCAAGTAATTTTTGGAAAACCTTTCAAAAGAATGACTAGGTTGAATGAACGAATGATTGATGGTCTAATTACATTTTCTGATGAAGTTGAAGACTTTATCTACCAAATGCCACGTGCTCATCCTAGGTTTAAACACAAGGATATTGAGGCATGTAATAGAATGAACCCTATTCCATTGCTTAGTGAGAGAGATAAACAACGTGGACTTAGGCATACTTATGAAAAAATGAGCGGTACTATAAAAATGCCTAGAGTTAGGAGATGATTACAAGAAGAATGAAAAACATTGGAATGGCTTAGGAATGGGCACATAAGCGCAGCACGAGACAACGAGGGAACACTGAGTCTAGCTACAAGACTCATAAATAAAGAAAATCGCGGGAGGCAACCCATGCTTAATTGTTTGTTGTTATGTCGATATTTTCATTTATTGTTTATTCTCATGTTTAAATTTGTAAAATGCTTTATTTTGTTTTTACCTCGCTTAATTGCATATAAAGGTATTTTACATAAAGGATAAGTGTAGGAAGATTACACCGTTTTCAAAAGAAACGAAACATAAGAATAACAATTAATTAAAAGATATATGTGTTTTGTTCGAGTAAATGCTTGTATCGAGTCATAATGGATGTTTTGCGAAATTTTTCCATTTAAAGATGTAAATTTTCCGAATTTTTCCAAAATTGAAGAAAGCTTTTGTGATAACCGGGCCGTCAGATCGCAACCGACGGCCGAAGGAGTAAAACAATGATCACTTTTTTGTTTTCCGAGCTACTAATAAATTTTGGAATTTTCTAGGTCTTAATTTTCTAGAAATTGAAACATCCATTCCACAAGCATTATATCTTAGTTTAGTAGGTCTTATATATTATTACCACGATTTTACACGGGTTTGCTGCTTTCTTCGTGTGCGGTTTTTATTTATCAAGAAGAAATAATAAGGTTGGAAGGAGCTTTTCACGATACATTCTTCTTGGAAAGGATTTAACCACTACTTCACACACGGATCCCACCGAACTAGTCGGGGTATTAGTTTTTTTTAATTACCTCTATTATCACAACTTTGATATTTTGAGGAACATTACAATGTTCTTAATGTAGGAGGGAAAATAAAACGGAAACTTTGAAACTATGCTTATCCTTGACTATTTTTTTCAATTGTATTTGTGTAATAAACCATGAGAAAATGTCGGTTGGGTAATTTTGGCACCAAATTTAAAAATTTTCATGACATATAGGAGGCCATTAGTCTTAACAAAAGCCCTACGGATAGGAAGTTGCATGACTAGCACAAAACCTTTACCACCTAAATTCCACCCAAAATGTGAGGATCCCTTAGATTAGTAGGAATTAAAGCATTCATCTTTAATGCTTAGAGTGAACCAGTATAATAGATTCTAGAACTTGTTTTGTGATGCATTCCGAGATTGCTAAATATACACTTGTGTAGTTAGGAATAACTAAATGATAAGAGGCATTAGGATAACCCTTGTTTGATACCCGTAATATAATTACTTCTTCCACATCGGTTGAGTAATTCCCCACACCTTTGCGTTGTACTCATCTTTAGTACATGATACCCTAGTTAACCCCTCGAGCCTATCCTTTTCGTGGTTCTCTGATGTTTCGCCCGGAATATCAATGAAGAGCATTGTTTACACCCCACCCCAAATATACACCCAAATCGCCTTAACCTACCTTGTATGCACTCACTTTTATTATTGTTATCACCCCAAACCCTTAGTTCAATTATCTTATTGCTTGCATAAGTTGCTAGGTCGAGTCATATCCTTTGTACATTTGGGATGATTGGGACTCACGGAAAAGTTAAAGTTTATTAAATGACTAAAAGGGAACGTTAAAATTCCTTTATTTGCGTAATAATGTATTCCAAGTGTTTTGATCTTTCAATTCGGGTCAAATTAGTTTAGAGTAATAAAACTCAAGTGTAGGGATGTGCCTATAAACCCTATCATTTTGATTTACCAGAGGATGGTAGAGTAAAAGTGTATGAAAAAAATCAAAAAATAGAAAAGAGAAAAGAAAAAAATAGAGTGTTCAAAAAACATACGGGCTACCATCCTTCATCTATCTTTAAATTTATGTTTGTTTGTTTCTTATCAGAGTTTAGAGTTCGAGTCTTTTAGCAACGCCTTCGATGCTTGTAACATAGAGATTTTTGACTTGCCACCACTAAATAGCCTATCCCACCAAACCCTTTGTTTCCACCGAAGCCTAACATTACAACCCTTTAAAGACCTCTTTGATAGTCTTTCCTAGGTGCTACCAAAGCGATGGACGTTGATCTATTCTCAAGCCTATGGTAATCTATGTACTAGGACCGGTTAATGAGTGTTTATCCTCCATTTCCAACTTATTATATTTCATAACACCGGAGATGGAGTATCCAAACACCCCATGTGGTGTGTATTTCCTTTTTATGACACTTATATGTGTTGTGGATTGTTTTGAACCAACCCCCCAACTTATAAATTAATTAAAGCACATTTGTTGAGGACAAGCAAATACCAAGTGTAGGGATATTTGATAAGGTTTTAAATGTACCTTTTGGGGTCGTTAAACACTTATTTGATCACTTTTATCCGTTATTACTTAATATCGCCTTTTCACTTTTTAGGTCTCTTGAAGGCAAATTGTTGAATGGCACTTATATGGAAAAAGGGCGGATAATTAAGAAAATGGCCAAAGTCAAGAATCGAGACACAAGTCAAAACACGGGACGGCATCGTTTATCCGGACGCCGGAGCACATGTTGTGACGATAAAGAGCAAATTGCTTATTTTCCGGTGTCGTTTTAAAAGAGTAGGTCGTCGCAACTCGAAGGCCTAGATTTGATCCGACGGCCGAGGAAGAGACGGCCCACGAGCATAAGGTGACGCCGCAAGACTAACTCCAAGACGAAACCCCATGACGGGACCCGGCGCCAAATTATGGGACGCCGCAATGTAATTTATATATAGAATCCAATTTTTGGGCCGGTAGTCTTTTGAGTAAAACCTAAACCGAACCAAGGTCGTTTTGTACAAGATTTTAGGTTCCAAACCCTATCTTACATCAAGATAAGTGCTTTACTTCATTAATTCAATTATGTCTTCAATTACTTGTGTGTATGCTTGCATGTTCTCCATGTCCCGCTAATTTACTTGTGTGTTTGCTAGGAATATGAAACTTAATTATTAAATATTGATTGGTTGTCTCTTATCTTAATTGTTAATGATCTAGTAATGCGATAGGTCATTCGTTTGGTAGTTAATGCTTGATTAATTTTTGAACCTTAGACTATAACACCTAGAGTAGTTGTAGGCTAAACCATCCAAAGAGTACCTTAGAGTTAGAGTTTATGATTCCTAGAGATTTTTAGACAGACCCTTTGGTAGTTTCAAAGAGTTAGGGACAAACGAACCCTCATTTAACACAACGGATTAAGAATAAGGACGTGACAATTCAACCATCAATAGGAGATAATTAAGTAGTAAAACCTAAGTAAACACATCTTTAAATCATCATAAGCACACAATAATTAGACATAGACTACCCTCACTTTATTTAATTAGATAATTAGATAATAGAGTAATCAAAATACCCCCCAAATCCAAACCCCGAGATTCACTTGTAGGATCGTAATATTTATTGTGTTGATGATTTGGTCTTGGATGATCAAAATACATGTTTAACATTTTGAGAGAAAGAAAGAGAGGGTGTTCTTTGAGGTTTACACAAAGTATGGAATATTAGATTAATGAGGCACCACCCTTCCATGGATGGAAGGGTATTTATACTACAAAGACACGACCTCTTATCGGCCGGGATCGGGATACAAGGGTAAAGGCCCCCTTCCTCCACGGTGTTGCACTATGCTAAACTAGACTAATAACAACTAATAAAACAATAAAAACGAATAACGACAAATCTACGAGCTAACTTATGCTAGATAATATTTGGGGTGACCGACTTTCACTATGGAATTTTCTAATTCCTAACAATCTCCCTGGGAGGTCACCCCATGTTTTACATTTCAATCCTAGCATACTATTCTTGACTTTGTTCTTGAGCTCGGACTTGAATTCTTCACTTTCACAATCTTTGTGCTTTAGCAATGACTCTTCATAGTCCGAATATTGTACTTTTAGTGGAGGCCTTTAATCGATCCACATCTTTGATGATCTTCGAGCTTTTGAGATCATCACCACGGAAATCTCTCCGATCATCCATAGTTGTGTTGCCTTCATGTGATGTTGTGATTTGGACCGACATGCCACACTTTTGAATCATGACATCTTTCCATCGGAGAAGGAAGCCCATCGTTCATGATATTTGCGGCAAGGAAGCATAGTATGAAATATCGAGCCTGTTATGTAGATTTGCACCCCATGATTTCTTCAAATTGTGGGATGTCTGAGCATGCGGTTTGATTGATCAAATTCGATCACCGCAACCGCTAGACCGCAAACAACAGTTAATAAAACACACGAAAGTATCTTTGATCACTTTCCGAATAGAGGTACACGCCCACGGTTCCCCGTGATCAAGACAAGTACGCCGGATCGTAGGATTCCTAAGAATCTCCTTGGGTTTCCGGAATGTTTTAGCCGTTTCAAACCGAACGCCTCAAAGAAGACAACACGGAGTGAGTGAACCAAAGAAATTGAGATTCACCGATTGATGAAAATGATTTGAAAACAATCGCGATTGGAAGAAAGAGTTTTACACGAAGGTTTTATGAGAAAGATCAATTTTCAATCAAAATACTTTTTGTATTAGAGAATGAGTACAATTCGACGGAGCTAAAAGAAGAGATTCGCACATCGCGGTTTTTCAAAAGTATTTTTCAATCGATATACTTTTGAATTTGAAATGAATACACATTCAACGTTAGAGAAAATAAGGTTTGCACATCGAACGGTTTTTCCAAAAGTATTCGCAATTCCATTCTGACCAAGGTTGATTCAAGACCAATCGCCCATTGTTTCTATCCGTTGTCACAAGTTTGATCTTACGAAAGATCTCACATGTCACCCACCAAGAGCTTGTTTGAAGTTGGCTCTAAAAGGATTTCCATCTTCATCGTGAATACTTTTACATACCACTCATATTTCCCGCAATACCACAAGGATAAGCGAACTTAATATATACTTACTTTCCACATTGAGTGAAAAAGAAGTCTTCATTAATTTAGTGTCCTAATGAGATATTGTGGATGATCTCTTGGCTCTAGACTCAATAGTGCACATTTGGTTCTTGCCGAGACTAGGGAGGGGTCTCCTACTTCAATATCAACCATCTCTAAGAGAAAGTCGATAGATTATGCTTCCCTGAGAATGAAACAAGCCCTTTAAGAGGAACTTGAGGGTTGGGAAGATTAGTGCAACCAGGGTCCATGACGCCTTGTCTTCAATACCGGTTACCTTAGTAACAACCAAGAGATATGTATTGAACCGGGCGCCTAAGGTTGAATTGATGGAGGGTTATTTTTTTCACCCTTTTCACATTCGTTTTTTTCATTCTTCAAGTTACCGAGACTTCATAACTAGAACCTTGTTGGGTTTATTCCAAGACTAGCTCGCCTCACCGCACTCTTCCCATATTCTCATTTTTCTCCTTTTTCATCATACCTAAGGACTCTACACTATCTAGTGGATTGTCCTCGGTAGATCCCTCCGCTCCGGGATCGGGGAACAATACCTAACCTAACCATCCTTATAACACCATGCATAAAGTAAAATGGTCGGCTTTGGTACGCCATTCTTCCTTGAAACCAATTGAAAAATCATTTGAAAACAATCAAGGTACTTGTGATACGAGATCAAAGCATTTTGTACCCTAATAGTTTTGATCATTTAGAAAACCCCCTCAACATGTGCATATGATTTAGAAATTGTTTAGCACAAGGAGGCAAGAGGACTTTGAAATATTTTCTTTGATCACAATTTTCATAAAAAGCCATTTGATTTTCATGGTAAAATTCTCCCTCAATATGTATAGGATATTTGAAATCATTTTATCACATAGAGGCAAGAGTTCTTTGCACATCACGAACAAAAGCCATTTAAGAAACCATTTGAAACCTCAATCAAGGTACATTATGTTAAAACATAAAAGCTTTTGTACTCGATAGTTTATTTTTTTAAAATGCTCCCTCAATATATGCTTCGAGATTCAAAGTTAGCACATACGAGAGAACAAGAAATTGAATCAAAACGATCACCTTTATCAAATTTCATTATTAAATCACAAATTCTCCCGATCAAAATATCAAACCCTTTGAGATTTTGGATCTCTGATTTAATCGTTTGGAAAACATGGGAGAATATGGCGGTTTAAATACTCATCTTGTTTTGGATAAATCCTCCTCAACATGGCATTGTATATTGAAATCGGGCACATGGAGGCAAGTGCCTTTAAAGGACTAAAACCAATTCCATTTAAACAGATAAGAGATTTAACTCACGATCTCCCCCGATCAAAATTTCTAACTGTTGAGATTTGTGATCTCAATTGATTTAAATCATTTAAAAGATTTTGGGAAAGACGGGCAAGATTCAATTTTGACAGATGATGATAAGGACCATTTTAAGACATTAATGATTGTTAGTGTCGTATGATTGTTTTAAGAGATCTTTAAGTAAAATAAAACAATTTCACAATCAAACAAGAAAAAAATTTCATTTTGACGATCTTTGAGTTTTAAAGAAAATCATACCATGACATAACATTAAATCTTTAGATCACCACTTTTGTAGTACAAAACGGAACTTTGTGAAGAAATATCGTTTGAAAATATTTTATTTAAATCACGCCCCTCAATCCATGACCGTAGTCGATAATTGAGTGACTCAAGTTTTGATAAATGAAGTCCTGATTTTCAAAATTAAGTCCAAATAATTTTCAAAACAATATTTTCCACTTTCAAAACAATTTAATCGATTTATTCAAAATTGTTTAAAATGGTATCCCGCAAAAGATACATTAGTGGTTGAGAAGCTTTTGTTGTTGTTGGAGGGTTGAAGAAAACCGCTCATAGATGCGTGAGACTTCTTCACGTGCTTTTGAATGCCAACCGAGGTCAAATTAAGTTCCCTTTAATCACGAAGAAAACCATCTTCTCAAGAAGACCTCTTACGTGCATTTATGCCAACTCTCCATTGAAGTCCAATTAAGCTCGTTTTTCATTTGTCAACCCAAGAAATAGTTACCCTTTCCTTCGCATCCAATCATCTTCATTAGTGGGATCCGATCGGGAACATTCTTTATACCAATATACATGCATACGTTAGTGAACACACATACAAATATATGGTGGTCGACATCACCCAAACAACAATCGACTAATTCAAGTCAATTCAACATATCAAACAGCATATAAGGCATGGGAATAATGTTCATCAATCTATAATCATCTAAACCTAAAATACATCCTAGAAACCAGTCCTTCAACATAGGCAATTATATTTTCATATAAGCACGAGGATGATTAAGAAAGCCCTTAGATGATGTAAATATAAAAATATTCTTCCCTCAATCAATGACTCATTTTTCAAAAGGTTTAAGGCCAAGTCATTGATTGAGTTTTCAATTTTACTAAAACTCAAATTGATTGATTTTCAAGCAACTCATTTTCCACCATTTTGAAAACAACAAATATTTTTCCAAGAATTTTAGACGGAAAACATTTGTGTAGGAACAAAATCCTTCCATACTTTCCTCATATTGTTTTTAGGATAAGTACCAATTTTGTGAAAATCGCGTTTCCTTTCTTGAAAAACGGGGCTATCGAATAATAGCAAATTTTTTAAGGCGGTTACAACCGATATAACGTTTTTTAAGCCCGGTTACAATTCAAATAATCAGAAGCTTTTTGAACCTCATCAAATAATCGAAGCCATTTGATTTGTGACATGTTTTGAAAAAGAATATTTAACCTCCTCCAACTTCATCTATGGTCCCGGATTATTGAATGACATTTCTAAGACCAGATGTTATCGATACTTAAGACATGTCTAGGAAAACATATTTTTGGTATTTTGAAATTTTTCGATTTTATGGGTTTTGAAGGTTTTATATTTTTTTTTTTTTTGTTGGTTTTATATTTTGTATTTTGTTTTTCGGATAAATATATACAAAGATAGTTTAGATGATATAGTTAAAGAAGATGATGATACGTACCGAGATAAGGATATCGAGGCCCCCTGTAGAAGATAGAAGTCATCATCCCTAAAACTTTCACCACCAAAGCTCCGAGGCTCTTGATTGAGAGAAATTGAACCATCAAAGTGAGACTGCCCCCCAAACCGAAAACTTTGGATGAGCGATTCAAGCTCTATTTCAAGCTTTCTTAGCGGTGCACGAGAAGCACACCATTATCATAAACCACCGCCCTTTTTAAGAACGATAATCGAGGATCTCCACTGGGTTATATCATCAAGTAGAAGAACAAAGAACGATCATCCCACATTTGAATACCCTTCTCAAATTTCCTTTCATCAAGTCCAAACGATCCATTCCAAAAGGTGTCAAGAGAACACTTCCCCATGTAGTTGAAAAGATGCAACCCTTAGACTAGAGCTCACGAACCCAAACACAAACCCAAGACAAAGAAACTTATACCATCAAGTAGCGATTAAGTCCAATAGCTAAAGAATAACCCCGATGTATACTTTTCTCTCCTCAAGAAAGTGCATGAAGCTCAAGAACCCGGCACCAATGCCCAAAGAGGGAACAACCATAACATTGGGGGCAATCATCGATTATCTCGGATGACAATTCTACGGATGTCCCTCCAATAAGTGATTATATCTCGAATCACATATTAAGCCCTCAAGTGAGACAAAAGCATCCCCAATGTACACAATTCTATCATCCACACGTGTACCCTTTATCTTCGAAACTTTCTATTAACATTCCTCATGTAGTTGGAATAATAACACAAAAGCCTCGATGAGTAAAACCTTGAGAATTTCAGGTCATGACAAATGTCTTCCGGATATCTTCAATCACTTAGAAGAGTTAAGTTCATCAAGTTTACCGCCATGAGTCAAACCTTGAGTTTCTCCGTGGTAATAACATTTGTCTTCCCGGATATCTTCAATCACTTAAGAATTAAGTTCATCAAGTTTACTCCCGGTTTAGATGGAGTCTCCTTCCCGCTTCGGTTTTGATGATTCGTAATCAAAGAACACATAATAAGCCGATACTAGAAATTTGAGAAGAACTCTTGAATTGGAGAATCAACTTGTCAAGACTCTCTCGACTATTTTTATCAACCCTTTTAGACAAAATGACCACCAAGAAGAAAACCCGATATACCCTACTTGAAACCAAGTCAACTTCCCACATTTGTATCTTAAGCTTGCACCCAATGATGGAAGAACGAAATTTATGCTTCAAGCAAATCTCTAAGTACTCACTACCCAAACAAAGTATGAGACATTAACACCTCGATTATCCACACCGTATATGCGACAGTAAAACAAAGTAACTCCTAATAGTGATAGTTAACTGTGTCTTCAACCATCCACCCCGCGGTAACTAGATAAACCAAGTCTTCAACTCAAATTTTAAGCCCGAGCAAGTTATCAAATAAGAACACCCTTTTGAAAGTCAACTTCAATCTCAAATAAGTGATAAATGATTAACTCAAGTAATCAACTTGGTAAATGTCCAATACGGAATTAGTCAATAACAACGCCTCGAGGAGTCATCCTGTATGAGCAAGTCTAATTGGGATTGAATCACTTATACCCACTCCCAATTAGTGCTCTCCTAAACCGACAACTGCTTGATAAATGCCCGATTAAAAGAAGTCTTTAGATCGTTAAATGCAACTGCCTTTAGTCTTCTAACATGTAGCGTAAATGTAGAAACAGATCGACCTTCTTCAAGATTGTTCTGGGAATAGATAGTTAACATCTTCAACTCACACCAAAAGCATCCCACCAAAAGCATCCCAATTAACTTACATCTTGCAAATCCTTAACTAAAATCTCTCCCAATCAAACAAGAATTAAAGATGTTCATCAAGAAAATTAAGGCCGAACGAAACACACGATGGTAACGCCAAACTACCAATCACATCAAACAAGAAAAGAGATTGTTCGAATCATCATGTTGATGTATACGGAGGCATTAACCGAAGCACTTTGTCGATAAACTCATCAATCCAAAGTGAAGATGTCAACCAACGGCTCTTAGAAGAGAAAACCCATGTGAAGATGACCCGATAAGAAGAGGCTCGGTTCTTACATGAGTTTGGATGACCATTTATATTCTCAAATATCAATCAACAATGCAAAAATTCACCTTTTCCCCCGAATTGCATACCGAGATGCCATTCTTGACTTAAGTGAAAATCATCCAATGTTCTATTCACACTTTCTCCCGCAAAATCGCAGAATGTCCCATCTTCATTATAATCGAGCAAGTGGAATGAGAAAACAATCTGGTAGCCCTTCACTTGATGACCAAGCGCATGGAAAAGTATGAAGCATGTTGATGAGAATGGTCAAATAAGAAGATTTTTCTTCAAGATAAAGAATAAGCGAACTTTTCTTTTCTTTAGAGAACGGGCATGAACTGTAGTGTTCAACGCATAATTCTCTCTTTTCAACATCTCTTTGGCAAAACATGTACTCAACCCATTATCATTCAAGAGGTTTTGTTGTGACTGATGGAGAAAACCCAATATGATGAATTTGACCGTGAAGTAAACTAACCCGAACTCGTGACTTAAACTTGCACATATGTAACAAAGAGCGGTGACGATTTCCATTAGCATCTCTAATACTCTATGTACTCTATACTCTTCAACCAACCAACCATCAAGTATAAGACGACATTTCTTGAAAATCCACAATTGAATGTAACGAGCACTACAATGTAACTCCTTAAAGTGATAGTTATTTTGTGTGGCCCACCCCCAAGTGGTAAAAGAAAAGGTAAAAGACACCCAACAATAACTAGATTTCCAAGTTTCCTTTTTTATAATAAGCTCGAACAAGGATCATGAAGAATCTTCATCCAACCATCCCCGATACCTTCGATACTAAGTACACTCGCCTGATAATTCACTTCAACCTCAAAAAATAATAGGGATTAACTCTTGTCACATCTTCTTAGTTAAAAGCTCAAATCTAGCCTCTTTGACGTTTAATTGAACTATGATAATGGCTTTCATCCCACCATGGTATAAGTACAAGCCCCGAAACCAAGTAATAACCAAACGCATGACGAATATCCAAACACACATCCAATTTATGAAGCACGCCTTTTATCCCTTATTTGAAGTAAATGAGCACCAAGATCGATAAGATCTCAAATACACTTTCCTTTTCTCAAGGATGGTTCCATCATTACGGATTTTACAACTCTATGGTTTAAACCAAAATAGATTCTTTCAGGGATTTTACAAAACCAAGAATAAACCATAAGATAGATCCGAAATGCACTTTTCTATTACCGGGATGTTTCCATTGTCACGGATTTTACAAATCTATGATTTAAACCGAGAAATAGGTTCTTTCGGATTTTACAAAATCAAGACAAAACCGTAAACAATGTTCAATTGAATGTTATGAAAACTTTGGTTTGGTGAATATCTGCTTTTTAGGGAACGGCGTTCATCAAACCATTAACCAACATCAATAGAATCATCAACCATCTAGTAAACACATTGGTAAACACGTATTCACGCAACTGCCTTCACATGGGACCACATGGAGAAGTAAACCCGATATATCAAACTCGAACATGACGTAAAATTCCCATTTGTTACTTAAACTTGTACTAATTCCGGAACAAGAAACGTGTATCCAATGTACAAAACCTCGACATTCTCAATCGAGGAGACAATCAAGTGATAGCTACATTTTGGGTTAAGCGAGAAAGAATCACAAAAGTAACTAAATAGCCAAGTCTTTATCACACTCAATAAATGCCCAAACAAGTCATCTTCAAGGATAGAAAGAAAAAGACGAAATAAGTAAACGTCGGAAAACCTCACATCAAATCCGAATAAGAAATACCCAAACAACCCCGTAGTCAACTTAGTACCAAAAAACCAAGCCGTGAATATTACCTTTCGTGAAAATGTTATACCAAAGTACCAAGCCTCATTACCCAACAAATCTTATCATCACACCAACTCATATCGACAAATCCAAGTTCTCATAGATCTCGATCATAAAATCTCATGATTGTCAAATCTTATAAACAAATAGCATCATCAACTTACAACTCGATCCTATGAACACTTAAATGACTCGATATAATAAAATATTTAATGTCCCAAGAAATCATTTTAGTCCATAAACCCAAAAAAAGCACGAGTCCAAGTCCAATTAAACCATTTGAACCGACCCATCAATACCACACAAATGATACCGTCAAGAACCTCGAACTCATAATAGATTATTTAAGCGGAATAAATACCCTCCGAGTAAATTAAATCTTACCAAGATACCACTTATCCAATTTAATCAATAAATAATACTAAGATTTGTGTTGATACAACCAGCCATATCAATATACGTCATTTTAGCACTCACGACTTACAATCTTATTCAAACATCAAACAAGTATCCGTCCAATCTAATTCATTATAACATACCCAATGTCAACTTTAAATACCAAATTAGCCCATGAAAACAACAACTGCCCAATGCACTAGACATTCACATCAATCCTTGTCCAAGCCCACATGTTAATCATAATGCCCAAGAATGTTAGGCCCGATCAATTCAACAAACGGATACCCAAAAATTTGGAGTATAAACCTCATATCACATACATACCAACCCTAATAAATCTCCCTTAACCCTAAGTAACTCACATAAACCCCCCCTCTCTCCTTTCACCAAACCCTATCCTCACCTCGTTAATACGCCCCATATTATTCTCCCACAAATCGGAACCCACAAACTCAATCAATAATATTAACCATATCTCATGAACACAATCTAATTCTTTTATGGTTACCAATCCAAATCAAACCATTATCAAACCTCATAATAATCCGAATGTTCTAAACCTGTGGATGGCCGATGCTCTAGACATGACTTCCCAGGATGGTTGTGAGTCCTTCATTAATACCACGGGATGGTACCATGGTCTTGCATCATGGCAACAAGGGTATCATAACCGGTAGGTTACAAATAATTGACTTGTTTTCATGTGATTGTTATTTGAACGAATTTAGATAGTGAAAACATAATTGTTATGACACTATCTTCATTTTTCGATAGTAATTGAAGCATAGACTTCACAAGAATCGGATGAATGATTATCGGTGATAAACCGTGATGATCTTGATTATACAAAATTATCACGTAACAATTGAGATAATTGATTTAAAGTCTAAGGTCCGGAGGATATTTATCTTCGGTAATTGTTCTAGTAAAGGACCTTGTATTTGAAATACCACACAAGAAAAGATCCGAGATCGATTTGATGATAATTTTTATGTGTCGGGACCGAATCTGATGATGAATATTCGTGCAAAGACCCTTGATTGTCTTGAGTTATTCCTTTGAATAAACGAATAAACCGAGATTACCCGATGATTGGTTTTTCATTTTGATACGGTTTTGAATACAACCGATGATGTTAAGCACATAGGTCGAGTCGTTTGGTATTTGGTTTTGAGGTCTAGAGGGGTCAAGTCCTCTCATTCTTCATTTCCTTTATCATGTCCAAGTCGCTAGCCAAATTTTGAAACAATTGCTACCCAATTTTTCAAACAAGTCACATCTTGACTCAATAGTCAAGTCGCTAGAGCTTATCATACATGACCCAACCCTAACCCAACTCGCAGGTCAACTCGCTAGGTCAAGTCCTATCCTCCACGACTTGTAAAGACAAGTCGCTAAGAAAGATACATTGAACGGATGTTAGTGACAAGTCGCTAGCATGAAATATGACTTTTCCGATGAGTTTTTCCGACTTATTTTCCGCCCCAAATAAACCCTAAAATATAGAAAACGCATAAAAGCAATTTTAACGTTTGACCATGTAATTTACCGTTTGACCATGAAAGACTAGATAAAAAAGAGTAGGCACTTGGACAAAACAAAAATAGATTCAATGCATACATGGACAAAAATGCATTTACACAAGATGAAACTAGTTAAAAACCCAAGACCAAAAGAATACCAAAGCAAGTTAAAAACTTTTACCCAAAAACGTGTTCCACCATAAAACGTATCAAAACCAACAAATAAATATCAAAACCACAAGAAATCATCAAAACACAACAACCCCCTCGATGCCAATTTAGGATCGTAATATTTATTGTGTTGATGATTCGGTGGTCGGATGATCAAAATACATGTTTAACATTTTGAGAGAAAAGAGAGAGAGGGTGTTCTTGAGAGGTTTACACAAAGTATGGAATATTAGATTAATGAAACCACCCTTCCATGGATGGAAGGGTATTTATACTTACAAAACATGACCCTTATCCCCGGATCGGGATACGGTAAAGACCCCCTTCCTCCACGGTGTTGCACTATGCTAAACTAGACTAATAACTAACTAATAAAACAATAAATAACGAATAAAAAATCTAATAACATGCTAGATAATATTTGGGGTGACCACTCTTCACTATGGAATTTTCTAATTCCTAACAAGATTTTCAATTTCCTAAAAACATAAAAAGATAAAAATAATCTTCCTCAACCCCAACCTTAGCGTAGTAACTTCTCACTAGCATTCCTATTCCCAGAGAACATATCAACCCGTGGCACCCTAATACTACACTACAACGATTAGGTTCACGCCTTGGGTGTTGAAAAACTTGTCGAAAAAGGAAGTTCCTTTGACCCCGAACAAAGCGTAGCGTTATCAATTTCAGCTTGGGAAGGAGATTGATTCTTGGCAATGCAAAAGCGCACTATAGTGGCTACTTTTCATCGTTAATATGTGGTTGTCTAGTTGTTGTTCGTACTTTGGATTCAAAACCAACTATTGGATTAGGGTTCAATTTTATGAACACTAAAATTTTATAGATAACCAAAGTACAATTTTCATTGTTAAAACCCTTTTCATCAAAGGACTAAGCCATTGAAATAAGACACCACTTTATCGTAGATGCTAATGAAAACACCTTATTCAAGTGGTCAAATTCATACAGATGAAAATGTTGGATTTGTTAACTAAAGCATTTGATGGCCCCAGATTTCAATATTTGGTTGTTTATATAGGCATGTTCAACCCCTGAGTGTATGTTTGAGGGGAGGAATATGCCTAAGGGGAGGATGTTGGTTCAACGGGAGGATTTTATGTTGTAATAGTTTTTATGTATATTTTGTATATCTTGTACATATATCTGTGTTGTATACTTTGTTGTCTACTAACCAACTTGCAGAAAATGTTCAAACAAACAATCATGGAAAACATATTATACACAAAGTCAATTAAAATGAAGGAGTTTATTCATTGAACAACAACCCCGCATCAACGATGCGGGATTCCGCCTAAAACACAACAAGGACCAAGACACTACATTCCCCACATCCTCTACCTTCAATCCGCATAAAAGCTTCCTTCTTCGGCCTCCTCACCCCCTCGATGTCCCCATTGAGGCATTTGTGGTGTCGCCTTCCTATCCATCCAATCAAACAAGGGTTTGAAGGCCCATAACAATGGTCCTTCGGGGATTGGAGGTGGGGTTGATCCGAATTGGGCACTTGGAGGCATCACAAAAGAGGAGCAATAGATATGGGCCTAAAGTTTCGAGGCCGATAGGTTGGATCATTCACATCATCATCGTAGTCTTCCCCGATATCTCGACCCGACTTGATACCTCAACTTCATTCGGAGGAGGGTTTGGAACTTCTTCCTCATCGGTAGGTAGAAGGGGATTGATAACGAGATGGTGGAGATGTAGGTGACTGATTGACACTGTGGAAAATAGTTGAGCCAATTTGGCTCACTATCGAAGATGAGACTTCAATGGGATGGTTGGGGAGTTGCTCATGATGGGTGTCTAATGTATGTTGTTGGTTTGATGTATTTGCGAAAGGTTGGTTTTATAGACTTTTGGGAATCTTAGGTCGGTGGGTTAATGGTTTAAAAGGGTGGTTGGAATTTGTATCGATTAAAGGAGAAAATACTATTGAGATCGAGGAATTGATTCCTTTTCATTGCCACCGATAATGCAATGGATTCCTCCGATGATTGGATTCGGATAACATTGAAGAGTTACACAAAAGATTAGTGGTTTTCTTGTTTGACCTTGGTTTCACCGATTGACTTTTTGCTACGGTATTGGAATTTGGGATTTGGGGAAAATCTTCTAAGTCAAAATTAGTCAAATATTCGCCTCGAATTTCTTAAATTAAACGGTTATTTTGAGCAATATATTTCATTATTCAAAAAGAAGAATCCCATAACCTAATTAACCAATTCCCATTGAATCCATCCACGAGCCCAACAATTACGCCCTTGACTACAAAGTCAACCACAACAAGATTATGCTTTAGAACATGCCAAAGGAAGTACAATTTATGATGAGATGATTGATTTTCTTGAGATCTAAGATCGTATGCTCACACCCTCCATCATTGGTTTATGACCCTTAGTCAATTTTGGGCCACGCTAGGCTTCCCACGGTTCCACCAAGGGAAGGGCCACTATAGATGGTAGAGAATATGTGATCACCACCCTTATTAGGACCCGAATCGATGATGAAAATGGTCTCTTTGAGAATGATAGAAAGGATCTCATTGATGGACTAACCAAATTAGGTATCCTTTGATGGGAAAATAATTTGGTATAAAATAAGTTTTGCCCTGTGGAGGTTTTGGTCCATACCGCTCAAAGTTTTAGTCCCAACCGTGGTTGGGATCCTTCTAGTTCAATTGCAAATGCCATTATCTGTTTGGCTCATGGGAGAGATAATTTTTCAAAATATATTTTTGAGGAAATGCTTAAAATGTAAAGGATACCAAACATAAATTTTTAATGTATCCTAGGTTCTTACAAATGATACTAAGCATTGAAACAACGATAAAACTCCTAGGCTCAATGCTAAACCCCAAATTATTTGTAACAATGAAAACGGTTTTAATGGAGAACATAGACCCTGCTACCATCCATGTTAGTTGGTGTCATGTTTGATGCCTCGATCGGGTTGCCGATGAACAACACCCACCTTACCAAGGCTGCTTTCTGAGGAGCCTTGATTTCTATCTCACGGATCAAACACCTTGAAACCGAGGTTAATCCCACCTTCTAGTGGCCAACCATCTAGTCCACCTAGACAAACATTCAAGGAAGACAATGCTTTTGGTAATGATTTTATTGAGTCTCCTCTAGGTCCAATGAAGCTCCTCAAACCATGTATTCCTCCCTGAGCCGAGGATCCTATTACACCGATGGATTTGTCTAGTTTACTTAATGTATGTTCAAAAGGTTGATGACTTGAGCCCAACTAAAGGATACTAGGGAAGAGCTAAAGGAAACTAAACATACGGGTGGTGTTATGGTGAAATTGTTAAAAAGGTGAGATTTGGAGATGAGATTTAAAAGGAGGACAAGGTTGGTTGTATCCGATGATGGGAGGAACAACAAGCAAGTACTATCTTAATCTTGATGCCCTTCATGTACTAGCCTCGGGTCTTTAAGAGAAACCGAGTCCTCATCCGATAAGGCATTCAAAGTGTTTAAGAGAGACCTAAAGAAAGAGAAATTATTTGAGGATGACCTTACATCCGGATTAGTGGATTGTGAGGCCTAATGGGTTATGAAGAGGTTGTTCACGAAAAAAGATTCCGCAGCAAGTGATGGATAAGGTATCTACTCTTTCATCGATAAGTCTTCGCCTAAAAATGTATCCTTGGACAAGTTTATTCCGGATACAATTCCCCGATGTTCCTTCCATTGTCCTTTGGATAAGCTTGAATGTTTGCAATGAGATTGAGTCTACTTTCATGCAAGTAAAGGAAAGGGGTAATGGTTACGGGAAGAAGTGGATTTGGGAGTTGATAAGTCCAAGGGAAAGGTTGTTTAAACTTTGAGACTTCAATGAAAGATAGAATTGTTGGAGCAAGCTCGGCAATCTTCAAGCATTTTTAAAAGAGGTAATGAGATTACACCCAAGGATGAAGGAATTGAATGAGTTGGCATGGATTTTCTTAAGGATTGGAATCACGGGATTTACTAGAAAATTTGCTCAATCAATATTAGAGGTATTTACCGATAACTATGTCCAAGACATAAGGACATTAGTGAATCAAAGGAAGAAGGATGCAAGAGATGAAAGCTAAAGCTAGAAGATAAAAACCTCCACAGCTCAACAAAGATTGCATAGAGGAGATGAAGAATATGAGCTCGCTATCTATAACAAGATGGAGTATGTCATATGTTAAGTCCTTCTCTGAAGTGTTGGTGGAAGAATATAACAAGATCATGGATAGTCGAAGATGGAATTAATCCTTATCAAAGGATGAAGAGACATCCACCCACTTTGAAGGATCCGCAATGAAGAGGGAAGTTCACTAATGCCCCCGAGGTGGTCCTTCACGATTGATTTTCATTGATGTTTTGTCCGAGATCAAGGAGACTTCAAGTGGAAAAAGAGGACCATGATATTGGTCCGTTTCCTCGAATTTCTCAAGATGTTTGATAGGGAAATTAATTTTTCTCCTTCTCCAAAGTTATGGGATATGAGTTTTCCTTGATATTGCTTATTCAAATCTTTTCATTTAAATGCCCAAAACAACCAAGGAAAACCCTTTGTAAATTTTGGTTTTCATTTTTTCCAAACCAAGCAAAACCCAAAAGGTCCAAACGATTAAACCGAGCCAATGGGTTTTAAAATTGAAAGGTAAATTATGTATTTTAAATTTTACCAAAAATGATTTTGGTTTTTTTAAAAAAGTAAGTTCCCCCCGCATTTTGAGCTTTTTAATTGTCCTCAAAGTTTGATTTTACAAAAGTAGGATTATTTGAGCTTAACAAATTGGTTGAAGTTTCAATAACTTTTAGTCCCTTAAACTTACAATTTAGTCCCTTGTTATTTGGATCACATTTAAATTTGTAAAATTTACTAAACCATTTTAATATTGGCCCAAAATAATTGAGCCCAAAGATAAACCCTATACCTTTCATTTATCCAAAACCAAACCAAATTTTAAAATTTAATCTTCCCCAAAAATCCAAAATAAAAAACCAAAAATTTTTTTCCCTTTAAAACCGGTGATAACCCTAATTACCCCTTTAATTAATAATTTAAAATTAAGGACTTTAACACCCCAAATCACAAAGGGAATGACACTTCATATCCGTGTGCTTTGGCCATTGTGTTTCCTTTTGGTGAACTTGATCGATTTGATAAGGTGGAAGGGTTAGGGGTTTGTGGTTCTAGCTCAAAGAAGACAAATTAAGAATTTTGGCTTTAACCGCTTTTATAAATAGACCCTTCCTCTCATTCAAATCTATTTAATTTTTGTATTTTTCCTTTCTTATTAGTTTAGTGGTTATTTACAATTTAATGGTTTAAATGTTTTTTAATAGATTTGTCTAAAATTTCCATTTTAATAGAATTTGATTTCAATTTCAATTGTTTTGCAAGTTTTTGTATCTTAATCGATTTACCTTATTCAGTCTTATTTCAAATTCTAAACTATTTTAATTCTTTAATCAAAATACAAAAAATCCTAAAATATTTGAAAATTAAAAATAATTTAACCGTGTTTTATTAATCCACCATTTCTACTTTCATAGGCATTTAAGCTTTTATAAGCTTTTTGACTTGTTCTTTTTTAAACTCAAATCCAAATTAGCTTAAGTTCGGATGCCCTGTTGGGATACCGTTGTTCTTTGGAGGATTTTAGGTTTGTGGGTTTTGGGTGGAATTTAGTTGGATTGAAATAGGTTGGGTTGGTTGGTTAGTGGTTTAGTTTTTAGTGCAAGATAGGGCTAAAAATTTTTAATTTATATCTGTTTTCATTTTAGATTCTAAAATCTTTAGTCTAATTATATTTTGTCCAATTATATTTTTATTTAATTTATCATTTTTAATTAGTTTTATATGAGAAAGCTTTTTTATTACTTAAAATTGTTAAGATTTTAACCTTAAGGTATTTTTCATTTATAGAATAGTTATATATTTAAATTTTTTAGAAAATAATCATTTAGTCAAAATCATTTGTAAGATTTAGGTTTTTTAAAATGTTGGTGTCTAAGTTGCAAATTAGCTTAAAATTAGTCTAGTTTTGGTTCATAATTAGTCTTATTCTTTCCTTATTAATTTGGATAAATCTTAAGGCAAATTTCAAACCGTTTGAAGTAAAATCATTCTCGCACCATTTTTTGGATTTCCTTGAAATATTTGTATTAAGTCTTTTGGCCAATTTAGGGCCGGGGTTTTAGGAGTTTTGGTTTCGATTGCTTATTTTGGGTTCTTCCCCGAGGGTGTTCCCTGTTTTGTTATTTATTTGGCTTATTTCTAGGTTTTGACTTTACTTTTAATTAGGATTTATTCGGCTTATTTTAGTATACATTAGGTCTTGTTTTTGCATAAATACTTGTTAGCTTATTTTAGTAGCATTTTGAAAGGTTACAAATTTTTTTTTATACAAAAGGGATTTTTTTTCAAATTTTTTACAAAATTTTCCGTAATTTCATAATTTTTTCAACTTTTATATTTTTTAATTTAATGTTTTAATCAATTTTATTGTTTTATTGAAAAAATTGGAAAAGAAAAAATAATTTTTCAATTTTATTTAAGAAAAATTGCTAAAAAATTTTTCCTTATTTTTCACATTTGGTATTTTAAATTTTAATTAAAAATAGTTTAATTAGTTTTTAATTTAAATAAAATAAGAAAAACCAAAAATGTTTTAATTATAATTATTTTCAAATAATTTTTGAAAAGAATTTTAGGTTATTTTAATTAATTTCGATTGCTTTTTAATGCCGTTTAAACGTTTGCTTTTATAGAATTGGTAGTTTCCTTTTCTTAGGATTTATAGTTTTAGTTCCTTTGCTTTCCTTATCCCGTATTTAATTATCTTTTATGCCCCTTTATATTGTCCCGATTATCGAACCGGAGTTAAATTCCATTAACCCGTTAAAACGACCGGAAATACATTCCTTTGTATTTCTTCAAAAATTTTTGTCAAAAGTCAAACAAAATGGCCCCTTTGCCACTTTAGGAGTTTTCGATTCCCCATCCTCGATTTGAAGATCCTTCCCGAAATTTTTTTTTTAAAAATTTTTGAAAACCCAAAAATTAAAAAACCAAAACATTTTCCTAGATGTTTAAAACCTAAAAAATTAAAAAAACCCAAAATAAAAAAGTAATTTATTGGCCACCTAAGGTAAACCATACCGGGTAAAAAATCTTGACAAAATTGATCAAAACGAACTTTGTTGAAATTTTTTTAAGCCACGGCAAATTGAGGAAATTAAAAATAGTGTTTTCAAATATAAAACCCAAAAATTTTCCTTTTCAAAAATTTTTTAAAACCAAAAAAATTTTTTTTATCCCAACCCATAATTCTTTTTTTCCCCTTTAGAACTCATATCATGAACCTTTTTTTTAAAGGGAGTATAAGAGAAACAATTTGTTGCAACCTAATGTTATGGGTTCATGGGAAAATTTCATTTAAAAATTTTTTCCCCGCAAACAATTTTTGATGATTAAAATTTTAAAACTTAAAAAATTTTTATTGTGTTTTAAAACCTTTGAAAAAACAATTTCAAATAAAACAAAAAAATTTTTTTAAAACAAAAAAAAATTGACAAATTTAAATTTAGGAAAATTTTTTAAAAAGGGAATTTTAAAAATTGTTTAAATATTTTTTTAAAAAATTTTTAATAAAATTTTTTAAAAAATTTTCAAAATTAACAAAATTTTAAAAAAAATTTTATTTTAAAACAATTTTTAAAAATTTTTTTTAAAAAAAAACCCAAAAAATTTTTAAATTTTTGTTTTAAAACTTTTTCAAAGGGTTTTTTGGTGGATAAATTTTAAAATTTTTAAAAAAAACCCCTTTAAAAAACCGGCCTTCCCATAATAATGTCTTTTTTTGCCCCGGTTTTTTCCCAAAATTTTAATTTAAATAAATTAAAATTTTTATTTTAAAAAATTTTGAAAAAAAAATTTTTTTAAAAACCCGAAAAAAACATTTTAAAAAGGGTTTTTTAAGGGTGGGAAAAAATTTTTTTTTAAAAAAAAAGGTTTAATAAAAAAAATTTTGTTGTTTAAAATTAAAAAAAAAAAAAATTTCCCGGGTTTGAAGGCCCCGGGTTTTATTTTCCCAATTTTAAAACCAAAATTTAAGCTCTTTCTTTTAAAAAATTTTCCCAAAAAAACTTTTTCCCGTCCTATTTTTCTTAAGGGGGAAAACCATTTTTAAAACCCAAAAAATTTTCTTAGGGTTTAAACAAAAAATAGGGGACAACCAAAAAACCCTTTTAAATTTTACAATTCAAATATCAAAAATTAAGGGGAAAATTTAAAGATTTAAAATTTAATTTTAAAAAAAACATCCGAAACTTATCCTTTTAAAAAATGAAAAAAATTTTTTTTTAAGAAATGAGAAAAAAGGGAAAAATTTAAATTTTTTTATTTTTTTTAAATTTTTTTTAAAATTTCAAAATAAGATGAAAAGTTTTAAAAATTTTAAATCAAAAGTTTGAACCCCTTTTTAAAATTTTAAAAAACCCCCTATTTTTCAAAATTGGGCCTTTTTAGGAAAAACTCCAAATTTTCCCCAAAATTTTTTAGGGGAAAAATTTTAAAATTTTAGCGTGGAAAACCCCTTTTAAAACCTTAAGAAAAAAACCCCAGGGTTTTTGGGGTTCCCCCTTTTTAAATTTTTAAAACCCTTAAAATCAAAAATTTTTTAAAAAAGTTTGAAATCAAATTTAAAAGAACCAAAAAGGAAACGTTTTAAAAAAAAATCCCAATTTTAAATTTATTTTTGAAAGGGCTTAAAAAATTTGGAAAACCAAACCAAAAAAAAAAATTTTGAAATTCCATTTTTAATGGGTTTAATTTAAATAAATTTTTCCCAAAACTTTGGGGTTTAAAATAAAATTTTGGTTTTTTTTCCAAATTATAAAAATTTTAGTTTAATAAAAAAGTTAAGAAAATTGGAAAAATCGAAAAGTTTTGGAACCCAAAAATTTAAAAAACTCCCAAAAACTTTAAAACCCCTTTTCCGATTTGCAAATTTCCCCACCAAAGTACCCGTTTTTAAAGGGAAAACCCCCTTTTTTGGAATAGGAAAATTAACTTTAAAAAAACCCTTTCCCTTAAACCCAAACCCAACCCTTAAACAAAATAAAGGTTTTAAAAAAAAAAAAACCCAACAACCAAATACCCAAAAAAAAAATTTAAATTTGGAATCCTTTTATTTTCCAAACAAAGAAATTAAAAATTTCAAAAAAACCCCCTTAGGAAAAAAAAGGGAAATCCGATAGAAACTGGCCCAAAAAAAAGAAACAATACCAATTAAACAAAATTTAACCAATTTTTAAGAAAACCCGGTTTTCCTTAAAAAAATATAAAAAATTTTCCCCGGCAAACCAAAAGGGAAAACCAAAACAAAAAGGGGAGAAACATCGATTAAACCAAAATGGGAAAATTAAGATTTTTAAAAATAAAGGTTTTTTCCTAACCAATTTCTTTTTGGCCCAAATTGATTTTTAAATTCTTTTTTAACATTTTGGAAAAATTTAAATTTTAAATTTTTTTAAAATGTTTAAAAAAACCCAAAAAAAATTTAAAAAACTTAAATTTCCCTCTTAAAACAAAATGTGATTTTCCAAAAACTTTAAAAAGCCAAATTTAACCCAAAACCAAACAAAGTTTTCGTTTTTAAAACCCTTTGTTTGGATAAATCCAATAAATTAAAAAGGAATTTATTATCCCGGGTTTAAAGAAAGGACCCCCCTTTTTCTTTTTTTAAATTTAACAAAACAAAGAAAAACTTTCCTCCCCGAATTGATTTGCCCGTAAAAAAACCCCTTTTTTTCCCCCCTTTTTAAAACAACCCCTTTTTTAAAATTTGAAAAAGGAAAAACCCCATTATTTCCGTAACCCCCTGGAAATTAAAACAAATTTATGAAGAAGGTTTTTAAATTTAAAATTTCGAAATTTAAGATAAAACCCCCTTTTTAAACTTTTAACTTTGGTTAAAAAATTTTTCAAATTCCCAAAAAAAAGAAACCAAAAATTTCATTAAAGGGTTTTTTTTAAACTGGGGTTTTTTAAAATTTACCCAAAAAACAAAAAAACCTTTTTAAAACTTTCAATTTCAGGGGCAATTTCCAAAAAAACCTTTTAAATCAAAACCATTGGAAAAAATTTGAAAAAAAAAAAAAAGTAATCCAAATAAAATTATTTTATCCCCCAAAGGGTAAATTTAACAAAAACTATTTTTTTAAAAACTATTACCTAAACCGATTTAGCCTAATCGTATGACGAGTTCTTGTTTGATGAGTTGTGGGATTAAGTAAAATCGGTTACCTAAAAGTCTTTTGAGGGTTTTGCTCGAGAATGGGAAAGTTTGCCACATCAAACCCTAAACCGGAGAGACCAACACAGCGAATTCGGGGATGAATTCCTTTTGGAGTGGGCGAATGTGACAACTCGTAATTTCAGGACATTTCATATAGACTAAATTTAGTCTACACATCATTAGTAACATCATTTCATATCAATTTATGCATGGTTTTTGCATTTTACATTAAACGTTTATTTTCTTATTAAATAAACGCTATCGTACGATCATTTATTTTGAACAATTGATCCGACACTTCCAAAAATTATCTCGATATATTTTTATACTTATAATAAGATTATAAAAATAATATTATTAGTTTACCCGGTGTTTCAAATTTATTTTGTATATAAATTGTTATATTTATATAATTACGACGGTTTTCGTAAATACTACTCGATAATTATTATTTCACTAAATATTTGTAAGAAATGTATTTTTATAATTTTTATGACATCGATATATTTTATTTTGTTCCGTTAAAATTTATTTCTAGCTAACGCTACCCTAAATACTTGATTTTACATACAATTTATCTATAATACTTACATTATAATACATTTACTTATACAAAAGTCACCACCCTTCCTTTTTCCTACACATTGTCGACCAAAAACATGACTCAACACTTTTCTACACAAAATATCTCAATTAGACCTTGTCATGTATATTTATTAATTATATACTAACAACTACACATACATAAGATATTATCAAGGTGTAAAAAAAAAACATACTCTCCTCTTCACTCCATTGTAACCGGCCATAAGGAAGAAGGAGCAAGGAAATCATTTTTCTTCAAGTCAAGCTAATTTCACAATCTAGGCATACTCTTAAGTAAGGTTTTGAAATAAAAACCTAGGGTATTTAGGATAATCCTTGTTCATTTAACCTCATCAAGTAACTAGTAAGCATTTCATGTTCATTTTTCATCTTTCATATTCATATTATGTTCATTTTATCATACTTGAGAAAAACTTGCAAGTTATATGGATATCTATACCACTTTAATTGTTTTTAAGTACTATAAATTAATATATATCATCCTATAATTACTCCTTGAAACATATCACTTTTGGTGATATCTAAGAACCCATGACACCCTAAGAAGGTTTATGGTAGGATTAGAATAGCTTCGGAGTTGTTTTGAATTGGTTAGAATAGGTTTTGCGCGAGAAAAACTCATTTCGACAACTTTAGTAAAGGGTCTGATCTTATTTTCGAATTCTGGAATTCTCGACAGTTGATAAAAATATTTGGGCTAGATATTTGGAAAATACACTTTAAAACGAAAACGTGGCCGCTTGAACGGATTAAAACGGAGCTATAACGAAGAAGTTATGAATTTTTCAAGTTGACGACGAAAACTAATTGTTTCAGAAAATTCAGCATGCTGTCTCGACTTTTTACGAGACAAAAATGAGTCTTAAGCGTTATAAAATGTGTCGACTTATCAAAAATATATTAGTATACTTTGATACGAAGCTAAGGACATATAAAACGTAGAAAACGGACTTGTAACGATTAAATTACACGCGATTTAACAAAGTTGCCGTAACTTTATTATATATGAAAAACTAATATATTTCTATTAGACAAATATTACGGCCACGAAGGACCATGTTGAGGGTCATTTTTAACATCAATGGAGTACTTTTTATAACGTGATGTCTTCTAGTAAAAGTAAGTTCGCCTAGCATATTTTCCAAAATGTCCAACCGTTCGTCAAGCGGAGTTGTAATGAATAAAATACGGTCACTTAAACTTTGCCGAAAGTTACCTTAAACGATATTTTGGACACAAGTACCATACTTTACCTATATTTTTCTCCGTGATCGAGACCTCTTGGATGAAAACTTAAATACTAAAACTTTGAGATATTGATACAAGCTTCCCAAAACCGTTGAGTTCGTTTCTTAACACTCGACGTGCAACATTTTACGACTAGATTTTCGAGGCCGTTTTAGTCACTTTCATGAAATTTTCAATGACATTATTTTACGACGGAAAGTTATAATTTCATAATAAATCACTAAATGATTATCGTAGGATATCATTTCAACGTAAATACTTGTAAAGTATTTTATAACATGACGAGATGTCATAAACATATATTTCGACGATAAATTCTATTTTCAAAAACGTACAAGTGGTATAGATTACATGTGGATTTGCATGCACGACATTGTTTCATGATTTACATTAGAACATATCATTCATAATAGGTCACGGTCAGAGGTTGCACTTCATTTCAGTATTGCCATCATATCATCATAATCATTGCACCAGGTGAGTCATAGCCCCACTTTTCTTGTTTTAATACTTTTATTAAACTCTTTGGGGGAGATACATGCTCAACAACTTTTATGGAAAACATGATTATTTGCAAACTATATGTTTATCTGAACTGAA
Source organism: Chrysanthemum lavandulifolium (assembly GCA_022545495.1). Lineage (NCBI taxonomy): Eukaryota > Viridiplantae > Streptophyta > Magnoliopsida > Asterales > Asteraceae > Chrysanthemum > Chrysanthemum lavandulifolium. The sequence goes on from CM040240.1 coordinate 75,176,014, forward strand.
TGTTGTCATACGAAGTAACAGTATCGCCATACTTAGAATTTCTATATCATGAATCATTGAGCTAACTGACTTGGTATGATCACGATCTAACGGACTTGGATAATGTTGAACTAACGGACTTGGTATAGTCATGTACTAACGGACTTGGTACAATCATGGTCTAATGGTCTTGGTATAACATTGAACTAATGGTCTTGGTACAATCCTGAACTAATGGTCATGGAACAATTTGAAACCGTACGAATTATGTGTTATATCAAGCAACTATGGATACATTAAGTTATGCACTATTGTGAATTCATTTGACATCATGTGCTTGAACATAAACTATATCACATTTTGGCAATGGGTTGTGAACACACAGGTTGCAAGTTTTGTATGGGCGGAACTTGGAACTGAGTGGATTCACAATGCCTTTGCTGCATAAACGATTTTGAAAGGCTTTGCATTTCAATTCAAACTCTGTGAACTCACTCAACCTTTGTGTTGACACTTTTTAGCATGCTTTATCTCAGGTATCTAAGGCATTCACTTCATGGCATGCATATGGACACATCATAGAGTCGCGGTGACGACGCGTCTCACTTGGGTTTTATGAACTTTAAAAACATCGTTTGGCTTGTATCAAATTTATTTCCATACATATTGATTTAATTTGGGACCTACACTTTGTAAACTCTGATTATTTTACTAAATCAAACGATGTATTTTCCAAACGACACTTTAGGTCGTTCGATGTAACTGTAACTTTGATGTTATGACAGTCCTCCCCAAGGTATTCCATTCCGCTGCAAAACACGTAATTTGGGGGTGTGACATCAAGGTGCAGGTCAAGAATGGTACTTTGATTTGGACTATCTCACTGACCATTTGGGTTATACTCGTTATAAATCTAACACTTCTGCAGATACACAAGAGCCTTCAATTAACATTGCAGGTTCTTCAGATGATGAGTCAGATTCAGAGAGTGATGAACAAGTCATACATGTTCCTTCCTTTCATTCTAACCACTTTTCAGGTACCAAAATCTCAGCTGCTAATGATGTACGTTCCAGTGATGTGGGGTATGCCGAAGAGCTTGTAAAGCTCCAACGCCAAGAATATGCAGCTAAAGAAGATGCTGAGAAGTTTGGTTACGAATTCTCCAAGGAAACAGAGGAATTTCTTAAGCAGACAACTGAAGAAGCCTGCAGGAACTTTGATGCTGCTGGTAATGTCCTAGTTCCTGCTAGTAGTGTGATGACTCCTGCTGATAATGGAAAGGTTTCCTCTGATATGGTTGTTGCTGATTGTTCTCCTGTTGCTGCTGATTGTACAACTGTTCCTGCTGCTAACTCCACTGCTGACAGTTTGTGTTTTGAAGAGACTCCCACTCCATCTGATTTAGCCAATTCCCACCATTCAACCGCTGACTTAGATGGCATTCATCATCAGTCAAGAACAGGCATTTTTTACTCTTCCTCCTATGATGATGACTTTGGGGCTACCCTCACTAATCTTGCAACATCTGTGGATGTTAGTCCTAATGTCACAAAAAGAGTTAACACAGTTCATCCACGATCCCTTATCATTGGTGATCCTACTTCCATAGTTCAAACTAGAAGCAGGGTCAAGAAAACAACATTTGGTGAATCTGCTTTTCTCAGCTATATAAGGGATCAACATAGGAACAATCATATAGACTATCAACATTGTCTATTTGCTTGTTTCTTATCACAGGTTGAACCTACCAGTATTTCACAGGCAGTGGGTGATGAAGATTGGGTAGCTGCAATGCAGGAGGAAATGCAACAGTTCTTGAATCAAAATGTGTGGGAACTTGTTGATTTGCCTCCTGGTAAATATGCTATTGGAACGAAATGGATTCTAAAATGTAAAAGGGATGCTAGAGGAATTGTGGTAAGAAATAAGGCTAGGTTGGTTGCTCAAGGTCATAGACAAGAGGAGGGTATTGATTATGATGAGGTTTTTGCTCCAGTTGCAAGAGTAGAAGCCATCAGACTGTTCTTGGCATTTGCCTCCTACATGGGTTTTATGGTCTATCAGATGGATGTGAATAGTGCTTTTCTAGATGGAGAGATTGAGGAAGAAGTATATGTCACTCAGCCCAAGGGCTTTGTTGACCCAGATCATCCTGATAAGGTTTACAAGGTGGTTAAGGCACTCTATGGTCTTCATCAAGCACCTAGGGCTTGGTATGCCAGGCTCTCTTCATTTCTGTTGAAACATGGCTATAGAAGAGGTGCTATTGATAAGACTCTTTTCATTAAGAAGAACACCAGGGACATTATTCTTGTACAAGTCTATGTGGATGATATTATCTTTGGTTCCACCAAAGAAGCCTGGTGCAAGGAATTTGAAGAGCTGATGAAGATTGAGTTTGAGATGAGTGCCATGGGTGAACTTACTTTCTTTTTGGGTCTCCAAGAACAGCAGAAATCAGATGGCATTTTCATTCATCAAGAGAAATATGTGCATGATATTCTTAAGAAGTTTGATTTGGAGCTTGTGAGGACTGCAACAACACCATATGAGCCTCCTAAGGCAAAGTCAAATAATGAACCTGATCCTGTTGTTAATGTTCATCTTCTGAGGATCCATGATTGGTTCTCTCATGTATTTGGTGCCTCTAGGCACCGACATAATGTTTGCGATCGGTTGCTTGTTCTAGGCATCAAGTCACACCTTTGACTTCTCATTTGACTGCTGTCAAGAAGATTTTCAAGTATCTAAAGGGACAACCCAAACTGGGCCTTTGGTATCCTAGAGAATCTCCATTTGAGTTGGAAGCCTATAGTGATAGTGACTATGTTGGTGCTAACTTTGATCGCAAATCTACTACTGGAGGATGTCTGATAAGGTTTTAAAATGTACCTTTTTGAGGGGTCATTTAAACCCTTATTTGATCACTTTTGTATCCGTTATTACTTAATATCATTCCTTTTCACTTTTAGGTCTCTTGAAGGCAAATTCTTTGGAATGGCACTTATATGGACGAAAAGCGCGGATATCTGAAGAAAATGGCCAAAGTCAAGAATCGAGACACTCGAGATCTTTGAAACACAAGGGGCGGCATCGGGCTTTATCTGTGGCCGTCGGAGCACTTGTTGTGACGATCTGATGTAAATTGCTTATTTTCAAGTGGCGGTGTCGGGTTTTAAAAGAGTAGGTCGTCGCAACTCGGGCGGCCTAGATTTTATCGAGGCGGCGTCGAGGTGAAGAGGCGGCGTCACGAGCATAAGGTGGCCGTCGCAAGACTAACTTGGCAAAGCGAAACCCTAATGACGGCGACCGGCGTCACAATTCATAAGGTGGCGCCGTCGCGAATGTAATCTTATATATAGAATCCGAATTTTTCAGTTTTCAGTGTGTAGTCTTTTGGAGTAAAAACCTAAACGAAACCAAGGCTTTCTTGTACAGTATTTTAGGGTTCCAAACCCTATCTTACATAAAGATAAGTGCTTTACTTCATTAATTCAATTATGTCTTCAATTACTTGTGTGTATGCTTGCATGTTCTCCATGTCCGGCTAATTTACTTGTGTGTTTGCTTAGGGAATATGAAACTTAATTATTAAATATTGATTGGTTGTCTCTTATCTTAATTGTTAATGATCTAGTAATGCGATAGGTCATTCGTTGTGTAGTTAATGCTTGATTAATTTTTGTGAACCTTAGACTATAACACCTAGAGTAGTTGTAGGCTAAACCATCCAAAGAGTACCTTAGAGTTAGAGTTTATGATTCCTAGAGATTTTGTAGACGAGACCCTTTGGTAGTTTCAAAGAGTTAGGGACAAACGCATACCCTACGACTTTAGACACACAACGCGATTAAGAATAAGGACGTGACAATTCAACCATCAATAGGAGATAATTAAGGATTAGTAAAACCTAAGTAAACACATCTTTAAATCATCATACGAGCACACAATAATTAGACATAGACTACCCTTACCTTAGTTAATTAGATAATTAGATAATAGAGTAATCGGTAGAAATACCAACACCCAAATCCAAACCCCGAGATTCGTACTTTCCAATTTCCTAAAAAACATAAAAAGATAAAAAATAATCTTCCTCAACCCCAACCTTAGCGTAGTAACTTCTCACTAGCATTCCTATTCCCCTAGAGAACGATATCAATTCCCATGGCTTATCCTAATACTACACTACAACGATTAGGTTCACTTTGCCTGGGGTGTTGAAAAACTTGCTCGACGAAAGGAAGTTCCTTTGACCCCGAGCAGCGTGTAGCTTTATCAAGTTTTGGCGCGTTCTTGGGAATAGAATAGCTAGTTAGTAGTCCACCTCGTCTAGGTTTCTTTGTGATTCCTATCAAGTAAATTTTTCTCATTTTTTAGCTTCCTTGTAGTCTATCCCCCTTCTTCATGACCTTTGTTCGTAAAACCCATCACTCACCATGATACGTGTCTTCCACCAAAGATTCTTCACACTACCCGTTCCCAATCCCGAAATTGAAAACGCAATCCCACAAAACCCTTCACCCGTCCACCATTTTGGAAATCACTTAGGGCATAATGAGATAAATTGGCAACAACAAAGTCCTTTCTATGACTCAGATTCCAATGAGGATTTTGATTATGGTGAAGCACTTGACAACGGGGACGTCATTAATGAAGCTAGTTTTAAAATAGAAGAAGACCCCTCCCAATGTTTTGACCCTAGGTGTAGAATTGAGAAAGATAGCCCCTTTAACATGCAATTCCATTGCAAAATAGGATTAGAAGGGTTCGATGCTTACTTGAATTCATTCTTGCCTTTGAACTTAATCTCAAGGGACCTATACAATAAAATCAAGATCAATGAGTTAACTTATCAAGGGAACAATGTTGTTGAAGCAGTCACTCATTTGCATGTGTTTGTTGGAAGTTTTGCTTATTGGGTAGAGTTCATGGTCTTAGACGACTTAGGAGAATTTATTGATAAGGACCTCACTCAAGTAATTTTTGGAAAACCTTTCAAAAGAATGACTAGGTTGAATGAGCGAATGATTGATGGTCTAATTACATTTTCGATGAAGTTGAAGACTTTATCTACCAAATGCCACGTGCTCATCCTAGGTTTAAACACAAGGATATTGAGGCATGTAATAGAATGAACCCTATTCCATTGCTTAGTGAGAGAGATAAACAACGTGGACTTAGGCATACTTATGAAAAAAATGAGCGGTACTATAAAAAATGCCTAGAGTTAGGAGATGATTACAAGAAGAATGAGAAAACATTGGAATGGCTTAGGAATGGGCACATAAGCGTGCACGAGACAACGTAGGAACACGACTTCGAGTCTAGCTACAAGACTCATAAATAAAGAAAATCGCTTCGTGGGAGGCAACCCATGCTTAATTGTTTGCTTGTTAGTGTCGTATATCTTTCATTTATTGTTTATTCTCATGTTTAAATTTGTAAAAATGCTTTATTTTGTTTTTTACCTCGTCTTAATTGCATATAAAGGTATTTTACATAAAGGATAAGTGTAGGGAAGATTACACACGTTTTCAAAAGAAACGTAAACATAAGAATAACAATTAATTAAAAGATATATATGTGTGTTTGTTCGAGTCAAATGCTTGTATCGAGTCATAATGGATGTTTTGCAGAAATTTTTCCATTCTAAAGATGTAAATTTTCCGAATTTTTCCGGAAAATTGAAGAACGATTTTGTCGGGATAACTGACGGCGTCGAGATCGCAACGGGCGTCGAAAGGAGTAAAACAATGGATCACTTTTTTTTTGTTTTCTGAGCTACTAATAAATTTTTGGAATTTTCTAGGTCTTAATTTTCTAGAAATTCTGTAAACATCCATTCCACAAGCATTATATCTTAGTTTAGTAGAGTCTTATATATATTATTACCGCCGATTTTACACGAAGGTTTCGTTCGTTTTCTTCAAGTGTGCAGGTTTTATTTATCAAGAAGAAGATACATAAGGTTGGAAGGAGCTTTTCACGCATACATTCTTCTTGGAAAGGATTTAACCACTACTTCACACACGGATCCTACCGAACTAGTCAGGGGAGTATTAGTTTCTTTCATTTTTAATTACCTTCTATTATCACAACTTTGATACTTTTGAGGAACATTGGGGACAATGTTCAGTTTAAGTGTAGGGAGGGAAAATAAAACGGAAACTTTGAAACTATGCTTATCCTTGACTATTTGCTTTGTCCAATTGTATTTGTGTAATAAACCATGAGAAAATGTCGGTTAGGGTAATTTTGGCACCAAATTTAAAAATTTTCATGACATATAGGAGTGGGCCATTAGTCTTAACAAAAGCGTCTCACGGATAGGAAGTTGCATGACTAGCACAAAAATCCTTTACCACCTAAATTCCACCCAAAATGTGAGGATCGCCCTTAGATTAGTAGGAATTAAAGCATTCATCTTTAATGCTTAGAGTGTGAACCGGTAGTATAATAGATTCTAGAACTTGTTTTGTGATGCATTCCGAGATTGCTAGTAATACTACACTTGTGTAGTTAGGAATAACTAAATGATAAGAGGCATTAGGATAACCCTTGTTTGATACCCGTAATATAATTACTTCTTCCACATCGGTTGAGTAATTCCCCCACACCTTTGCGTTGTACTCATCTTTAGTACATGATACCCCTAGTTAACCCCTCAGAGCCTATCCTTTTCGTGGTTCTCGTGATGTTTCAGTTTTCCGGAATATCAATGAAGAGCATTGTTTACACCCCACCCCCAAATATACACCCAAATCGCCTTAACCTACCTTGTATGCACTCACTTTTAGTGCATTATTGTTATCACCCCAAACCCTTAGTTCAATTATCTTATTGCTTGCATAAGTTGCTAGGTCGAGTCATATCCTTTGTACACAGTTTTGGGATGATTGGGACTCACGGGAAAAGTTAAAGTTTATTAAATGACTAAAAGGGAACGTTACAAATTCCCTTTATTTGCGTAATAATGTATTCCAAGTGTTTTGATCTTTTCAATTCGGGTCAAATTAGTGTTAGAGTAATAAAAACTCAAGTGTAGGGATGTGCCTATAAATCCCTATCATTTTGATGTTACCGTAGAGGATGGTAGAGTAAAAGTGTATGAAAAAAAAATCGAAAAAAATAGAAAAAGAGAAAAGAAAAAAAATAGAGTGTTCAAAAAAAAACATACGGGCTACCATCCTTCATCTATCTTTAAATTTATGTTTGTTTGTTTCAGTTATCTAGAGTTTAGAGTGTCGAGTCTTGGCTTAGCAACGCCGTTCTTCGTATGCTTGTAACATAGAGATTTTTGACTTGCCACCACTAAATAGCCTATCCCACCAAACCCTTTGTTTCCCTACCGTAAGCCTAACATTACAACCCTTTAAAGACCTCTTTGATAGTCTTTCCTAGGTGCTTACGCCAAAGCGATGGACGTTTGATCTATTCTCAAGCCTATGGTAATCTATGTACTAGGACCGGTTAATGAGTGTTTATCCTCCATTTCCAACTTATTATATTTCATATACACCGAGAGATGTGAGTATCCAAACACCCCATGTAAGGTGCTAGTATGTAATTCCGTGCTTGTTATGACTTTCTGGGGCTTATATGTGTTGTGGATTGTTTTGAACCAATGCTTCATGACCCCTAACTTATAAATTAATTGGCTAAAAGCACATTTGCTTGAGGACAAGCAAATACCAAGTGTAGGGATATTTGATAAGGTTTTAAAATGTACCTTTTGAGGGTCGTTTAAACACTTATTTGATCACTTTTGTATCCGTTATTACTTAATATCGTTCCTTTTCACTTTTAGGTCTCTTGAAGGCAAATTGCTTGAATGGCACTTATATGGACGAAAAGGCGGATATCTGAAGAAAATGGCCAAAGTCAAGAATCGAGACACTTAAGTCTTTGAAACACAAGGGGCGGCATCGGGCTTTATCTGTGGCCGTCGGAGCACATGTTGTGACGATCTGATGAGCCAAATTGCTTATTTTCAAGTAACGGTGTCGGGTTTTAAAAGAGTAGGTCGTCGCAACTCGAAGGCCTAGATTTGATCCAGACGGCCGAGGTGAAGAGGACGGCGTCACGAGCATAAGGTGGCCGTCGCAAGACTAACAGCCAAGGCGAAACCCTAATGACGGCGACCGACGGCGTCACAATTCATAAGGGGCGCCGTCGCGAATGTAATCTTATATATAGAATCCGAATTTTTCGGTTTCGGTGTGTAGTCTTTTGGAGTAAAACCTAAACCGAACCAAGGTCGTCTTGTACAAGATTTTAGGTTCCAAACCCTATCTTACATCAAGATAAGTGCTTTACTTCATTAATTCAATTATGTCTTCAATTACTTGTGTGTATGCTTGCATGTTCTCCATGTCCGCTAATTTACTTGTGTGTTTGCTTAGGAATATGAAACTTAATTATTAAATATTGATTGGTTGTCTCTTATCTTAATTGTTAATGATCTAGTAATGCGATAGGTCATTCGTTGTGTAGTTAATGCTTGATTAATTTTGTGAACCTTAGACTATAACACCTAGAGTAGTTGTAGGCTAAACCATCAAAGAGTACCTTAGAGTTAGAGTTTATGATTCCTAGAGATTTTGTAGACGAGACCCTTTGGTAGTTTCAAAGAGTTAGGGACAAACGCATACCCTACGACTTTAGACACACAACGCGATTAAGAATAAGGACGTGACAATTCAACCATCAATAGGAGATAATTAAGGAGTAGTAAAACCTAAGTAAACACATCTTTAAATCATCATACGAGCACACAATAATTAGACATAGACTACCCTCACTTTATTTAATTAGATAATTAGATAATAGAGTAATCGGTAGAAATACCAACCCCCAAATCCAAACCCCGAGATTCGTACTTGTAGGATCGTAATATTTATTGTGTTGATGATTCGGGTGGTCTTGGATGATCAAAATACATGTTTAACATTTTAGAGAGAGAAAGTAGAGAGAGAGGGTGTTCTTGCTAGAGGTTTACACAAAGTATGGAATATTAGATTAATGAGAGCACCACCCTTCCATGGATGGAAGGGTATTTATACTACACAAGACACGACCTCTTATCGGCTGTGGATCGGGGATACGATGGGTAAAGACCCGTCCTTCCTCCACGGTGTTGCACTATGCTAAACTAGACTAATAACTAACTAATAAAACAATAAATAACGTAACTAACGACAAATCTACGAGCTAACTTATGCTAGATAATATTTGGGGTGACCGACTCTTCACTATGGAATTTTCTAATTCCTAACAATCTCCCCCTAAGGGAGGTCACCCCATGTTTTACATTTCGAATCCTAGCATACTATTCTTGACTTTGTTCTTGAGCTCGTAGACTTGAATTCTTCACTTTCACAATCTTTGTGCTTTAGCAATGACTCTTCATAGTCCGCATATATTGTACTTTTAGTGGAGGCCTTTAACTGATCCACATCTTTGATGATCTTCGAGCTTTCTTTGAGATCATCAGCCACAGTAAATCTCTCTGGATCATCCATAGTTGTGTTGCCTTCATGTGATGTTGTGACTTTTGGACCGACATGCTCACACTTTTGAATCATGACATCTTTCCATCGGAGTAGCGGAAGCCTTACTGGTTCATGATATTTGCGGTGACGAAGCATAGTATGAAATATCGAGCCGGTTATGTAGATTTGCACCATCATGATTTCTTCAAATTAAGTGTGGATCTTGTGAGCATGCGGCTTTGGATTGACCGCTCAATTCGATCACCGCAACCGTCGGATGTACCGCAAACAACAGTTAGCAATAAAACACGAAAGTATCTTTGATCACTTTCATTGAATAGAGGTACACGACCCACGGTTCCCGTTGATCGATTACAAGTATCTTGCTGTGATCGGTAGGATTCCTAAGAATCTCCTTGACGGGGTTTCGCAATGTTCTAGTTGTTCTCAAACCGAACGTCTCAAAGAAGACAACACGGAGTGAGTGAACCAAAAATTGAGATTCACCGATTGATGAAAATGATTTGAAAACAATCGCGTATTGCTTGAAGAAAGAGTTTTGCAATGACGAAGGTTTTATGAGAAAGATCAATTTTCAATCAAAATACTTTTGTATTAGAGAATGAGTACACATTCGACGTGCTAGCGAAAAGAAGAGATTCGCACATCGAACGGTTTTCTAAAAGTATTTTTCAATCGATATACTTTTGAATTTGAAATGAATACACATTCAACGTGCTAGAGAAAATAAGGTTTGCACATCGAACGGTTTTCCAAAAGTATTCGTCAATTCCATTCTGGACCAAGGTTGATTCAAGACCGAATCGCCCCATTGTTTCTATCCGGTTGTCACAAGTTTGATCTTACGAGAAGATCTCACATGTCACCCACCAAGAGCTTGTTTGAAGTTGGCTCTAAAAGGATTTCCATCTTCATCGTGAATACTTTTACATACCACTCATATGTTACGCAATACCACAAGGATAATCGTGGGACTCTTAATATATACTTACTTTCCACATTGAGTGAAACAAGAAGTCTTCATTAATTTAGTGTCCTAATGAGATATTGTGGATGATCTCTTGGCTCTAGACTCAATAGTGCACATTTGGTTCTGTCTTGGGAGACTAGGGAGAGGGTCTCTACTTCAATATCAACCATCTCTAAGAGAAAGTCGATAGATTATGTCGGTTCCCGTGAGAATGAAACAAGCCCTTTTAAGAGGAACTTGAGTGGCTTGGGAAGATTAGTGCGATCGTCCTTTGGGTCCATGACGTCTTGTCTTCAATACCAGTGTTACCTTAGTAACAACCAAGAGCATATGTATTGAACTCGGTTTACGCCTAAGGTTGAATTAATGGAGGGTTATTTCTTTTCACCCTTTTCACATTCAGTTCTTTTTCATTCTTCAACCCCTTCAGTGCTTACCGAGACTTCATAACTAGAACCTTGTTGGGTTTATTCCAGTACTAGCTCTGTCTCAGTCCGCACTCTTCCCATATTCTCATTTTTCTCCTTTTTCATCATACCTAAGGACTCTACACTATCTAGTGGATTGTCCCTGGGTAGATCCCTCCGGCTCTGGCGGGATCGTGGGAACGAATACCTAACCTAACCATCCTTATAACACCATGCATAAAGTAAAATGGTCGGTCTTTTGGTACAGTTCATTCTTCCTTGAAACCAATTGAAAAATCATTTGGAAAAACAATCAAGGTACTTGTGATACGAGATCAAAGCATTTTGTACCCTAATAGTTTTGATCATTTAGAAAAACTCCCCCTCAACATGTGCATATGATTTAGAAATTGTTTAGCACAAGGAGGCAAGAGGACTTTGAAATATTTTCTTTGATCACAATTTTCATACGAAAAAGCCATTTGATTTTCATGGTAAAATTCTCCCCTCAATATGTGCATAGGATATTTGAAATCATTTTTATCACATAGAGGCAAGAGTTCTTTGAAGCACATCTACGATTACAAAAGCCATTTAAGAAACCATTTGAAACCTCAATCAAGGTACATTATGTTAAAACATAAAAGCTTTTGTACCTCGATAGTTTATTTTCTTTTAAAATGCTCCCTCAATATATGCTTCGAGATTCGAAAGCGTTTAGCACATACTGAGAGAGCGACTGCACAATTGAATCAAAACGATCACCTTTTATCAAATTTCATTATTAAATCACAAATTCTCCCCGATCAAAATATCAAACCCTTTGAGATTTTGGATCTCAAGTGATTTAATCGGGTTTGGAAAACATGGGAGAATATGTGGCGAGTTTAAATACTCATCTTGTTTTGGATAAATCCTCCTCCTCAACATGTGCATTGTGTATATTGAAATCGTTTGGCACATGGAGGCGGAGTGCCTTTAAAGGACTAAAACCAATTCCATTTAAACAGATAAGAGATTTAACTCACGATCTCTACCCCGATCAAAATTTCTAACCTGTTGAGATTTGTGATCTCAATTGATTTAAATCATTTAAAAGATTTTGGGGAAAGACGTGGCAAGATTCAATTTTGACAGATGACAGATAAGGACCATTTTAAGACATTAATGATTGTTAGTGTCAGGTATGATTGTTTTAAGAGATCTTTAAGTAAAATAAAACAATTTCACAATCAAACAAGAACAGAAAAAATTTCATTTTGACAGATCTTTGAGTTTTAAAGAAAATCATACCATGACATAACATTAAATCTTTAGATCACCACTTTTTGTAGTACAAAACGGAACTTTTGTGAAGAAATATCGTTTGAAAATATTTTATTTTAAATCACGCTCCCCCTCAATCCATGACCGTAGTCGATAATTGAGTGACTCAAGTTTTGATAAAATGAAGTCCGGTGATTTTCAAAATTAAGTCCAAATAATTTTCAAAACAATATTTTCCACTTTCAAAACAATTTAATCAGATTTATTCAAAATTGTTTAAAAATGGTATCCTGCACAAAGATACATTAGTGGTTGAGAAGCTTTTGTTGTTGTTGCTGAGGGTTGGAAGAAAAACCGTCTGCAGATGCAGTGAGACTTCTTCTTACGTTGCATTTTGAATGCCAACTGAGGTCAAATTAAGTTCCGTTTCTTTAATCACTTAGAAGAAAACCATCTTCTGATGCAGTAAGACCTCTTACGTTGCATTTATGCCAACTCTCCATTGAAGTCCAATTAAGCTCCGTTTCTTCATTTGTCAACCCAAGAAATAGTTACCCTTTCCTTTCGGCATCCAATCATCTTCATTAGTGGGATCCGGATCGGGAACATTCTTTTATACCAATATACATGCATACGTTAGTGAACACACATACAAATATATGGTGGTCGACATCACCCAAACAACAATCGACTAATTCAAGTCAATTCAACATATCAAACAGTTCATATAAGGCATGGGAATAATGTTCATCAATCTATAATCATCTAAACCTAACAGTCACATCCTAGAAACCTAGTCCTTCAACATAGGCAATTATATTTTTCATATAAGCACGTAGGATGATTAAGAAAGCCCGTTAGATGATGTAAATATAAAAAATATTCTTCCCCTCAATCAATGACTCATTTTTCTGAAAAGGTTTGAAGGCGCTGAAGTCATTGATTGAGTTTTCAATTTTTACTAAAACTCTGAAATTGATTGATTTTCAAGCAACTCATTTTCCACCATTTTTGAAAACAACAAATATTTTTCGAAGAATTTTAGACGGAAAAACATTTGTGTAGGAACAATGATCCTTGACATACTTTCCTCATATTGTTTTTAGGATAAGTGCAAATTTTGTGAAAATCGTTTAAGCGTAGCACTTTCCTTTCTTGAAAAGCGGGTTGCTATCGAAAATAATAGCAAGCCAATTTTTGAGCGGGTTCTGATCGATATAATCGTAAGCCATTTTGAAGCCCGGTTCTGATCGAAATAATCAGTAAGCCATTTTTGAATCGGGTTACGATCAAATAATCGTAAGCCATTTGATTTGTGACATGTTTTGAAAAAGAATATTTACACCTCCTGCTCGAACTTCATCTATGGTCCCGTGCCATTATTGAATGACATTTCTAAGACCGTAGATGTTATCGATACCAGAAGACATGTCTAGGAAAACATATTTTTGGTATTTTTGAAATTTTCTGATTTTTATGGGTTTTTGAAGGTTTTATATTTTTCTATTTTCTTTTGTTGGTTTTATATTTTTGTATTTTGTTTTTCAGATAAATATATACAAAGATAGTTTAGATGATATAGTTAAAGAAGATGATGATACGAGTACCGAGATAAGGATATCGAGCAGCCCCGTTGTAGAAGATAGAAGTCATCATCCCTAAAACTTTCACCACCAAAGCTTCCGAGGCTCTTGCATTGAGAGAAATTGAACCATCCGAAAGTGAGACTCGCGACTTCCCCAAACCGAAAATCCTTTGGATGAGCAGATTCAAGCTCTATTTCAAGCTTTCCTTAGCCGGTGCAGAGAAGCACACCATTATCATAAATCCATTGCTCCTTTTAAGAACGATAATCGAGGATCTCCACTGGGGTTATATCATCAAGTAGAAGAACGAAGCGTATCATCCCACATTTGAATACCTCTTCTCAAATTTCCTTTCTCTCAAGTCTCAAACGATCCATTCCAAAAGGTGTCAAGAGAACACTTCCCCATGTAGTTGAAAAGATGCGATCGGTCTCTTAGACTAGAGCTCACGAACCCGAACACACAAACCGAAGACAAAGAAACTTATACCATCAAGTAGCAGTTAAGTCCAATAGCTAAAGAATAACCCGATGTATACTTTTCTCTCCTCCTCGAAGAAAGTGCATGAAGCTCAAGAACCCGGTACCGAATGCCCAAAGAGGAACAACCGATAACATTGAAGAAGCGGGCGAATCATCGATTATCTCTGCGGATGACAATCTCTGGATGTCCCTCCGGAATAAGTGATTATATCTACGAATCACATATTAAGCCCTCAAGTGAGACAATGAGCATCCCCAATGTACACAATCTCTATCATCACACACTTGTGTACCTCTTTTATCTTCAGAAACTTTCTATTACATCACTTCCCTCATGTAGTTGGAATAATAACACAAAAAGCCTCGATGAGTAAAACCTTGAGAATCTCTGCGGTCATGACAAATGTCTTCCCGGGATATCTTCAATCACTTAGAAGAGTTAAGTTCATCAAGTTTACTCGCCATGAGTCAAACCTTGAGTTTCTCTGTGGTAATAACATTTGTCTTCCCGGGATATCTTCAATCACTTAGAAGAATTAAGTTCATCAAGTTTACTCGCTTTGTGTTTAGATGTGAGTCTCCTTCCCCGTTTCTGGTTTTGATGATTCGAATCAACAACACATAATAAGCCCGTATACTAGAAATTTGAGAAGAACTCTTGAACGCTTGTGAGAATCAACTTGTCAAGACTCTCTCGACTATTTTTATCAACCCTTATGTAGACAATTTGAAGTGACCATGAAGAAGAAAACCCGATATACCCTACTTGAAACTGAAGTCAACTTCCCACATTTGTATCTTAAGCTTGCACCCAATGATGGAAGAACGGTGTCGAAATTTATGCTTCAAGCAAATCTCTAAGTACTCACTACCCAAACAAAGTATGAGACATTAACACCTCTTGCGATTATCCACACCGTCATATCGTGTGACATTGAGTAAAACAAAGTAACTCCTAATAGTGATAGTTAACGGTCTTCAACCATCCACCTCATTGCTGGTAACTAGATAAACCAAGTCTTCAACTCAAATTCTTAAGCCCGAGCAAGTTATCAAATAAGAACACGCCTTTGTGAAAGTCAACTTCAATCTCAAATAAGTGATAAATGATTAACTCAAGTAATCAACTTGTGTCAAATGTCCAATACGAGAATTAGTCAATAACAACGTCTCGAGGAGTCATCACTATGAGAATATGAGCAAGTCTAATTGGGGATTGAATCGACTTATACCACACTCCCAATTAGTGCTCTCCCTAAACCGACAATCTGCTTGATAAATGCCCGATTAAGAAGAAGTCTTTAGATCGTTAAATGCAACTCGTCTTTAGTCTTCTAACATGTAGCGAAAAATGTAGAATGATCAGACTCGACCTTCTTCAAGATTGTTCGGTTGGGAATAGATAGTTAACATCTTCAACTCACACCAAAAGCATCCCACCAAAAGCATCCCAATTAACTTACATCTTGCAAATCCCTTAACTAAAATCTCTCCCAATCAAACAAGAATGAAAGATGTTCATCAAGAAAATCGACAATAAGGCATAGCGAACACACACGATGGTAACGCCAAACTACCAATCACATCAAACAAGAACGAGAGATTGTTCGAATCATCATGTTGATGTATACGTGAGGCATTAACCGGAAGCACTTTGTCGATAAACTCATCAATCCGGTGAAGATGTCAACCAACGGCTCTTAGAAGAAAAACTCCATGTGAAGATGACCCGATAAGAAGAGGCTCGGTTCTTACATGAGTTTAGAGCCGTATGACCATTTATATTCTCAAATATCAATCAACAATGCAAAAATTCACACTTCTTCTCCCCTCAAGAATTGCATACCGAGATGCCATTCTTGACTAAATAAGTGAAAATCATCCGAATGTTCTATTCACACTTCTCTCCATAAAATCGACACATGATGTCGCCATCTTCATTATAATCGAGCAAGTGGAATGAGAAAACAATCGGTGGTAGCCGGTTCACTTGATGACCAAGCGCATGGAAAAGTATGAAGCATGTTGATGAGAATGGTCATAATAAGAAGATTTCTCTTCTTGAAGATAAAGCGCCTTTGAAGCGTACACTTTTCTTTTCTTTAGAGAGGCGAGGCATGAACTGTAGTGTTCATACGTCATAATCTCTCTCTTTCAACATCTCTTTTGGCAAAACATGTACTCAACCCATTATCATTCAAGAGGCTCTTTGTTGTGACGGTGATGGAGAAAACCCAATATGATGAATTTGACCGTGAAGTAAACTAACCCGAACTCGTGACTTAAACTTGCACATATGTAACAAAGAGCGGTGACGATTTCCATTAGCATCTCTAAGTACTCTCTATGTACTCTATACTCTTCAACCAACCAACCATCAAGTATAAGGCGTACATTACCTCTTGAAAATCCACAATTGAATGTGACCTTTGAGCACTACAATGTAACTCCTTAAAGTGATAGTTATTTTGTAGTGGTAAGAGCCCAATTCCCCCAAGTGGTAAAAGAAAAGGTAAAAGACACCCAACAATAACTAGATTTCCAAGTCTTCGTTTTTTATAATAAGCTCGAACAAGGATCATGAAGAATCTTCATCCAACCATCCCCGATACCTTCAGATACTAAGTACACTCGCCCGTGATAATTCACTTCAACCTCAAATAAATAATAGTGGATTAACTCCGTTGTCACATCTTCTTAGTTAAAAGCTCAAATCTAGCCTCTTTTGACGTTTTAATTGAACTATGATAATGGCTTTCATCCCGACCATGGTATAAGTACATAGCCCCGTAAAACCAAGTAATAACCAAACTGTCATGACGAATATCCAAACACACATCCAATTTATGAAGCACGCCCTTTTATCCCTTATTTGAAGCAGAAACTGTAGCACCAGCATCAGATAAGATCTCGAAATACACTTTCCTTTTCTCAAGGATGGTTCCATCATTACGGGATTTTACAACTCTATGGTTTAAACCGAAAAATAGATTCTTTCGCGGGATTTTACAAAAACCAAGAATAAACCATAAGATAGATCCGGAAATGCACTTTTCTATTACCAGGATGTTTCCATTGTCACGGGATTTTACAAATCTATGATTTAAACCGAGAAATAGGTTCTTTCGCGGGATTTTACAAAATCAAGACAAAACCGTAAACAATGTTCAGCTTGAATGTGTTATGAAAACTTTGGTTTCGGTGAATATCTGTTTTTTAGGGGAACGTGCAGCGGTTCATCAACAGTTCATTAACCAACATCAATAGAATCATCAACCATCTAGTAAACACATTGGTAAACACGTCATTCACGCAATCTGTCTTCACATGCAGTGACCACATGGAGAAGTAAACCCGATATATCAAACTCGAACATGACGTAAAATTCCCCAGATTTGTTACTTAAACTTGTACTAATTCTCGTGAACAAGAAACGGTGTATCCAATGTACAAAACCTCTTGACATTCTCAACTGAGTGAGACACCGAAGTGATAGCTACATTTTGGGTTAAGCGAGAAAGAATCACAAAAGTAACTAAATAGCCAAGTCTTTATCACACTCAATAAATGCCCAAACAAGTCATCTTGGCGGAAGGATAGAAAGAAAGAAGGCGAAATAAGTAAACGTGCCGGAAAACCTCACATCAAATCCGAATAAAATACCGTCCAAACAACCCCGTAGTCAACTTAGTACCAATAACAATCCAAGCCGTGACATATTACCTTTCGTGAAAATGTATATACCAAAGTACCAAGCCTCATTACCCAACAAATCTTATCATCACACCAACTCATATCGACAAATCCAAGTTCTCATAGATCTCGTATCATAAAATCTCATGATTGTCAAATCTTATAAACAAATAGCATCATCAACTTACAACTCGCATCCTATGAACACTTAAATGACTCCTGATATAATAAAATATTTAATCCGTCCCAAGAAATCATTTTTAGTCCATAAACCCAAAACAGAGCACGAGTCCAAGTCCAATTAAACCATTTGAACCGACCCATCAATACCACACAAATGATACCGGTCAAGAACCTCGAACTCATAATAGATTATTTAAGCCGTGAATAAATACCCCTCCTGAGTAAATTAAATCTTACCAAGATACCACTTATCCAATTTAATCAATAAATAATACTCAGTATTTGTGTTGATACAACCTTGGGTAGCCATATCAATATACGTTCATTTTAGCACTCACGACTTACAATCTTATTCAAACATCAAACAAGTATCCGGTCCAATCTAATTCAACATAACATACCCAATGTCAACTTTAAATACCAAATTAGCCCATGAAAACAACAATCGGCCCAATGCACTAGACATTCACATCAATCCTTGTCCAAGCCCACATGTTAATCATAATGCCCGTTAAGAATGTTAGGCCCGATCAATTCAACAAATCGGATACCCTAAAAATTTGGGAGTATAAATTTCCTCATATCACATACATACCAACCCTAATAAATCTCTCCTTAACCCTAAGTAACTCACATAAACTCCTGCGCCCCATCTCGTGACTCTCCTTTCACCAAACCCTAATACTCCTCACCTCAAGTTAATACGCCTCCCATATTATTC
Organism: Chrysanthemum lavandulifolium; assembly: GCA_022545495.1. NCBI lineage: Eukaryota > Viridiplantae > Streptophyta > Magnoliopsida > Asterales > Asteraceae > Chrysanthemum > Chrysanthemum lavandulifolium. Next base: position 75,194,819 of record CM040240.1, read on the forward strand.
TCACCACAAATCGGAACCCACAAACTCAATCAATAATATTAACCATATCTCATGAACACAATCTAATCTCTTTTATGGTTACATGAATCCAAATCAAACCATTATCAAACCTCATAATAATCCGAATCAGGTTCTAAACTCCACAGGGATGGCTGATGCTCTCTAGACATGACTTCGCCACAGTGATGGTTGTGAGTCCTTCATTAATACCACGTGGATGGTACCATGGTCTTGCATCATGGCAACAAGGGTATCATAAGCGGTAGGTTACAAATAATTGACTTGTGTTTTCATGTGATTGTTATTTGAGCGAATCTTAGATAGTGAATAACATAATTGTTATGACACTATCTTCATTTTTCGTATAGTAATTGAAGCATAGACTTCACAAGAATCGATGATGAATGATTATCGTGTGATAAATCCGTGATGATCTTGATTATACAAAATTATCACGATAACAATTACGAGATAATTGATTTAGTTAGAGTCTAAGGTGCGTGAGGATATTTATCTTTCGTGTAATTGTTCTAGTAAAGGACCTTGTGTATTTGAAATACCACACGAAGAAAAGATCCGAGATCGATTTGATGATAATTTTTATGTGTCGAGGCGTAATCTGTGATGATGAATATTCTTGTGCAAAGACCCTTGATTGTCTTGAGTTATTCCTTTGAATAAGCGAATAAATCGAGATTACACGATGATTGGTTTTCATTTTGATACGGTTTTGAATACATGGACCGATGATGTTAAGCACATAGGTCGAGTCGTTTTGGTATTTGGTTTTGAGGTCTAGAGGTCGTGGTCAAGTCCTCTCATTCTTCATTTCGTCTTTATCATGTCCAAGTCGCTAGCCAAATTTTGAAACAATTCGCTACCCAATTTTTCAAACCAAGTCGCTCATTTGTTGACTCAATAGTCAAGTCGCTAGAGCTTATCATACATGACCCAACTCGCTAACCCAACTCGCTAGGTCAACTCGCTAGGTCAAGTCGCTAGGTCAACTCGCTACGACTTGTAAAGACAAGTCGCTAAGAAAGATACATTGAATCTGGACTGGTTAGTGACAAGTCGCTAGCATGAAATATGACTTTTCCGATGAGTTTTTCCGACTTATTTTCCGGCCAGCTTCAAATAAACCCAGAAAATATAGAAAACTGCATAAAAGCTGCATATTTTAGACTGTTTGACCATGTAATTTACCAGTTTGACCACGTGAAAGACTAGATAAAAAAAAGAGTAGGCACTTGGACAAAGTTTACAAAATAGATTCAATGCATACATGGACAAAAATGCAGATTTGGACACAAGATGAAACTAGTTAAGACCCAAGACCAACAGAAGAATACCAAAGCAAGTTAAAAAAACTTTTTACCCAAAAAAACGTGTTCCGACCATAAAAACGTATCAAAAACCAGTTACAAATAAATATCAAAACCACAAGAAATCATCAAAACACAACAACCTGTCTCTGATGCCAATTGTAGGATCGTAATATTTATTGTGTTGATGATTCGGGTGGTCTTGGATGATCAAAATACATGTTTAACATTTTAGAGAGAAAGTAGAGAGAGGGTGTTCTTGCTAGAGGTTTACACAAAGTATGGAATATTAGATTAATGAGAAGCACCACCCTTCCATGGATGGAAGGGTATTTATCTACACAATACATGACCTCTTATCGGCACGTGGATCGGGGATACGATGGGTAAAGACCCGTCCTTCCTCCACGGTGTTGCACTATGCTAAACTAGACTAATAACTAACTAATAAAACAATAAATAACGTAACTAACGACAAATCTACGAGCTAACTTATGCTAGATAATATTTGGGGTGACCGACTCTTCACTATGGAATTTTCTAATTCCTAACAGTACTTTTCAATTTCCTAAAAAACATAAAAAGATAAAAAAATAATCTTCCTCAACCCCAACCTTAGCGTAGTAACTTCTCACTAGCATTCCTATTCCCCTAGAGAACGATATCAATTCCCGTGGCTTACCCTAATACTACACTACAACGATTAGGTTCACTGCCTAGGGTGTTGAAAAACTTGCTCGACGAAAAGGAAGTTCCTTTGACCCCGAACAAAGCGTGTAGCGTTATCAATTTCAGTTCTTGGGAAGGAGATTGATCTCTTGGCAATGCAAAAAGCAGACCATAGTGGCTACTTCTTCTACTGAAGCTGAATATGTGGTTGCTGCTAGTTGTTGTGTTCAGGTACTTTGGATTCAAAACCAACTATTGGATTATGGGTTCAATTTTATGAACACTAAAATTTTTATAGATAACCAAAGTACAATTTTCATTGTTAAAAATCCTGTTTTTCATCAAAGGACTAAGCACATTGAAATAAGACACCACTTTATCAGAGATGCTAATGAAAAACACCTTATTCAAGTGGTCAAAATTCATACAGATGAAAATGTTGCTGATTTGTTAACTAAAGCATTTGATGGCCCCAGATTTCAATATTTGGTTGTTTATATAGGCATGTTCAACCCCTGAGTGTATGTTTGAGGGGAGGAATATGCCTAAGGGGAGGATGTTGGTTCAACGGGAGGATTTTATGTTGTAATAGTTTTTATGTATATTTTGTATATCTTGTACATATATCTGTGTTGTATACTTTGTTGTCTACTAACCAACTTGCAGAAAATGTTCAAACAAACAATCATGGAAAACATATTATACACAAAGTCAATTAAAAGTGAAGGAGTTTATTCATTGAAACAACAACCTGCATCAACTGATGCAGTGATTCCAGACTCTGAAAACACAACAAGGACCAAGACACTACATTCCCCACATCCTCTACCTTCAATCCAGACAAAAGCTTCCTTCTTCAAGGCCTCCTCACTGGCCTCTGATGTCCCCATTGAGGCATTTTGTGGTGCTCTCTGCCTCTCCTATCCATCCAATCAAACACAGGGCGTGCAGCAAGGCCCATAACAATGGTCCTTCTGTTGGGATTGGAGGTGGAGGGTTGGGGATCTGGAATTGGTGCACTTGGAGGCATCACAGCAAGAGGAGCAATAGATATGGGCCTAAAGTTTCGAGGCCGATAGGTTGGATCATTCACATCATCATCAGAGTCTTCCTGCATATCTCTGACCTCAGCACTTGATACCTCAACTTCATTCGGAGGAGGGTTTGGAACTTCTTCCTCATCAGAAGTATGGTAGAAGGGGGATTGATAACGAGATGGTGTGGAGATGTAGGTGACTCGATTGGTGACACCAGGTGGAAAATAGTTGAGCCAATTTGGCTCACTATCAGAAGATGAGACTTCAATGGGATGGTTTGGGGAGTTGCTCATGATGAGTGTGTCTAATGTATGTTGTTGGTTTGGATGTGTATTTGTGCTGCAAAAGGTTGGTTTTTATAGACTTTTTGGGAATCTTAGGTCGGTAGGGTTAATGGTTTAAAAGGGTGGTTGGAATTTGTATCGATTAAAGGAGACTGCTGAAATACTATTGAGATCAGAGGAATTGATTCCTTTTCATTGCCACTGATAATGCACTGGATTCCTCTGATGAGCTGTGGATTCTGCGGATAACATTGAAGAGTTACTACGGACAAAAGATTAGTGGTTTCTGCTGTTTGACTGGTTGGTTTCCACTGATTGACTTTTCGTTGCTACTGATTGTATTGGAATTTGGGATTTAAGTGGGAAAATCTTCTAAGTCAAAATTAGTCAAATATTCGCTCTGAATCTTCTGTTAAATTAAACGGTTATTTTGAGCAATATATTTCATTATTCAAACAGAAGAATCCCATAACCTAATTAACCAATTCCCATTGAATCCATCCACGAGCTTCCAACAATTACGCCTCTTGACTACAAAGTCAACCACAACAAGATTGCGTTTCTAGAACATGCCAAAGGAAGTACAATTTATGATGAGATGATTGATTTTCTCTTGAGATCTAAGATCAGGTATGCTCTCACACACTCTCCATCTGTTGTTTATGACTCCCTAGTCAGGCAATTTTGGGCCACTGCTCATGAGCGCTCTCCTACTGGTTCCACCAAGGAGATAGTGGCCACTATAGATGGTAGAGAATATGTGATCACTGAGTCCCTTATTAGGACTCAGTTACATCTGGATGATGAAAATGGTCTCTTTGAGAATGATAGAAAGGATCTCATTGATGGACTAACCAGCTTAGGGTATCCCTTTGATGGGAAAATAATTTGGTATAAAAATAAGTTTTGCCCTAAGTGGAGGTTTTTGGTCCATACCCTGCTTCAGTGTTTTAGTCCCAAATCTGGTGGTTGGGATCAGTTCTCTAGTTCAATTGCAAATGCCATTATCTGTTTGGCTCATGGGAGACAGTATAATTTTTCAAAATATATTTTTGAGGAAATGCTTAAAAATGTAAAGGATACCAAACATAAATTTTTAATGTATCCTAGGTTCTTACAAATGATACTAAGCATTGAAACAACTGATAAAACTCCTAGGCTCATTACTAAGCTAACAGCCAAATTATTTGTAACAATGAAAACTGGTTTTAATGGAGAACATAGACCCCTGCTACCATCCATGTTAGTTGGTGTCAATGTTGCTGCTGATGCCTCTGCATCAGTTGCTTCTGATGACCCACAACACCCACCTTTACCAAGGCCTGTTTCTCTTGAGGAGCCAGTGATTGCCTCTATCTCACAGGATCAAACACCTGTTGAAACTGAGGTTAATCCCACTCCTTCTAGTGGCCAACCATCTAGTCCACCTAGACAAACATTCAAGGAAGACAATGCTTTTGGTAATGATTTTATTGAGTCTCCCTCTAGGTCCAATGAAGCTCCTCAAACCACAGGTATTCCTGCTGGTAGAGCTGAGGATCCTATTACACTGATGGATTTGTCTAGTTTACTTAACAGGTATGTTCAAAAGGTTGATGACTTGGAGCTCCAACTAAAGGATACTAGGGAAGAGCTAAAGGAAACTAAACATACTTTGGGTGGTGTTATGGTGAAATTGTTAAAAAAAGGTGACTGATTTGGAGATGAGATTGGGTAAAAGGAGGACAAGGTTGGTTGTATCTGATGATGAGGAGGAACAAGGTCAAGCAAGTACTCATCTTAATCTTGATGCCCTTCATGTACTAGCCTCAGTGTCTTTAAGAGAAACTGAGTCCTCATCTGATAAGGCATTCAAAGTGTTTAAGAGGAGACCTAAGAGAAAGAGAAATTATTTGAGTAAGATGACTCTTACATCTGGATTAGTGGATTCTGGTGAGGCGTCTAATGCAGGTTATGAAGAGGTTGTTGCTACTGAAACAGTGATTCCTGCAGAGCAAGTGATGGATAAGGTATCTACTCTTTCTACTGATAAGTCTTCAGTTCCTGCTGAAAATGTATCCGTTGTTGCTGACAAGTTTATTCCTTTGGATACAATTGCCCCTGATGTTCCTTCCACTGTTCCTTTGGATAAGCTTGATACTGTTGCTGCAGATGAGATTGAGTCTACTTCTCATGCAAGTAAAGGAAAGGGGGTAATGGTTACAGAAGAAGAAGTGGATTTGGGAGTTGATAAGTCTGAGCAGGAAAGGTTGTTTAAACTTCATGAGACTTCAATGAAAGATAGAATTGTTGCAGAGCAAGCTCAGGCAATCTTCAATGCAGATTTTTTAGCTGAAAGAGGTAATGAGATTACACCTGCAAGGATGAAGGAATTGAATGAGTTGGCTATGGGATTTTCTTATAAGGATTGGAATCAGCTTGGTGAAGATGTTACTAGAAATCCTACTCTTGCTCAATCAATATTAGGAGGTGCATTTACTTCTGATAACTATGTCCAAGACATAAGGACATTAGTGAATCAAAGGAAGAAGGATGCAGCAGAGATGAAAGCTAAAGCTAGAAGATAAAAACCTCCTACACAGGCTCAACAAAGATTGCATATGAGGGAGATGGTGAAGAATATGAGCTCTGCTATCTATAACACAGGATGGAGTATGTCATATGTTAAGTCCTTCTCTGATGAAGTGTTGGTGGAAGAATATAACAAGATCATGGATAGCTTTCTGAAAGATGGAATTAATCCTTATCAAAGGATGAAGAGACATCCACCCACTTTAGAAGGATCTGCAATGAAGAGGTTGAAGTTCACTAATGCCCCTGATGGTGGTCCTTCTGCTGATGGTGATTCTTCTATTGATGTTTTGTCTGAGATCAAGGAGACTTCAGCATGTGAGAAAAGAGAGGTACCAGCTGCTGATATTGGTCTGGTTGCCTCTGACATTTCTCAAGATGTTCCTGATAGTGATCAATTAATTACTCCTTCTCCCTTGCCTGCTACAAGTATACAGGATACTGATGTTCCTTCCTTGATATGTGCTTATTCACATATCTTTTCATTATCAAAACAGACCCAAAACAACCAAGGAAAAGCCGTTTATTGCTAATATTTGTGGTTTTCTTGAGTTTGTGCTTGTGCAGTGCGGATATGCAAAAACACGCAAAAAGGATCCAAATCAGATGTAAATCCGAGCACGAGAGATCAAGAGAGTTTTAGCTGAGCTGAAAGGTCAAGATTATGTATTTTTGAAGATTTTATTCTCAAAAGATGATTTTTGAAGTTTCAGAAAAGTTTGAAGAAAAGTCAAGTTCAGTCCCTGCATTTTGAGCTTTTGACAGAATTGATCCCTCAAAGTTTCAGATTTTACAAAAGTCACCCTTGGATTATTTGAGCTTAACAAGATTGGTCCTTGAGAGATTGTCAGAATTACACTTTTAGTCCCTTGGAAATCCGAAGTGTACAAGTTTAGTCCCTAAATGTTATTTGGATCACATTTGAAATCCTTAGTCCAAAATCTATACTAAACCATTTTAATACTTGGCCCAAAAATAATTACCCGAGCCCAAAGATAAACCACTAGTACCCGGTTTCATATTATAACCCGAAAAACCAAACCAAACCCGCTCTTAAAACCCGTGTCAACGCCTGCTTCCCGGTCAAAATCCAAAGAAATATAAAAACCGAGCGCCAATTGTTTTTCCCATTTACCCCCAAACCTGGTAAAAGATGAACCCTAATTACCCCCGTGTGTAATTAATCAATTTCACCACAATTAAGGGCACATTGGTACTTTCCCCTGACACCCCACTGACAAAGGGAATGACACTTCATCCATCCGTGTGCTCTTGGCCACTTGTCGCTCTCTTATTGGTCGAGACTTGTCATCAGATTTGATCCAAGGGTGGATAGCAAGAGATGTAGCGTGGGATTTGATCCAAGGGTGTACATGAGCTCAAAGAAGCACAAATTGAAGAATTTCGAGAAGCTTCTCAAGCCTAAGCTTAGTTATAAATAGACCTCTCCTCTCATTCACAATCTCATCTTAATTTCTGTATTTTTCCTTCTCTCTAGCTTAGTTGTAGTGGTTATTTACAATTTCAATGGTTTAAATGTTTTTGTAATTCGTATTTGTACTCAAAATTTCCATTATTAATAGAATTTGCATTTCAATTTCAATTGTTATTGTCTAAGTTTTTGTGATCTTAATCTGCTTATTTACCTTATTCTAGTGCTTATTTCAATTATTCTAAACATATTTTCACTTATCTCTTCAATAACTCAAAAATACAAAAAAATCACATAAAATCATTTGAAAATTAAAAATAACTTTAGATCTGTGTTTTGGATTAATCCACCATTGATCTACTGTTCTATAGGTTCATTTAAGCTTTTATATAGCTTATTGTGAGCTTGTTACTTATTTTAACACTCAAATCACAAATATATCAGTTAAGTTCAGATGCTACAGTTGCTGTTGATGATCTGTTGTTCTGGTTTTGGATCTGGATTTGGATGGTATTGATGCTGGTTTTGGGTGGAATCTGAGTTGGATTGAAATAGGTTAGAGGTTGGTTAGGTTAGTGGTTCTAGTTTCTTCAAAGTGCAAGCCATAGTGGCTAAGGAAATTTTGTAAGTCTTATATCTGTTTTCATTAATTAGATCTGCTGATTAAATCTGTTCATTAGTCATAATCTATAGTGTTTGATCTGAGATTGATGATTGTTTAGTTTAATTTGATCATTATCTGTTAATTAGTTCTTATATCAGTAGTATAAGCAGTGTTTGGATTAGCTTAATAATCTGTGTTATAGATTAGTTAAGCAGTTAAGAGTAGTTGTTTCATGCTTATAGAGATAGTTGATAGTCATTTGAGAGCATTGTTTTAGCGGTAATAATCATTTAGTCAAAATCATTTATGGCGATTTAGGATCCACTCATGTTAAAATCAGTTGGTGTCATAAGTTGCAAATTAGCTTAAAACTAATAGATCTAGCTTTTGGTAATCATAATTAGTCTTATATCATCATAATCAGCTTATTAATTTGGATCAAATCTCAATAAGGTCAAAGTTTCAAAACTGCTCTTGGAAGTCAAAATCATGTCTGCACCATTTTTCTCAGATCTTGCAGCTTGAGCACTTAGCTCATTTCTGTGAGTTAGAGTCTGGTTTTTGGCACAATTGTAGCTGGCCAGGTGGTTTATAGGACTGTACTATTGGTTTTCAGATTAGCTTATTGGTTAAGCTGGTGCATAAGCCCCAACAGTAAGGGTGATTCACTGTTTTGTTCATTTAGCAGTTGGCTTATTTCTAGGTTCTGAGCTTGTAGCTTGTTAGGATTAGGTTTATTTAGTTGCTTGTAGCTTATTTTAGTATACATTAGCTTCTGTCTCTGTTTGGTTGCATAAATAGCTTGTTAGCTTATTTTAGTAGCTTATTTTGAATAGCAGTTACACTACATCTTTCATATTTTATACATAAGCTGTTGATTTCTCATTTTTCATAGATTCTTATTATCATTTTAGAATTTTCCTGTGAATTTCATAATTTTTGGTCAACTTTTACTATTTTTCTCAATTTAAGTAGTTTTTAATCAATTTTTATTAGCTTTTATTGAAAATAATTGAGAAAAAGTTCAAAAAAATAATTTTTCAATTTTATCAGTTTAAGAAAAATATAAAAAGCATAAAAAAGATTTTTCCTTATTTTTCTACTTTTATTTGGTATTTTTCACAATTTTAATTAGATTAAATAGTTAATAATTAGTTTTTAATTTAAATAAAATCAAGAAAAATCCAAAAAAATAGTTTTAATTCATAATTAGTTTTCAAATATCATTTTTAAAGTAAAAGTAATTTTAGGTTATTTTTAGGAGTTAGATTGGTCGTACTTGCTTTTTAATCGCGTTTCGTTTTAAATTCCGTTTTTGCGTTTTAGTGTAGAATTGCGTAGTTTGCCTTAGTTCTTAGGATTTCCCCATAGATTTTAGTTCCTTATGCTTTCCTTATCCCGTAGTTTAGATAATATCATTTTATGCCCCTTTTATCATTCGAATCCCGATTATCGAGACGTGAGTTGGAAATTCCATTCAACCCTCGTTGGGAAAACGACCCGGGAAATACATTCCTTTGTATTTCTTGGAAAAATATTTGTGTCTGAAACGATCAAATCAAAATGGCGCCGCTGCGGGAGGGCTTGTAGCGAGTTTTCGTATTCCGTCTCGTATCGCTGCATTTGAAGATCCTTCCCGAGTGAAGTTCCGTTGTTTTGTAAATATATATTTTGAAAACCCAAAACATCTAAAAACACCAAAACATTCTTCCTAGAGTGTTTGCAAAACCATAAAATTAAAAAACCAACAAAATAAACTGAAACGTCAATTGTTATATCGGCTCACCTTGAAGGTACAACCTATACACGGGTATAAGGAAAGTCTTGACATTAAATTGCGGTGAAGAACGATCCACTCTTCGTTCCGCTCATTGCTGCGTACTTTTGAGACTCATCGAGCACCGGTTGACGTGAAGGTTACAAAAATATTGTGTTTTCTAAATATAAAAACCCAAAAAGATTTTCCTTTTCAAAATTTTTTTTAAAAAAACCAAAAAAATATTCTTCTTGTATCCTCTTAACCCGATAATTCTTTCTTCTTAACCCTCTATATGTTTAATTCTCATGGATACGATCGATTATCGTCATTGTTTTCATTGCAAAGGACGTATGGAAGAGAAACAATATTGTTGTCTTAATCCAGAATGTGTATGTGGTCGATGTGGACAACCTGGTTCTAAAACATCTTGCTATTGGTGCGACTTAGCCGACAAACAATCTCTCGATGACTCTAAAAGTTTTTCTGACCATCCACCACAACCCGAGATATGTTCTTATCGTCGTTGCCTTCATTGCCAAAGCCGTATGGAAGAAAACCAATTTCGGTGTTTGAAATGTATATGTGATTGGTGCGGAAATAATTGTCGGAATGGATTTTGTGATGTATGCAATAATTTTATTAATCCAAATCCGGATCTCGCCTGTCTTTATGCACGCTAGAACAAAAGAGTGCTCTTTATAATGACATAATTGTAGAACCCTCGATTCCTACTCCTTCTCCGGTGAGGAAATGGAATATGTTTACGAGCCGAAGTGACTCCGAGCCTATCACGGATAATTCTTCAATTTATCAGCTCTTGTGTATATGGTGCAGAGGACCCGAATATGGTGGGAATTGTCCCGGTTGTAGCAATGGAAAATCAGGAACCGAGTTTCACCACAATCCTGACTATGAGACAACCGATTTCCCTAACCAACCTTTGTACCATGAGCCGGAGTCATATTCTTGTAAGTATTGTGGTGGTCCTCACCAAGGTTTTCAATGTCAAGTTCAAGTTAACAACTCAACCTTTGGTTATGAACCTTACCCATATTCGTCACAACAGTCATACTGTTGTGAGTATTGTGGAGGTCCACACGTTAATTCTGATTGTCAGATGCAGAACCCGATTGCTTACGAGCAAGTTCCTTGTGATAATTACGACTATGCTTATAACCCACCTCCACAATACCAAGAAATTCAACCACAAACTCCGTTAGATGATCCAGACTTTTACCAAGGTTTCCTCAATATATTACAAAAGTTAAATGAGTTAAAAGAATTGCTTCATGAACCTGTTCAAGACGAAGATCCTCCTCAGAAAACTTATGGTGAATTACTCGCTGAAGAGCAAGCCGCTAAAATTAGTTACCGGAGACCTTTCGTTTACGATTCTGATTCTGATGACGATTATACTCCTCCGAGTGGCAATCCCACTCCCGTTTCTGAGCCTTTCATTTCCGACCCTTCCCCTTCTCTCACGCCGGATGAGAGAAGTAACGTTCTTTTGGAAGAGGTCGATGATTCTATTGCTACGGACATTATTGCACCCGTTGACTCTTTCATAATGGGGGGTGAGCATCTTAGTATTATTCCGGAAACGGAAGTGTCTAATGTTGAGATCCTTATCCCAATCCCAAGAGAGTCTGGGGTTGTTGATATTTGTGATAAACCTTCTCTTGATAATTTGAATGATCATGATGAGATGTTCTCCGATTCCGATGATGATTCTTATGGAGACATCGATTTTGTCGACGATTTACCTTCTGAGCCCGACATAGAAGATAATGATTTTGAGCCAGAAGAAGAAGAGATTGAGCCCGATGATATTGAGATCGAGGATCCAGCATTACGTGAAACATTGTCGAGAGTTTATCTTCTCATTTCCAAAATTGAAGCCCTTAACAATAATTCAAGTTCGCATCCTATCTCCGTTAAAGATAGTGATTTCTCTCCCGAGCTTGAGACCTTCCGATTTGATGAAGAGATTAGTGGCAATCCCACTATTGATGATGTTTATCCTCCGATTCTTGAGCGATTCTACTTTGATATTGATGTGAGCAAAGTTTTGAACGAGATTTCCGATACTCCGACAAATGACCCGATCATTGAGGAAGCCGACTCATTTCTTGCTCTTGATGACTTGATACCACCGGGTATTGAGGATGTTGTTATGAATGATCCCGAGGGGGATATGATGTTTCTTGATGGACTGCTCGACTCTTCTTTCTCTCATGAGTCCACCATCACGTATCCCGTTGAGCCCGCATGTGAAGACAAAATCTTTAAACCCGGGATATTCGACATAGACGAGCTTTATGCTAAAGCCGTTGTTAGAGATAAGGATCCTCTCTTGGATGCCTTCATTGTTAAGCTTTCACCTCCTTACCATGAGCTCCCATCTTTCTTGGAGTTTTCTCATTTCTATCCATCATCCCTTCGTCCACCCGCTAAACCGCCGGATGATGGATCATTCTTTCATGTTATCCCTTATGTGCTGATGCCCGACATTTTCTTCACCACCCACCCCACCCAGTCTCATTCCTTCGGGAATGAAGACACCGTTTTTGACCCTGGTATCTCTACCACTTACTTCCCCAAGGACAAATGAATTCGGGGGCGAGTCAGGCTAGCGACTCGGTAATCAAAAACAAAACGCTTCATGGGAGGCACCCCATGCTTATCCTTCTTTTCTTTCTATTTTCTAATAAGTGACGCGAAGGGGTCTTCCTCTTCGATTTCTCGTGTTTGGTTGTTTGTGATGTTGTGTGTAGGATGTTCCCGATATGAAGACTCTCGTGCTCGAAGTTTGTCATTTCTCCACTCGAGTTTCATGATCAATGCTGATGGAAATCCGATATCCTTAATCTTATCGACTAACGTTTATCTTCTAGCATACTTTATAAACGCCTTTTAGATTTTCGTGATACCCTTGCTTTAAACATTGAGGACAATGTTTCGTTCTAGTCTGGGGTAGGATAATCTTCGATTTGATTTGACCGCACTTGCTTATTTCTGTTGTGTTTCTCTCATAACCCCGTTTTTCCTTAGAAAATGAAAAATTGTGCAAAAATGAGAAATTTTTAAAATTTTTCGTAAGCTTTTGCTAGGTTTATGATCGAAAAGTTCTTGCTAGTCTCTTAGAAGTTACTTTAAATATGCGTTTTTCTTGACATAGCCTTTGCTAATTGCTTAGACTAGAGGCTATAAAATGCGATTCTAGCTCACAAGGCCAAGAATTTGCAAGTCTCCTAAGTGATTTTAAATATCTGAAGCTTAAACAAGGATTTGCTAGTTTCTAATAAGTGACTTTAAAATGCGAGACTTGAGATTATTTGACAAGCATTTGCTAAGTTAATATATGTTTTGACACCTTGATTGACTTTCCATTGGTGAGAGTAGGAATGGAATTACGACTTGACCGGGCGTGTTGAGCCCTAGCTTGTTCCCTTAACCATAAATAATCTAAGAATTATCGGCTAAGCATCTGTGGATCTCATTATTTGGGATTTTAAATTTGCAGAGATCGAGAAATGATAGAGTTACTTATGAGTTTAGATGCTAAGCGTGGAGTAGTTGGTTCTCTTTAGAGCCCATCGAAGGTACTTATGGCTTTTTGTTCCCACAAAATTGTTTCACCCCATATCTGTCTAAATAATTAGAGATGTTGAGTTTTTGGCGATAGTTAGTTCTTTATCTTCTTAAAAGAATCTTTGTTTTAAAAATTGGGTACACATCAGGGATCCGTAATAAATAAACGAGTAATGAGTAATAAGTGATATGTGAAAAGTAATAAGTAAAGTTGTGAGCTGCGGTGTCGAGATCGGACCCTTGGATCTTTAGCCGGGATTGAATGAGGTCTTAGCCTAACCAGCCGGGATCCTCATTTCATGAAGCCTATAGTCTTGGAATTACCCCGTGAAGCTCCGTGGTTCACAGCTCATATAAGTAAAAGTAAAAGTTCATATGAAAAAAAAAAAAAAAAAAAAAAAAAAAAATGTTGAAAATTGAAAAAATCAAAAGTTAGTAATAAAATTCCTTGATGTGGACCTCATTTTTACGACAATGGTTCTTGAGAGAAGATGGATAACTAATTATCGACTTAGCTTTGTATCTTTATCGGAATAAAAGTTATCGAAACGAGAATTTGAAGAAATTCACTTCTCACAAAAATAAAAAAATCTAGAGGAAATAGGAAAATGGGAACGAAAAGTAAGTACACAAGTAACTTCCATGGGTAGTGTTGGCATCTAGAGTCGTATGTAACAATGATTTCGGTTTTACGCTTAGTTTGGGACTTGTGAAAAATCAGGGACGATGTATTCTATCCGTATGGTCACTTCACGCTGTGTTGTGTTTTCTACTCCGTGATCCTAACGTGTCGTTTGAAAAATGTTTGAGTTATTGATCGACATGAAAGTTCAACAAACCGTCATTCATAATCGGAAGTGCTTAATCATAATATCTACTTGTGAATTAAAAGGTAAACGGGGCGTTTTTAGAATTAGGGTTTTTAATCTCTTTTGAGGAATCTTTGCTACTTCTTCATAGGTTTAGTAGAAAGAGATTGAAATCCTTGGTTTTAGAAGCGTGAGTTGATTGCATTGCGTGAGGACACGACAATGGTCTCGTCTGGGGTATTTTGATATGTGCTTATTCACATATCTTTTCATTATCAAAACAGACCCAAAACAACCAAGGAAAAGCCGTTTATTGCTAATATTTGTGGTTTTCTTGAGTTTGTGCTTGTGCAGGTACGGATATGCAAAAACACGCAAAAAGGATCCAAATCAGATGTAAATCCGAGCACGAGAGATCAAGAGAGTTTTAGCTGAGCTGAAAGGTCAAGATTATGTATTTTTGAAGATTTTATTCTCAAAAGATGATTTTGAAGTTTCGAAAAAGTTTGAAGAAAAGTCAAGTTCAGTCCCTGCATTTTGAGCTTTTGATAGAATTGATCCCTCAAAGTTTCAGATTTTACAAAAGTCACCCTTGGATTATTTGAGCTTAACAAGATTGGTCCTTGAGAGATTGTCAGAATTACACTTTTAGTCCCTTGGAAATCCGAAGTGTACAAGTTTAGTCCCTAAATGTTATTTGGATCACATTTGAAATCCTTAGTCCAAAATCTATACTAAACCATTTTAATACTTGGCCCAAAAATAATTACCCGAGCCCAAAGATAAACCACTAGTACCCGGTTTCATATTATAACCCGAAAAACCAAACCAAACCCGCTCTTAAAACCCAGGTCAACGCCCGTTTCCCCCGGTCAAAATCCAAAGAAATATAAAAAAACCAGAGCGCGCCAATTGTTTTTCCCATTTACCCCCAAACCTGGTAAAAGATGAACCCTAATTACCCCCGTGTGTAATTAATCAATTTCACCACAATTAAGGGCACATTGGTACTTTCCCCTGACACCCCACTGACAAAGGGAATGACACTTCATCCATCCGTGTGCTCTTGGCCACTTGTCGCTCTCCTATTGGTCGAGACTTGTCATCAGATTTGATCCAAGGGTGGATAGCAAGAGATGTAGCGTGGGATTTGATCCAAGGGTGTACATGAGCTCAAAGAAGCACAAATTGAAGAATTTCGAGAAGCTTCTCAAGCCTAAGCTTAGTTATAAATAGACCTCTCCTCTCATTCACAATCTCATCTTAATTTCTGTATTTTTCCTTCTCTCTAGCTTAGTTGTAGTGGTTATTTACAATTTCAATGGTTTAAATGTTTTTGTAATTCGTATTTGTACTCAAAATTTCCATTATTAATAGAATTTGCATTTCAATTTCAATTGTTATTGTCTAAGTTTTTGTGATCTTAATCTGCTTATTTACCTTATTCTAGTGCTTATTTCAGTATTCTAAACATATTTTCAGCTTATCTCTTCAATAACTCAAAAATACAAAAAAATCACATAAAATCATTTGAAAATTAAAAATAACTTTAGATCTGTGTTTTGGATTAATCCACCATTGATCTACTGTTCTATAGGTTCATTTAAGCTTTTATATAGCTTATTGTGAGCTTGTTACTTATTTTAACACTCAAATCACAAATATATCAGTTAAGTTCGGATACTACGATTCTTGTTGATGATCATTGTTACGGTTTGGATCCGGATTTGGATGGTATTGATCTTTGGTTTTGGGTGGAATCGGTTGGATTGAAATAGGTTAGAGGTTGGTTAGGTTAGTGGTTCTAGTTTCTTCAAAGTGCAAGCCATAGTGGCTAAGGAAATTTTGTAAGTCTTATATCTGTTTTCATTAATTAGATCTGTTGATTAAATCTATTCATTAGTCATAATCTATAGTGTTTGATCTGAGATTGATGATTGTTTAGTTTAATTTGATCATTATCTGTTAATTAGTTCTTATATCAGTAGTATAAGCAGTGTTTGGATTAGCTTAATAATCTGTGTTATAGATTAGTTAAGCAGTTAAGAGTAGTTGTTTCATGCTTATAGAGATAGTTGATAGTCATTTGAGAGCATTGTTTTAGCAGTAATAATCATTTAGTCAAAATCATTTGTAACTGATTTAGGATCTGCTACTGTTAAAATCAGTTGGTGTCATAAGTTGCAAATTAGCTTAAAACTAATAGATCTAGCTTTTGGTAATCATAATTAGTCTTATATCATCATAATCAGCTTATTAATTTGGATCAAATCTCAATAAGGTCAAAGTTTCAAAACTGCTCTTGGAAGTCAAAATCATGTCTGCACCATTTTTCTCAGATCTTGCAGCTTGAGCACTTAGCTCATTTCTGTGAGTTAGAGTCTGGTTTTTGGCACAATTGTAGCTGGCCAGGTGGTTTATAGGACTGTACTATTGGTTTTCAGATTAGCTTATTGGTTAAGCTGGTGCATAAGCCCCAACAGTAAGGGTGATTCACTGTTTTGTTCATTTAGCAGTTGGCTTATTTCTAGGTTCTGAGCTTGTAGCTTGTTAGGATTAGGTTTATTTAGTTGCTTGTAGCTTATTTTAGTATACATTAGCTTTTGTCTCTATTTGGTTGCATAAATAGCTTGTTAGCTTATTTTAGTAGCTTATTTTGAATAGCAGTTACACTACATCTTTCATATTTTATACATAAGCTGTTGATTTCTCATTTTTCATAGATTCTTATTATCATTTTAGAATTTTCCTGTGAATTTCATAATTTTTGGTCAACTTTTACTATTTTTCTCAATTTAAGTAGTTTTTAATCAATTTTTATTAGCTTTTATTGAAAATAATTGAGAAAAAGTTCAAAAAAATAATTTTTCAATTTTATCAGTTTAAGAAAAATATAAAAAGCATAACAAAGATTTGTCCTTATTTTTCTACTTTTATTTGGTATTTTTCACAATTTTAATTAGATTAAATAGTTAATAATTAGTTTTTAATTTAAATAAAATCAAGAAAAATCCAAAAAAATAGTTTTAATTCATAATTAGTTTTCAAATATCATTTTTAAAGTAAAAGTAATTTTAGGTTATTTTTAGGAGTTAGATTGGTCGTACTTTCTTTTTAATCGCGTTTCGTTTTAAATTCCGTTTTTGCGTTTTAGTGTAGAATTGCGTAGTTTGCCTTAGTTCTTAGGATTTCCCCATAGATTTTAGTTCCTTATGCTTTCCTTATCCCGTAGTTTAGATAATATCATTTTATGCCCCTTTTATCATTCGAATCCCGATTATCGAGACGTGAGTTGGAAATTCCATTCAACCCTCGTTGGGAAAACGACCCGGGAAATACATTCCTTTGTATTTCTTTGGAAAAATTTTTGTGTACGAAAACGATCAAATCATTCCTCTTCTCCCACAACTGGTAGAAAGAAGACTCTAGCTAAGAAAAGAAAGGCTAGACCTCTAGATCTTCAAGCTTCAGAGAGTATTTTCATTAAAGGGTTTGAAGAAGAGGATCTAGATGAGGAATTAGTTGGTTGGAGTATGCTCGTGTCATAATAAATAATTATATGGCTAGTCATATGTGAGCCTATGGGGTCACACACATATACATTAGACACCATTATCATAATGTATTTATCGTATTTACATTATGTATAACCTTTGTTACATAAGGGTGTAAAGTGGAGTATTTGGACTTTGAAGGGCTTAAAGTGTAACTTTAGATTTGACATCAATTAGCATTAATGCTAATTGATTATGATTGATTATAATTAATGTTGATTGGGAGTTACATTTGGACTTCATAACCTTCCTCCCCTCCCTTGGTGTGCGGCCAAAACACACACACACAAGGTGTTTTGGTTTTGGTTTTCTCTCCTTGATAATTCTAATAGTAGTCTTGTGCAAGGATTGATACAAGGGTTTAGACTAGCATCAAAGGGTGTTCGTTGGACGTGTAGTGTGTTTCACACATTGGGAAAGACCAACCTTATTGGTCTTTTGGTTTCTTGGTTCCATTCGTGGAGGTGATTGGTGTCTCGTTACGGAATCACGCTACAAAGGTATAAACCTTATCTTTGTTTTATTTGATTGATCATATGGCAATATGGATCCGTTGTTGGTGATGATTCCGCTGCGTTTATTTGATATTTATATGTTTATTATATTCATCATCACCTATAGTGGTATCACGAGCCATCATATGTGCCATATGATTATCGGGTATCTTGAAAAAATGGTCAAAAGCGCGTGTTTTAAGTGATTTTGCAACCACTTTCAAAACAGCCCGAGGGCTCCATTTTCATGGATTAAGAATGTTAATAGTAATATAAACATCTGTGATTTTTGGTCCTATGGCCATTGGTTTCGCATTTGTTAATTAAACAATGTGTTGATGCGCTAAAATGGCTTTAATCGCGTTGTTTTAATCGATTCTTGAAGCGATTTGAAAACAGCCCCTAAGGCTTAATTTTCTGTGGTAAAATGATTTTTAGAAGGTCTAATTTCAGTAGGTTTGAGAACCTAAATCCATTTTACTCGCGTACCAATCGGGTTTTAATTCTTGTTGATTATTTCTTGATTCGTTGGCTAAATCTTTTATTTCATGCTATTTAAATTGTTCCCATGGCAAATACATGCATGTTTGCTCATGGGATTAGCCAACACCTTGTTATGTTCATAATTTTATGGTATTATTATGTGTATATGCAAAGCCGATGAAAACCTAGACCACTTGTGCTATGAATGATTGTGATTGTCGTTAATTTCTTGTTATTTGGGGTTTGCCATTGTTTGACTTTTATGTATGAATTTTAATTTGGTTTTGCCATTGTTTGGGCATGTTACAATAGATAGATAGTAGATTAGTTGTATTTTACATTCTATATATTGTAACCGATGCTTGGAATGGAATGGCGAAGCATAAAAGACATAAAGGCATAAAATGGCTGCTCGTACAAGCTGCAGTAAAGCGGCGTTTCCGATGATTGGTGGCGTATTTTTAACCAAATTTTTTGCAGGTAGACAACTCATGGGCCCACAACTTTGTAGTTTGGTGCTAAGCTCGGGGATGACTCCTTCTAGGCCATTTGGGCCTCCGAATGCAGAAATTCTGGGCTGGCAGATTCACTTTTCATGTGCATTATGGGCTTCTACTTGTCCTTGCTTGGTCTTGGAGCAAGTGGGAGTCCTCCGTGTGGTTGTGGTTTATGTCCCTAGATGACTCTTGGTTCTCGTGATGGCTCACGAGACCAAGCATAGGTTCTTTCATCGGTTGAGGCTTTGCATATTGTGGTTGTGTGTTGGTTGTTTGCTTATTATGTATGTTGTGAATGTATATAACTTGCAAATAGTTTTCTAAAACTTAAAGCATAACACAAACCATTTTCAAACTAAATCTTATGATTTAGTTTAACTAAGTTTAAATATGGATTTAACTTAAAATCATTGTTTTAATAATAACACTTAACTTGTTATGTATGTTATTCGATTTATGTATTGTCCTATCTCTTTTATAATCCACATAGGTTCTATATTAGACTTGAATATGGACAACTTGACACACATAAATTAAAACAATGATTAGACTTAAGTTAAGAAGAGTTTTTAACTTGTGCTACGAAGAATGAATGCATGCTTTTTTCGTACACCTTTTTGATTCACATCAAAATATTTTACCGTCACAAATTTAAGTCATGCCGTCCAATCGCTTGAGAACACTTGCAATTACTTTTTGCCTATCGTGGGACCTAGGTTGAATTGTAACCCAAGGTGATTATTGTCTATCGTGGGACCTAGATTTATTTTCATACGTTCTCAAATTGGATGACTTAATCGAGTTAAGCGGTGAGACCTTGACCGAGGCAAGGATGGGACTAAACATGCCGACTTGACACTAGATGCTTGTTCACTAGTGCCATGGGTCCCATAAGGATCTAAGAGTTGCACTTGATTTGCAATTGGTCGGCGTTACCTACCTATTGAATCCACCATTGCTAGCGGATCAAGCGATGTGATGGTGGAATCTCAATGAGGATCTTAGCCTTTTTCGCAAAATTAATTGTTTTCTTTTAAAACTTGGGTAGTTAATTTTAAAAGGATTAATTATTGTAAGATACTAAAATTTGAATTTTGTTTGTTTTGTAGATGACAACTCCAACTCAAACCATCAACAACTCGTCAATCGGATCAATTCTAGAAAGAGAGATTGAATGGTAACAACTTTTGGTGGTGCGAAACTTGAGGATTGTCCTCAAGTGCGAACAAAAGTTTTACCATCGGAGCGAGCTTTACACGAGCCTCCTGCTGAAAATGCCACTTCTGCTGCGTGCGTAATGCCTACACTCGTGGGTTTAATGAGCAATGAAGTCGCTGTCTTATGCTTGCGAGCATGATCCCAGAAATTCAAAAGAATTTAGAGGACCTCACAGCATTTGACATGATAACCGAACTAAGAACAATGTTCGAACAGCAAGCTGAGCAGGAATTATTTGAAACTGTCAGATCATTCCATGCTTGCAAGCAGGAGGAAGGACAATCGGTCAGTAGCCACATCATGAAAATGAAAGGCTATCTGGATCAGATGGAGCGGCTTGGATACCCCATGCCTCAGATCCTTGGAGTGAGCATGATACTAACCTCACTTTCAAAGGAATTTGAACAATTTGTGCAAAACTACAACATGCACAACATGGGCAAGACCATACATGAGCGCATAATATGCTCAAACTTGCGAGAAAAGGTATGCCCAAAAAGCTCCGGTTGTCCTAGCTATCAAGCAAGGCAAAATCGAGAAAAGAACAAGGGAAACCGCAAGCACACAGCAAGGACAAGGGAGAGGCAAGGGTAAGCTTGCTTCGCCCCAAACCTAAAGTCCCCCACACGCTAAGAAGGAGCACCCGACCAGGGCGCACCACCGCCATCACTGTGGAATGGTAGGGCCTTTGGAAGAAAGCGTCCGGTGTACTGGCGAGTTGAAGAAGAACAAGGCTAGCGGGGCTAGTACATCGGTATCTTCACTATAGAACTCTATACTTTTCCTAATAAATCACGGGTATATGATACGGGTTGTGGGACTCACATTTGTAATGATGTGCGAGCTCTTAGGGAAGTCGAAAGTTGAAGCATGGCGCTTTGGACTGTCGTTGGTAATGGGAATCGTGCACGGTCAAAGCGATAGGAAGCTATGATTTAATCCTTCCTAATGGACTAGTTATTGTTTTGAATAATTGTCATTTCGCACCTACTATTACTAGAGGTGTTGTTTCACTTTCTCGTTTGAAGGATGATGGTTTCATTCATGTTTTACGGATTTTGGCATTTCGGTTTCTAAGGATAATGTTTTTATTTTAATGCTATTCCTAGAGATGGTATTTTTGAAATTGATATCGTGATCCTAATTCAAACAATGGTTCTATATATAATGTTAGCAACAAGAAATCTAAGCGTAACATGGATTCAACTTTTCTATGGCATTGTCGTCTTTGCCACATAAACAAGAAGCATTCTGAAGCTGCAACAAGATGGGCTTTTAGAATCAATTGATGATGCGTCTTTTGATAAATGTGTTTCTTGCATATCTGGTAAGATGACACATGCAAGCCTTTTCCCATGTTGGAGAAAGAGCTAAAGACCTACTTGGACTCATACATCTTGATGTATGTGGCCCATTTAGGATCATGTCTAGGGAAGGAGCTAACTACTTCGTCACTTTTACCGCGATTTCGGTCGATATGGTTATGTTTACTTGATTAAACATAAACATGAAGTCTTTAAACGTTCAAAGTATTTCAAAGTGAGGTAGAAAATCAACTCGATAAGACTATAAAGGCTCTTGATCCGATCGTGGAGGCGAATATATGAGTCAAGAGTTTTAGATCATCTAAAAAGTGTGGGATAGTCTCACAATTCACTCCTCCACATACACCACAACATAATGGTGTATCGAAAGGAGAAATCGTACTTTGCTAGACATGGTTCGATCTATGATGAGTCTAACAACGTTGCCAATGTCCTTTTGGGGTTATGCCTAGAGTCTGCTGCCGCATTCTCAACATGGTTCCAACCAAGAAGGTAGATAAGACACCATACGAAATATGGCATGGGAAAGTCCCTAACTTGTCTTACTTGAAGGTGCAGGGTTGTGAGGCCCTCGTGAAGCGAAAGCGCCAAACAAACTTGAGTCTAGATCTATCAAGTGTATCTTCGTAGGATACCCAAAGGAAGCGATGGGTTACTACTTCTACTACCCACCGAGAACAAAATATTTGTTGCTCGTTATCTTTGAGTTTCTTGAGAATAGTCTCATTTCACAAGAAGCAAGTGGGAGCACCGTAGACTTTGACGAAATTCAAAGTGAAGATGCACAACCTTACGGTAACACTAGTGAGCATCAAAATGAGGCCGAACATGAAAATGTCGAGCCTCTTAGAGATGTTGCTCCGATTCGTAGATCCATGAGGATACCTCAAGCACACAGCGATATGGTTTCTATGTCGATCTTGAGGAACATGAGTTAGGGATCAAGATGAACACTGCTAACTATCGAGTGCATTATCGAGTTACGAGCGCGATAAATGGCTCGGTGCTATGAAATCGGAGATGCAATCCATGAAAGACAATGAAGTGCGGGTCGAAGTTGACACGCCTCCTAATGCTAAGACCGTTGGGAGTAAATGGCTCTTCAAGAAGAAGACCGACATGGATGGCAATGTACACACCTATAAAGCGCGTCTAGTAGCAAAGGTCACACTCAAACCTACGGGATTGACTATGAAGAGACCTTCTACTTTGTTCTTGACGTTAAAGCTATTAGGATTCTTATAGCCATAGCGGTACTATGACTATGAGATTTGGCAAATGGATGTCAAGACGACCTTCTTGAGCGACCACCTAAGCGAAGATGTTTACATGGTGCAACCCGAGGGCTTCGTGAATCCTAAACATCCCAACAAAGTTTGCAAGCTTCAAAGATCCATTTATGGATTAAAGCAAGCATCTAGAAGTTGGAACAAGAGATTTGATGAAGAAATCAAAAGATTGGTTTCGCTCAAAACTTTGATGAGCCATGTGTATATAAGAAAACTAGTGAAAGTAATGTCGTATTCCTAGTCTTATATGTCGATGACATATTACTCATGGAAACAACATTCCAATGCTACAAGATGTAAAATCACGGCTTGGAAATTGTTTTGAAATGAAAGACTTAAGCGAAGCTGCGTACATACTTGGAGTCAAGATCTCTGAGGATAGATCAAAGCGGTTAATCGGCTTGAGTCAAAGTGCATACATTGACAAAATCCTAAAGCGATTTAGGATGCAAGATTCCAAGCGTGGAAATCTTCCAATGCAACCGAATCTGAATTGAGTAAAACTCAAGAACCTTCTACACCGAAGAGGTGAAAAGGATGAAGGGTATCCCATATGCTTCTGCTGTGGGATCCATCATGTATCTTGATAAGGTGCACTAGACACGATGTAGCGTTCGCTCGAACACACGGCAGTAGGTATCAACGAAATCCGGTGAATGTCATTTGAATTCTTTTTAAGAACATATTAAAGTATCTTCGTAATACTAAAGATATGTTTCTTGTTTATGGTGGTGATGACAACCGAGAGCTCGATATCACTTGCTATCTTGATGCGGGTTGGCGACCGATCGTGATGACACCAAGTCCCAATGGATTCGTTTTCATCATGAATGGGCGCTATTGGTGGAAGAGTTCAAAAGCGAGCACGAT
Organism: Chrysanthemum lavandulifolium; assembly: GCA_022545495.1. Lineage (NCBI taxonomy): Eukaryota > Viridiplantae > Streptophyta > Magnoliopsida > Asterales > Asteraceae > Chrysanthemum > Chrysanthemum lavandulifolium. Next base: position 75,218,630 of record CM040240.1, read on the forward strand.
AGCAATGTCCTCTGAGCGAGAATACATTCTTTGCTTGAGAAGGCTGCAATGGAGGCGATTTGGATTCGAAAATTCATTTACGGGCTTGGCGTTGTTCCCGACAATGAACTACCCATGGATATGTCTTGTGATAATACGGTGCCATTATCATTGCAAATGAACACGGTGTTCAAAGGGTGCCAAACACTTTCGTCGGAAAGTTCATTACATTCGAGAAGTTATCGAAAGTGGTGATATTCGTCTTCTAAAGTTCACACGGATGACAACTTAGTGATCCTCTTACTAAAGCTATGCCTTGCACGAAACATGTTGGGCATGCTAGGAACATTGGACTTGACCACTAGTAGTCTCATGTAGATCTGTTTATTTTAGTATTTGAATAATTGGAATGCTAAGCGGTTTATATTTTGTAATGAATTGATTTAATGGTTATTATCGTTTTCATTCATATCAAGCTGTATTCTATATTTGCATGTTTAAATCCATGAATGATTTTCTTCATTCAAAACTTGTCCATTGTCGGTTGATGATGCGGGAGTACCATCAAATTAAGACAATTGTGAGTGTGTTGGTGACCTTTTGCCAAACTCACATGTTGTTCATGGTGATGAGCATTGGGTGACCCAACCTACAGTATTCACTTTGCATGGATCGGCGTCATATAGTGAATCTCGAAAATGGTTATGTCTATTATCCTTAGACTTGAGATGCAAGCGGGTCTTGCATGTGTGGAGTTTCATTCCTTGATATGGTTAAGCGTTGTCTGAACAAGGTAGTTATAAAGGCCACTATCGGGAATGATTTGAAGCACATGAATGACACGTCTTGATCAAAATAGGATTTGTTCCTCCACATGGTGTGGAGTTAGATACTATTGGGCCCTCGATGATTTGAGCAGATGTTTGTATGGCGTACCCAAATGAGATTAAGATGAATCTTAATTCACTTGGTAATCTTGTTCAATATCAAGATCGAGAACATAATAGTTGAACAATTAGAATGACTTATGATCCATGTCTAATATTCAACATGGTATCGAAACAAAGGGATATAAGACATATAAACCATTTAATGAAATGTTTGAAAGCCGACCTCACATATCACTAGGGGCATTGGCGTGTTGCTAGGCGCTAACCATTGCTTGTATAATTACTTGTCTATTATGGCGTCATGAGTGGGGCTGTTGGAGTATGCTCGTGTCATAATAAATAATTATATGGCTAGTCATATGTGAGCCTATGGGGTCACACATATACACTTAGACACCATTATCATAATGTATTTATCGTATTTACATTATGTATAACCTTTGTTACATAAGGGTGTAAAGTGGAGTTTTTGGATGTTGAAGGGCTTAAAGTGTAACTTAAGATTTGACATCAATTAGCATTAATGCTAATTGATTATGATTGATTATAATTAATGTTGATTGGGAGTTACATTGGACTTCAAAACCTTCCTCCCCTCCCTTTGTGTGCGGCCAAAACACACACACACACTAGGTGTTTTGGTTTTGGTTTTCTCTCCTTGATAATTCTAATAGTAGTCTTGTGCAAGGATTGATACAAGGGTTTAGACTAGCATCAAAGGGTGTTCGTTGGACGTGTAGTGTGTTTCACACATTGGGAAAGACCAACCTTATTGGTCTTTTGGTTTCTTGGTTCCATTCGTGGAGGTGATTGGTGTCTCGTTACGGAATCACGCTACAAAGGTATAAACCTTATCTTTGTTTTATTTGATTGATCATATGGCAATATGGATCCGTTGTTGGTGATGATTCATTGCGTTTATTTGATATTTATATGTTTATTATATTCATCATCACCTACATATTTTGGCGGTGGGTTGTAAACATACAAGTTGCAAGTTTTGTATGGGCGGAACTTGGGCCGAGTGGATTTGCAATGCCTTTCTTTGCATGAACGTTCTTTAAAGGTTTTTCATGACAATACAAACTCTATGAACTCACTCAACCTTCGTGTTGACACTTTTAAGCATGTTTTATCTCGGTATCTAAGGCATACACTTCATGGCATGCATGTGGACTTATCATAGAATCGTGGTGACGACGCGTCTCACATGGGATTTATGCACTTTAAAAACATCGTTTGACTTGTATCAAACTTATTTCCGTACATGTTGACTATTAATTGGGACCTATCTTTTGTAAACTCGAATATTTTATTATATAAAATGATGTATTTTCAAAACGACACTTTAGGTCGTTCAATATAATATAATCGTGATGCTATGGCGGTCATCCCTAGAAATTCCATTCCACCGCAAAAGCAATATTTTGGGGTGTGACATCGACCAACATAGACCGTTTCCTTGGTTTACCATTCGAAAAGCGGTTTTGACATCCATATGATAGACCGTGATGTTCATGTAAGCCGCGAATGCCGAAAAATCCGTCGACCTAAAGTCTAGCAACGGTGCGAATGATTCCTCAAGTCAATCCCTTTTCTTGTCTATAACCCTTAGCCACCGGCGTGACTTATTTACGATAACCGTACCTTGACATCTAACTTATTTTCCAAATCCATTTAAGACCAATAACATATACCCTTGTTGGTTTTGCATCCAATTCCATACTTCTAGATGTTTAAAGCGATTAAGTTCTTCTTGCATGGATTCAATCCGGTTATTATATGTCATTGCCTCTTTAATGTTTTGGGTTCGACTTGCATACGGTAGGGCATAAATGCAATGCTTACCGTCGATCTGAAGGCGTTGTCTAATTCTGTTGGTTGATTCGGGTTTCAATGATGTTCACAAGAGGATGGTCTTTAGTCCAACAATGTGAGGAGGGTTGATGTTGATATACATTGTGCGATTAGGAGGATTCAAATGGCTTGTCGATGATTCGCGACATCCAAGTGGCGGTTTCATTAGCAAAAGGATTGAAGAACACATTTGGATCATAATCTGCGGTGTGGGTACTTCTTGGTTTAGAAGATCATCAATTTTTTGGCGTCATTGGATGTGGTTTGTTAATTTGTCGTTGTAGAATCAATTGGAGGTGCTTCGTCAGCGATTGTTGTTGTTGTTTGGTGTATCGAGAGATTGCAATATTATCGGGTTGAGCGGCGAAACATTTGATACATCTGAGCACGTTGATCAATATCATCACTAAGCAGAGGAACAAATAAATTTGTTCCATTTGGCGTCGAGTAAGTTTGTAGGCTTGGTGCGGTGATGGTGGGGTTTGGGGAATTTTAGACGGTTATGTCCGGGTTCCAAGTCGTTTTGCTCGAAGCCATTTCATAAGCTCATCGAAATTGGCATGAATCGTTTCCATAATCTCCCTTGTCTGACGGTTCCAGTTCGGTATCCTTTAGAATTTTCTGATAACCAACAAAGACTCAATGTCGACTTTAGCCTTGAGCTTTCCAAAGTCATCACGATCATTATTCGGGTAACATAGAGAACTAAATATATGAAAGTGTTTGAGATACGGTTTACGGTTATGGTTAAGCTCATATGGTGTTTTGGTGTGGCGTTTAGTGATCATAGAACGGTTCGAGTGTAGCATGCGATTCACACGGCTTGACCCACAAGTAATCCGAAAGTTTACATTTATCAACATCATTCTTGCGCTTCCACTAACGTGCGGTTTCATCTTTCAACAACTCCATTTTGTTCGGTGTCCGTGCAATAGATGTTTGATGCTCAATTCACGCTTTCTCATAGAATTCACGAAGAGTTTGATTCACAAATTCGGTTCCTTTGTGCATTACGATCCGCAATACCGTGTGTTTGAGTGAACTTGAATTTTCATGAGAAGGTGATGATCATCTGTGGAGCTTGATCTTTACTTGAAGAAAATAAACCCAAGTCCATTTTGAGTAGTCATCGACAATTACCACAATGTAGCATTTGTCATTAATTGTCTGCACACGCATTGGGCCACACAAATCCATGTGAAAAAGATGAAGCACATGCTAGGAGCTGTGTTCCACCTTTGAGGGAAAGTGAGCACGAGTGCTTTTCCCTTGTTCATAAGCTGAGCATAGATGATCTTTAGAATACCGAAATCTTGGGAGACCTTCAACAAGTTTGTAATGTGCAAGATTGGTTATGGTTTGAAAGTGTAAAAGACGATGGTGTCACAGCCAAGATTTTGTAGATGTTGTCTTAGAAAGTAGACAGATGGGGATAGAAGCAATCATGTCTTGCATTGAGATTGTGTAAAGACTTGATGTGCGGTTTCCAGACATAAGATCGTTTCCTTGTAGATCACGAATGAAACAAGTTTTCTCCCTAAAAGCAACTTCCTAATCTCCATTACAAAATTAACCGACAGAAAAGAGATTGTGACCAAGACCTTCCACATAATAAACTCTTATAATTTCGATGTTCCCATTGATGTAATCTCCGTAGCCCATGATAGCTGCGAAGTGATCATTCCCGAACCTGACAGTACCGATGAACTTTGAAACAAAGTTTGATAATAGTTTGAGATTTCCTGTCATGTGTCAGGAACATCCACTATCAACAATCCAGAGGATGATCAGATCACTGCATTACACATGCGACACGGTGGAATAGAAGTAGAGGTGGAACCCGAAGAGTTAGAGGTTCCGTTCTGATTCTGAAGACACACACATGTTAATGATTTTAGGAATCCATTTAAATCCTGGTATGTTTTGTAACCATCTCTGCCAAGTCCAACTAGTCTTTGCTTTGGTCTTAGTGAATGCACTAGGTGATAATTTCTTCCTAGGAGGTGAAGTAGGTTCTATGGGTACATTAATGATAGTTGCAGAAATACTAGAAGGCGGTTTACCTAGCACAGACTTAGAAGCATTAGTGGGCCTATAGGTATTCCGTTTTCTATTATTCCGCTTGCGAGATAAGATAGACTTAGCAACACATTTATCATGACAACCAGAAAACATGCTTTTACGACAAACAACACAAGATGCTTCAAACATAACATTCAGAGTACTTAAAGATTCATCATTCGTTACATCACTTTTTCTATTATATTTGTCTAACGCAATGTCTAAAGTGGGTGCAACTTGAGTGTTATTCAAAGTCCTAAGGTGTTCTTCTACTTCAGAGGTCTTTATTGTTCTTTTCTTACGTCGCAACTTCCTATTCTTCCTTGTTTTGCTCTTAAGCTGTGAAGTGCTAGCGTTGGGAAAGGAGGCAACTATTCTTGTTTCAGTGGAAGGAAGCACATTAGAATCTTGTGGTTTGTCATTAGGCGTTCTAGTGTCTATTTAAAACATTCCTGGGGCAAGTGTTGTTGTTTCACTAATCTTATATTTCTTAAGTTTTACCAACTCCGCTTTTCACCAAATCTTGATTTTCAGAGCGAGTGTTTCCATTATTTCGTAAAACTTCTTTGGTATATGCAAGATGATCATCAACATATTTTGACGCTTGAGCACGAGTCTTTTTGAGCAAATCAAATCTGACACCATATTCTGTTTTGACTTTGGCAATTTCTTGTTCATTTTTTGAAATTTGACATTTTAAAGACACGTTTTCATCATCCAGTTGTTCTATTTTGGATTATAAAATTTTGAACTCAACTGGTTGATTTTGTTTTGCAAAGCAAGTTCACGATTTTGACAATCTTTTTGACACCATTGAAGATGAGGTTTTGCATTCGAAAGCTCGTTTAACAATCGCTCATTTTCAATTTTTAAAGACTCGATTTGTGACACATTATCGGTATTCTCAACATTATCAACAGAATCAACAGCGATATAATCAAATGCATATGCAACAATATGTAATAACACAACATTTATGGTATCAGCATAGATAATATCTTCCAAGAGTCGGTCAACTTGTTTTCGTACCAGTTTCTTTTTGCGTTTTGTATTTGAAATCGATGTTTCTGTTTGATCGAAAACTTTTTTCATAAGACCAATCTCCTTCTGAAGATCCCGTTCCCAATATATTGCACACATTTTCAAATTTCGAACATGGGGTAAAAGTCTTTTCTAAAAAATATCTCTTTGATTTCGCGCATGTGGCGATTGAAAATGTTCAGCTTTTATTTTAGAATTAACTTCAATTTCACGTTCCAAAAGTTTAATGTCAGACATGAATGTAGCAAAATATTTATGAATTTGACATTTGTCGGGTAATGATTTAACTTCACTGAAAGACGGTAAAGGACCATTAATTTGTGCAACATTGTGTCGGAGACCATCAGTAGAAGAGGACTCAGGAGTTGGTGTGATAACCCAAGGTGTGTTAGAATGATCCTGTTGTGTGACGAAATTTATGGCTTTTGAATAGTTAAGTGGTTTGTTATAAACAACATTTTCTATCTTTAACCGACTCTCGTCTTCTGCATCTAATTCCTCATCACGATTATATTCAACAACATTCATAATGGAATCATCAATTCAATGTTCTGCACTGTAAACTTGAGGGGTTGGTTTGAATACTCTATGTGAAAAACTTGGTTTGTAATCAGCAAGAATTGGTCCATATCCATTTGGATTTGGTTTAAAAGAAAACTTTTGTATCGTTGTGATTGACTCACCATGTTTATAGACAAGATTTCGAAACTCTTTGATTTTGTTTTGTAAGTCGACAATTTCATCAAGATACTGATCTATTTGTTTCCTCGAATACTTTTTGTACTCACAAAACTGTTTTTGACAAGTTAACAACTCAGACTTGGCTTTTTGAGTTTCTGAAGTGAAAGCGTTAAGTTGTTGTTTATGATCAAACTTTAATTGTTCTATTTGAGAAATCAAAGCATTCTTGGATGCAACGAGATCACATATCTGTTTTTCCAAAGATTTTTCATTTTGATATGATTTTGCAAAAGCGACTTCAAAACCTTTTTCACGTTTCTCTTTTGTTTCAAAAAGGTTGAGTTAGAACTTATAGCATTCATTGTCCTTAGTCAACAGTGCAATTTTCTCTTGCGGTTTCTTATTGATGTCTTTGCACTTTTCCATTTGAGATTGGGTGGTCTTAATTAAGTTGGTCATGAGCTCAAGATCTGGATTAGACAAAGGTTCATCTTGTTCAACGTGAGTCTCAACATGATCATTATTTAGATCCTCAAATATAACCACGGAGTCAAATTGATTATCAATATTAACCATAAGGTCATCTTGATCGTCAAATATAACTACGGGATACATTTGATTATCATCGGAATGAGATGTAGAAGGTTCATGTTGAACACTCTGAGCCTCATCGGATGCTGATGTTGGCGGAGATATCAGATCAGTAATGAGTATATTTTGATCCGGTACCTGAGACAAGCCGTCAGTGTCATATACTGGGCATGTTTCACTCATGTGGAGCTCTTGCATGTTTGCCATTAACATCACAGCTGCATTAGCTTACAAGTCCTCCATGTAATCATCAGAATCTGCATTAGCCATGAAGCTCTATTCCTTGTTGGTAAGAGTTCCACCAGCTTCATCCTTGAGAGCCAAGAGCAAAGCCGCTTTGTGATAAGCGCTGCCTCTTGTTCTCGGCTTTGGGTATGCATTAGCCAGATGACCCTTCTCAATGCAGTTATAGCATCGAAGACCATTAACCCCAGTCTGAGCATTTCACTGATCAACCATCTGAACCCGTTGTTGTTGTGGAGCACCCATGTTATTCCTTCCATTAGGATTAAATCCTTGACCACTACCCATCTGACGAGCATTACCACGATTCTGAACTTCAACTCTTTCGTTGCTAACAAGATTTCTTGTGTTGGATGAGGTACGAATGCGATTGTTGGATTTTTTAGTAAATCGACCGAAGGCTCTAGCAATCATGACAAATCCTTGATTCAATGCATCGAAAGCTTCTGCATCCTCATTAGATTCACTATAAAGTGCTTGATCATTATTGCAGTTGTATGGAACCAGTTGATTTTCTTATGATTGTTGTTGCTGTGAAGGATCATATGGTGTGATCTGAGCAGCTGGTTGTGGAGGATTTGTGAAGGTTGTTGGCAAGGTCGGGAATTGAGGATAACATGCATGAGCCCACAAAGCAAGAGTTTGATTATCCGGGAGTGAAGGCGAAACAGGGACTCCACGGATGATTCTTTCTTTGTCAACTTCCTTTTGGTGGTGCTTCAAATAGTCATACAACAATCTGTATGTAGCTTGATGAAGATTCTTCGCTTGACGGATGAGTGTAACACACTTTTCCCAATCAGGACCAAGATAGCTCAGGAACTTTGTGTTGATTGCAATCCTTGGCATGATGATATTATGTTTCTCCAAGTCATTGATGATGTCTGAGAACCGATGATGATATGAATCTAATGTCTCCCCTGGTTCAATCATGAAGTGTTCATATGTTAAGTATATTTTGGATTCCATGTCCTCTTGATTGAGTTTAGTGCCTTCCATTAGAAGATGAATGTGCTCCCACATTTCTTTAGCAGTCTTTCGAGCATCAACACTACGAAGTATCGGATTGGGTAATCCCAAAAGAAATTATTGCATTAAAATTTCATCGGCTTCTAAGTGAAGAATTTGGTCAGTAGTAAGTTGATCAAGACCGACAACGTTGGTAATATCATCTCTTGGTGGATCAGCATTTGGATCTCCGGGTACAGTGAGAGTAGGCATTTGAAAAGGACCTTCAAGGATGAACTTCTTCAAAAACTTATCGTGTGGCTTCTTTAGATCACAAAACCTAAAGAACCTTATCACCCATTGATCGTAGTTTCCGGGAGTGAGCATTGGAGGTCTTTCAAGGGATCCAGCTTCATGAATGGATTGTTGGCTACTTAAAGCTTCACACATCTTTGCAAACCAAGAAGGTTCCTTTGGTGTTGTAACAATCAAAGCATACTTGGCGGGATACTGATTTTGAAAGTAGGTATAATGTTGTACTTGTTGACGAGGGTTTGGTAAAACCATTTGTGGTGGAAGAGGGTTTGCTCCTTGATAGAAGTGTTGAAATTATTGTTGAAATTGTTGCAATTGTTGTGGAGTTGGTGGAGGATATTGTTGATAGAATTGTTGTTTTTGTTGAGGATACTCATGAGGAAAGTAGCTAGAGTATGGTGTTTGACACATCTTGAAACTTGTGTTGATGATGGATCTTTGTAGTCGAATGAAACTTTGTTGATGAAGAAATCCTTAAGCGTAAAAAACAGCTTATGCGTAGAGAGTACCTTACGCGTAATACCCAACTTACGCGTATACAAGAGCTTACGCGTAGTGATAGCTTACGCGTAGACTTGAGAAAAACTTAGCTTAGGCTTAAACTAAAGAATTAGTAGTAGAAACCTTGCGTAATATTTCCTTAGGCGTAAGACAAGCTTAAGCGTAGGAAATGATTAGGCAAAGAAGTTTCTGCGCGTAAGTTTTGAGCTTAGGCGTAAAACTAGGGTTTTACCCAAAAATCCTTTACACTTATACCAGTGTAAAAGATATCCAAAGTCGAAGTGTTTTCAGGCTTATCCAAGCAAGAAAACACTGAGTAAACCAACAGCTCTGAAGATTAAGTGACGAATTGATTATGCGTAAAGTGTTGCTTAGGCGTAGACTTTGTGCTTATGAGTAAAACTAGGGTTTTGTTACGTGTAGAAAATACCAAAAATGCACCAAAACTGATTTTATGCTCAAAAATGTTTTGTAACCTGATTTTAATGATGAAATAGCTTCAATATCACCAAAATAACAATAAAGTTTGAAACTTTATGATCCAAAACAATTTTCCACCTTACGCGTAGAAAGTAGTACACGAACAAAACCAAGCTCAAAATATAATCTACACACGTCAAGTTTGAAACTTTTGCTAAAAACTGAAATTTTAACACTAAATAAACCTTAAACCACAAAAATCTTGAGTTTACAAGTGTAAAAGTTAAAGCTTTTAGGCATATGAAATGTTAAGCTTAAAAAACCCACGCGTATAGTAAAGACTTCAAAAACAAAAGGTGTTTCACCCAACTAGATGGCGATTGATACCACTGTTAGGTCACCATAATGTCACACAAGCATCAATATGTAAGAAATATATAAGAGATAGATTGGATGAACACTACACACACAATACACGTATGATATAAGAAAGGTTATGCGTATGATATTAAGTGAAAGTGAACAACCAACCTTCCAAGGAAGGTTTACAAAGGTATTTATAGGGGAGGGACTAGGGCAACACTACAAGTCCCCTTCCTTCCTTATTGGACATGGGCCAAGGCTTATGGACTTTCTACATAATCCTTGCCATTAATACAAACTTAAAAGCCTAATTAAGCAACCTGTTACATGTTGATTACCAACACTTGAAATACAAGTTAGGAGTGATTCCAACAGTTTATATTTTTGAAGTTTAAGTGAGAGAGTCTCTAGTGCCACAGCCAAATGACAGTTTCGGTGGCTTTGGCAAAGAGACATGTTCCATTCTGAGAGAGAGTTGACATGTCAAGAACATATATATCATCTATCCTAGGAGCTATAAGAACAACTTCTTTGTTGGCATTGAAAATGGTACCTTGTTTATCATTGAACTGCACTATGTATTTTGCATCACACAACTGACTGACACAGATAAGATTGTACTTCAGACCATTGACATAAGCTATCCTAGAGAAAACTATTCCATTGCAGTTTACTGAACCATAATCTTCAGTGGGACATGATGAGTTATCACCAAATACTACCTCGGGTCCTGGTTCCTTTACATATTTGTGTAGATACTCCTTCACACCAGTCATGCTTTTTGAACATCCACTATCTAGATGCCAAATTGGCTCCCTGGCATGTCTCTACACAAATAGTAAACTGAATTAGTTTCTCTTGCTGACCCACTTACTAGCGGGCTTGGGTCTGATGTCTGCTTAAACTTAGCAATTGATTCATGGTCAGTGGTTGAGTGCAGTGTGCTACCACAAGTTTTGCATTTGCTAACTGAGGAAGACTCAGTGATGCGGGGTTGTTTTGAACTCCTCTTTGCTTGGATGACTCTGTCATGCTGAGATGTCTCATGAGCTGGATTTTCGCATATTTCACAGCAAGTGTTCATGAGACAGTCATCAGGATGATGATTATTAAAGCCACAATGTGGGCAAAGAGGAAAGGGTTTTGCTTTAGGCATGTGAGCCTGCTTTGAAGATGAAGCATATTGATGACCAAAATTGGTATGACTTGCTTCACTGAATGAACTTACATACTGTAAGTGGTCAGAAGTTCTGTGATCTTCCTTTTTGTAGATCATGCAAAAAAGTATTATGTAGCAATTATCAGTGGTATGTCTGGTATAATGGCACATATCACACTTCTGCTTGGGTTTGGTGTTTGACTTTGACTTTGAGGAACTAGAGGAGGTTGACTTAGGTTCCTTGATTATTGAATCAGGAGCTTTCTCAATAGAGTTCATTTTATCAGTCAACTTCCTCACGAGTTCAGTCAATTGTTGGATTTGGTCTTCTTCAGTAGGAACTGATGATGTGGAAGTCTCAGTGGGGACTGAATCTTCTTGGCTTGGTTTTGTTGGTCTTTTCAAAATGGTATACCAAGACCAGACCTTTCTTTTGGTGAGTGAGGGTTGAATTGAAGAGGAGTAAGCTCAGAGCTAGGTGCAGCACCCTAAAGAGGTTTCAGATGTAGAAGCGGTGCTTGAGATTCAGCTTCAGACTCAATGATGTGTTAAGTACTACTAGGTACATCAGGGAGTCCAAGCATGCTCTTGAGAGTTTGACTTTCAGGCTCAAGTATCCTTTCAGAATCGAAGTTTGGAAGCTTACTCTCAGGGTTTACCCTTTCAATCTAATCACTAGACTTGGGCATTAACTCCTTTTTGGAGAGCATGCCAGCAGACACAAATGGTTTAAGACTTTGGTCTTCACTTATATCTTTTTCCTTTTTTAGTTTTTCCTGAAGAGCCTGATTTCTTTTAACTAATTCAGTGTTTTGAATTTGTAGTGTAACAGCCTCAAGCTTGGCTTGTTTTAAAAGAAGCAGTTCATCCCTACACTTATTTAATTCCAAACTTAACTTGTTGTATTTTGAGAAAAGATTTAATCGCTGCTCTTCTACGAACTTAAGGTCAACATTAATATAGTTCATGAAAGAGTGCCAATCAGAATCATCATCCATAGAAAGTAAAATGTTTACCTTTCTCATTGTGATGTTCACCCATTCACCATTCCTAGCACGATTCTTCCCAACAGCTAGCTTGTCCTCTTCTGAGAGAGCCATCAGTGCATTGACTTGCACCATATTATCATCTGAGGAGACTGGCTCTTCATCCCAGTCAAAGACTTTAGCTACCAGGCCCTTGTTTTTACCCTGCACATATTTAACATTGTTTGTTGTTTTTGAGGGAGTGGCCTCAAGAAGTGCTAGTTTAGCCTTGGCTTTCCTGTACATAGCTTCAAAATCAATAGCTTTGTTTTGGTCAGACTTGTTTTGGAAATTTTGATGAGACTAATATACTTTTGGTTGAAATTTGCTAAAGCCTAATGTAGAATCCAAGATCTGGACTCAACTAGGGTATGAGTAAAATTGATTGATTGATGCACAGCGGAATAAGAATAACACAATCAACATCACTAATAAGGTTTTCTTTATTCATAAAATATAAAAACTACTACTACTACAACTACTAGATGCTCTATGCGTTTTACTAGACTCTCATTAGAGAAGTCTTCTATGAAATGAAATGAAAGGGATAGTTTGCAACTAGACGCCTGCCCTCTTTATATAGGAGAGGGAGGTTACAAACCCTAATTGTAGCTTACTAACAAAACTACCTAAATATTACATATAAGACCCTTATTTGTTTATTCTTTCTTCATTCCAGCTCGTGGTTTTGTAATCATCAACTCTGCAATTCCCAACACCTAAGGACTAGTTTGGCCCTGAAGGTTTGTAAGAGGGCTCAGAGATAGTTTTAGAAAAACAATCTTTAGCAAAATGACCCTTTTGTGACACTTAAAACACTCAGTGTCCTCATTAGCTGTAGCATTAGAAAAACTTTTGTTCCTTCTTATAAACCTTCTAGAGTTAGCAAGGAGTGCCCTTTCCTGAAACTCGGTGTTCAGGTCATTCAGGTACTTCTCGTTTGTTCTCTCATCAAGCTCATCGTCTGAATTTTCCTGAAAATCCTGAACCGCACTATTTAAATAAAAGGCCGTAGAAATTGGTGTTGAAATGGTTGTCAGGGACTTCTTGACTTCCTGAGACTTTTTTAAGTCAGGGTATCGTCTGTTGATGAGGTTTTCCTCATAGAAAAATTTCCCATAAATTTCAGGAAGTTCAAGATTCTGAATATGATTTGCATTTCTGAGTCCCTGAGAAAAATTCAACCACTTCTCAGGGAGGTTGTTAACAAAACCAACATTGATTTAATATTTGGAAAACTTTACACCATCATTTGACAATTCATTTAACAAAGTTTTATACCGGGTGTAAGTTTGAGAGAGAGTTTCTGAGTCTTTAACCCTGAAGGTATTATACTCAAGTTCCAGGTCCATAATCCCGTTTTTCCTTGGCATCTGAGGGACCTTCATAGTTGTGGACCAGGTCATTCCAGGTATGCTTAGATGTACTACAGCCTATGACATATTCCATGACATCATCAGGAAGACAAGATATGATGATGCTTTTGAGCCTTTAGTCCTGCTTGACCACTCTCCTCTCATCCTGAGTCCGCTGATTTTCAGGTTTAGGTAAACCTTCAGCAGTATTTAGGATAAATGGACCTTCATTAATACACTTAATGTAATAAGGTTCCATCCCAGTCAAATAGCAAAGCATTTGCTTTTTCCATTTGTTAAATTTACCAACTTCGAGTCGAGGGGCAACAACAACATAGGCTCCACCATTTTTGTCGACAAGTTGGGGCACATCATTTTCAGCCATGTTTAGATCCTGATTTTAAAAACGTTTTGAGAGGCAAGAAAAGGTTTTATAAATCAACCTGGCTCTGATACCACTTGTTGTTCCCGTTTCACTATTAGTAAAAAGATCAATTTATACTAAGAGTGACACATGACTGAAATAAGGTTTATTAAAAATCACAATTAAACAAGATAAGAATACTGAAGCACATTGTTTCAACATTTATATCCTTTATTAATAATGAATCAAAAAGAATATATTACCCAAGTGCTTGCGGAACAACACTTGGGATTGAATGACAAGTATTGTATAACTCTTCACTAAGCTTAGGCTAAGTCTAAGCACAACTACTTAGGTACCACTGAGCTATCTCAGGGACATAGTTGTATTTGGAGGAGTGGAAGATTGCTTTTGTGTAATTCACAGTTAATGCACAAGCTTAAAATCTTTCACTCCAAATCTTATGGATATTTATACAAGTATGGTTTTTAACTCTATCCTAAAGGACAACCGACAGAGTTCTGAAGACAAACTCACGATGTATTTTGTCTCATTTACAATGGCTATTTAGAGTAAGTGACAAGGTTGCTTTCTTCTTGTTAGTGATGACATCGAGCACGGTAGTTAGCGATTCGGAAAAGTTTGACTTTGGTTGATAAGGACTTCGTCTTATCTGTTCAAACTTATCGACCTTGTCCCGCTCATTCTTGACCTCTTTAGCCTTGATCTTTATCTTGACATTGTCTTGATGATAGTAGCTGGTGAGGAGTTTTGGGATTTAGTGAGTTATTGTCATCACTCACTGAATGCACCATCTTCTTCTTGACTCAGTCTTCACCCATTAAGTTCCGCCTTACTGAGTGGAGAGACTTCTTCTTTATCTCTTATTGAGTATCCTGAAGACAGCTCATTGAGTGGCTATACGCTCAGTGACTTGTTAGTGTTTAAGGATCTAAACACTTAGGGTATTTTCTATTCAAATCCTAGAATTAAGGGGTTTGGGTATTTACTGAACCCAACACTACTTTGTTAAACTTATATATATTCAGTCTTTAGTTAGTATTTATTACTTATTAGTTACCAATCAGACAAAATGAAATTATAATTTCAGGTTCGAGTATAAGACATCCTATCGTATCTCCGCCGTTAAGAAAACCTAGAAGGCGTTCTCAGTCTGAAGGTTTTTATTACTTTAGGTTTTTTAGATTATTAAATAATTTGATAGTCCTTTTAAAAATTATTATGCTAATACATTACTCTTTGATGCAGGTTTTACTGACCATGTCTTAAATTTATAGTGTCTCGCAATACCTATGGTCTACCCTAATGCACTAACGGGCAGTGTACCCGGTCGTGTGTAGTGTAGTAAATGGTAAAGCCGAGGTCGTCCCAAGAGCTATGTGTGTTGGATTATTACTAAGTCTAGTGTCACAGAATAATAATGGTTTTGATAGGGATTTAATTAATTAAACTACTAATACAGAATAAAATAAAGCAGATAAATGGATGAAGAGAAGTGGTGCTAACCTGGTTAATCATCTAATAACGCTCAGATTGTACATGTTTCTAGTAGCGTTATGTGTGCTTTTTTATATGTTATTTGGTTATATTTGCGCAATTCTAATGCTTTATTGCATCAAAAGGCATTTGCCTAGTGGTAGAAAAAGTAAAGAAATGTTCAGCAAATAGTAGATTTCCGTTTCAATGAAGCAGGTCAAGCACGAATCAGTATCTCAAGTACCTTTGAAGACCATAGTGATTGAAGAACCAAGTTCTACAAGATAAAGAAAGTAAAGACCAAGATTTCTTAACTCAGGAAATCCAACCGGATCGGTTGCAAGTGCAACCGGATCGGTTGGAAGATGACTCAAAGACACCACTACACCAGCACCAACCGTCCGGTCGTCACCCGCAACCGGAATGGTTGGATCACTTGTAGAAGACCAACCGGATCGGTTGGTCATATAACCGATCCGGTTGGAGAAGCTGCATCTGCCAAATCTTCATCACTAAGTTTCCCCTTTGTATCCAAACAATTCTAGGTCCTTCTATTGGTGTATTCTAGTCCCATCCTTACTCCTTGGAGGCCAAGTTCAGCAATTAATACCCTAGGCCTTGGAACTAGTATAAATAGAGGCCATTTGTGAGCATATGAGACACACACTTCAATACCAATCTCTCTACTCATCAAACAAGCTCTTAAGCTCTCAAATTCGTCCTTAGAAGTCCAGGAAAGTTTGGAGTTCCAGAAGTTCCACATTTTGAGGCCAAATCACCAAGAAGTCTACCCCAATACTTTGGGAATCATTACTTCACCATTTGTAATCTTATTCCAAGCATTGTAAGACTTTTAATCATGTTTTCTAATGTTCAAAGTTCTGAGTTTATGTTTATGTTTGCTATGAGTGGCTAGTTTCTTTATACACTTGCTTAAATGATGTTGATTATCATATGATTAGTTAGTGATTGTGTTAACATGTTTTAATTCAATTTCAAGTTGATTCTAAGATCCAATCGTGCTAGAGTTTCGTAGTGACATTTGTTAATCAAGTTTGACTAGTTGAAAGTGATCATAAGAGGTCGAAAGAACTTATTATTGATCAACTAGTCATAATCATTTTGTCTATGGATGATTGTTTTTACCCATTATTCTTGATTATACAAAGGAACTAAGGTGTGGTTGTAATAGAAACACTTTTTGATTATCAAATTGGATTTGTTGGAAACATCTAAAAGGTCGTAAGATTATTTGTTGAGAATCAATTGTAGCCTTTTGTCTATGATCGGTTACCTTTTGCATTGACCATTTCTTAAGCAATTTAATGAAACAAGTAGATGTTTTTGTGTTTAAGTTTATGAATGTAGACTTATGAAACTTGAATTGATCTTGAATTGATTGGTTAAACGTAATGCTTGTTTTTATGAACTAAAATCTTGACGAAGGTTTAACTTGTAAGAACAATAGATTAGTATCCCAACTAATTATCATAACCAACATGTTAAGAGGTTAACACAATCACATTAATTTATGATATGAAACTAGTTTAAGCAAGTGTAGTTTTTAATCATCGAATTTCATTATATCTATTTGCTTTGTTATATGTTTTGAATAGACTCATTAATTCAAACTTGTGTTTAGATTCACTCAAATCCTCGCGACGATCCCGACTTACCTTCATAATCTTGCTATAACGGACGAGTATACTTGCTCGTATGTGTTATTGGTAATATTGGTAATTCACCTTTTATAAATTTAAAACTTGTACACACGTAGCACATCATCATCCTAGCTAGTTATGTCTACGTCTACTTACTTCCAATTACTTCAGGTGGGGTCAAATTCGAGAGGACGGAATTTGGTCAATTCGCCCTAACCTATCGACAAAGATGCCACCACAGAGAAATCAGGCATGCAGTCATCGATCCTGTTGTTCCTGGTCCCCTAAGCCAAGTCATTAAGTACCGCTACATGCTAGATTCAAAATAGTGAGTGCCCGGCCGTTAGGAACTTAGACACTACATGTTGGATCAATGTACTCTAACCAAACTAACTTAAACTTAGCTTGTAAGGGCTTAACAACCTCGGATAAATCCTAAGTTATTAACAATGAAACACAGAATGAACTTTACTAAGTACGCGGAATTTACTTAACAAAGCTAAGAAGAATTAACTTTAAACTTCAAACGATTTTATTATCACTTTAGAACCTGCTTATATTACAGATTCTTAACAACTCTAAAACTCTAAGACTCTAATATCGTTTCTCTAAAACTTATGAACTCGTACCTCTAATACCAATCTAGGGGTCCTTTTATAGGCTCAAGGATAACCCTAGTCGGTTTACAATTACAAACCTTGTACGACAAGTAATACTATGTTAAGCTTAGAACATTCTAGAATTTACACATTAATCCTTAACGTCTTTGCATAGCAGTCCTTTAAGCATGCAAGACTTTGATGAATGAGCGATTTTGACTTTCTTCATTAGCGATGATTGACTTCAAAGACTTTGACTCTTCAAGACTTTAACTCTTCAAAGACTTTAACTTTATATATCCCAATAATCCTCCCTAACTTGAATTCTACTTGCTTGACTTCAAGTTCCTTTATATATTCATCTTTAACAACTTTGTCTTCAAGAGATTGTGGCTATATCTTCAAACTTTGTCTTTGTAGATTACGTGCTTATATCATCATCATCAAAGTAGTCTTTATCTCTATAATTCTTTTCAAAGAATATCCAAAGAAGCTCCATCTTCTCACTACTCAAAGAACATATGACAATTTGTACATTAATTCAAGTAGTTTGACTATTCTCATCACTTCCGGTGTGTAAACTCCGTGAGAGGTGAATCATTGAAATTTAATGGATTTTGATCTCTTTACCAAAGCCATTAACTCGAGTAGCCAAATTTTTAGGTGTGTAAGACCATGGTACATTGATAACCATATGATTTTTAGCAAATCATCGGTATCAACATATTTGATTTGTCTTTACCAAAAGTTGTACCCTTTTGGACTAGTTAGTTCTTACAACCATGGTGAACTAATTACCATAAATGGTTTTCCACGACCTTTACCACAAACCATTTTCTTGTGGGCTAGCCAACTCTTTACATTTCTTGATATGGTGAGTTGATTACCATACAACTTATTAGCAAGTTGTCAACTATATAATGGATTTGAGATATCTTTACCAGAGCCGTTTGCTCATGAATTAGCCAGTTCTTTTGTTAAACATGGTGAACTGATAACCTAATGTTATAACCATCTCAAAAACCATTTGTTACTTTTAACTTTTGTGTCAAAAATCTTCTTTACTTAACAAAAGTTTTTCTTTCAAAACATTTACTGGTTTAAGCTGCAAGCAGTACTTTGATTAAAGTACTGTTTGTCCAGCAGTACTTTAAATAAAGTACTTATTTTTCAAAAGATTTTATACAATTATAAATCATACCAGTATTTATACTTCATCATCAGCCATTGTTGTCCATCTGATAAACAATTCGATGACCATCAGTGCTGTTTCATTCTCCTCTTCCACTTCCATTCCATGATCTAACATTCTTCTCATAAGATATGATGTGAGAGGATATCTTCTTTCTACTAACATATGGATCATTGTTCCATCTTCTAGCTCCAAAACATGCACTCCAGATTCATCAAAATATCTCCAGCAATTAATTTCCCATACTTCTTGATTATTCCATATAGCATCAAGACTTGCCTCCTCAGTTTCAAAAATAGTTGAGAGATCTCCAAGAAATACTAAACCAATTCCTTCAGATGGAATATGTTCAAAATACTTATGTACTAATTGATACAGATGAAACAGGTCTTCTATTTATCAAGTGCAGTATGTCCCATAATGAGTTAAACACTCTAAAGCTTTCATCTTCTCTATGGAACATAAGATAATTTCCATCTTTTGCATCTACAACTTCGAATGTAACAATCTTTGACTTCTTTTCTACAACATCTTTAGCCTTAGGATTCTCAAAATCAACAACTCTAATGTAATTTCTCAGCTCATCAACTGTATCTGTTCTCAATTCAACCTTCTTTGATGATGTTCAGCTTCAGTTGTTCTTTTTCTCTTCAAGCTTCTTTTCTTGAGATCCTCCATATGCTTATCATCCTTGAATGAGACAATGCTTTCAACATCTTTCTGATAAGCTTTTCTAACATTTTCATACAAATCTTTCATCTCAATATAATTCAGCTTTTGTAGTCCAGTGTATCCTTGACCTTTCAAATAAGCCATCATTGCATTTCTTTCTTTGGCTTTACTGATTGGTCTTTGTGGTAAGACAGCTTCAGGTACTGGTTGATTTAATTCAGCATTAAATTTTGCTTGTAACTCCCTTGCAGCAGCTTCAGTCTTAGCTTCTTTAATGGCTCTTATTTCTGCCAAGGTCAGCTTCTTTTTCTTCTTAGGTTCCACCAGTTTACCTTTACCTTTGTCCTTTGGATCTATAGCTGGTTAAGAAGCTTGTTGTTTTTCTTCATAAACACCAGAAATGCTAACACCTCTTGGTCTTGATAAATTCTGCAAAATCTCAGCAACTGTTTCATCATCACTTGTTGTATGCTCAACCATAGGTGTATCAATCTCCTCTTCTTGTAAAACAGTAGAGGGACCAGCTTCCTCATCAAAGTTCAAAGTTCTTGGTGTTATTTGTTCTTGTCTTTGAATATTTTGAACATCAGTACTTTGATCTGCAATACCTTCAACACCAGTATTTTCAGGCTCAGTACTTTGAATGTTTAACTCTGCTTCAGTACTTTGAGGTTCAATCTCCTTTTCAGCATCTTCTTTCAAATTCATTTCTTCTAAATTCCTCCCTAATTGGACAGAAGAATGCTGAGGAACCTTGGTGCCTGTAGAAATCTTCTTTAAATGCCTTATCCTCTTCTTTTTAGCTTTGACCCATATCCTGTGATGTTTAACCAAGGGCCAAACAGACTTCTTAAACTTTTTGAACTTGATCTTCAACTGAGCAATCTGTGCAACTTGAGCCTCAGTTGTCTTCTTCAATCTAACTAACTCCCTGGTGAGAACATAGTTATCCAAGACCAATCCTTCAGGGGGTATTTCAGCTGCATTACCTCCAGAAGATGAAGAGGGTATAGGAATATCTTGTCCTAATGATGCAGTTGGTGGAGTAGTATGGTGTGATGAAGTGGGAGAAACTGCAGTACCTTCATTGATATCAGTACCTTGTGAAGCAGTACCTTGTGGTGCAGTTTCCTGAGACGCAGTACCTTGTGTTGAAGCAGTACCTTCTCTGTCATCACTCTCTGTAGCCTCATCTCTGATAGCCTGAACAACCAGCATCATTGAAGCAGTCAATGGAGTGTTCCTTCCAGTAAATAGATCACTTTTCCTAGCCATGAAGGTAAAGATCTTGGCCGGTTGTACCACTACAGGTAAAAGACTTGAAGGCTTGGGTATATCATGAAGTTGTTTATTCAGAATGACTTGAATAAACCTTGGATACATCAACCATCTTGATTCATGAGAGATGTGTGAGAGCATTCCATCTAAGATTAGCCTTAAGAAGTTAAACATACGGTTTGTAGCCAATCCTACCAACGCTGATGCAATATTCGAACCAAATTGCTCCCAAAAAGTACTTTTAGAACTGATACAATGAAGAAGAACATGTACCAAGTACTTCCAATGTGGACTGAATAAGGGATTATTGAATGTTGTTGTGTCAACCAAAGACCCTTCATAGCCAATATCTCTCAGTGTATCCTATAGAAGCTATTTATCAAACCTAATAGCTCCTTCTTCATCATCAAATAGTAAGTCTTCTCGAATCGATGCTTCAGTAATCTTGATGAGTCTTCCAGCGACTTTAGCTTGAATATAAGATTCATCATTCTCCATATGTTTCCTTGCAGTTGCCCAAAACTGCTGAATCCAGGGCTCAATCATATCAGGTTCCACCAAGAGCGCATAACTGATTGGAGAACCAGTTAAGAAATCAATGATGTCATGGAAGATGACATTAGCCTCTGTTTTATCTAAATTTGCCACCATATTGTGCTTAGAAACTGTGTTAAGATTTGCCATGGATGATTTGTAAAGAAGAGTGATTCTTGAATTAAGTGATTGTAAGAGAGAGAGAAATATGGAAAAGATTAATAAGAATAAAGATGAGAGGGAAAATCGGAAAGTAGTTATTTATAGGTGGGATTTAAAAAATCACAGCCCATAATAACAAAGTTACTGTTATTTGAATTTTACCCTCTTTATGACTGTTGGAACAGTACGTTGATAAGACAAGCAGTGCTTTCCACGTGTGCAGTACTTTCCGGAGTAGTACTTTCAGAGCAGTACTTTCATAAGACAAAACATCAGTACTTTTCCATCTTCTTCTCTATAATGACAAAATCTCCATGTGGGCATTGTATTGCCTCCCCTCAAGCAAAGCATAGGACTGTCTAACTAACTAACCAGTCCTCCCCTTAAATGTAGCTTAGTAATTAATCATGCCAATGCTCACCACCAAGTGATTAAATCTTGAAACATCAAATCCTTTGGTGAGTAAATCAGCTACATTATCATATGTATGCACCTTGACAACATTAATGAGCCTATGCTCATAACAATCTCTGATGAAGTGATGCCTAATCTGAATATGCTTGGTCTTGGAATGATAAATTGGATTCTTCACAATGCAAATGGTACTCTCATTATCAATATTGATAGGAGTATTCTTGAAATTGAACCCATAATCCAATAGTTGATTCTGCATCCAAAAAACTTGTCCACAACAGCTTGCAACAGCCACATATTCTGCTTCAGTAGAGGATGTTGCTGCAATTGTTTACTTCTTACATTGCCATGAGACTAATCTTCTTCCAAGATATTGGCATCCTCCAATAGTTGATCTTCTTTCATAGTTGTCACCTGCATAATCACTATCTAAAAAAGCTTCCAAGTGAAAAGGGGAATCCTTTAGATACCACAACCCTAACTTAGGTTGTTGTTTCAAGTAACTGAAAATTCTCTTCACTGCATTCATATGAGAGACCTTTGGTGAGACTTGATATCTTGCACATAAACAAACAACAAACATGATATCAGGTCTAGATGCAGTTAAGTACATAAGACAGCCAATCATAGATCCGCACAATTTGACTTCAACAGTTGACCATCTTCATCCTTGCCCAATGAGTTGATAGACTTGATAGGTGTAGTGACCGGCTTCATAGCATCAAAGTTAAACTTCTTGAGTATATCCGAAACATACTTATCTTGGTGATGAAGATTCCTTCCTTTGATTGCTTAACTTGAAGTCCCAAAAGAATGTTAACTCACCCATAGAACTCATTTGAAATTCATTACGCATCACCGCTCAAACTCCTTAACCATGGACCTGCTTTGGTAGCTCCAAAGATGATATCATCAACATATACTTGAACTAACATGATATCCTTCTTGTCTCTCTGATGAACAAAGTCTTGTCAATAGCTCCCTCCTATAACCATGTTGTAGTAAGAAAGTAGAGAGCCTCTCATACCAAGCTCTAGGTGCTTGATGAAGACCATAAAGAGCCTTAACCACCTTGTAGACTTTGTTAGGATGTGCAGGATCTTCAAAACCAAGAGGTTGTTTGACATAAACCTCCTCTGTAATCTTGCCATAGAAAGTCACTCTTCACATCCATTTGATATACCGAAATCCTATAAATGATGCGAAAGCAAGGAATATTCTAATGGCTTCAATCCTTGCTACAGAGCAAATACTTCATCATAATCTACTCCTTCTTCTTGTCTCGTAGCCTTGTGCTACTAACCTTGCCTTGTTCTTGATGACATTACCTCTTTCATCTCTCTGACTCGAAACCCATTTGGTTCCAATAACTTTCTTCCCATCGGTAGATCACATAATACCCAAACTTCTTAAAGTTTGAATTGAAGAAGTGCTTCTGCATAGCTTCAACCCAACTTTCTTTAGATAATGCTTGAGCAATGTTCTTAGGTTCTTCGAGAGATAAAGCAAGTGAACATGCATGTTTGATGATCCTTATGATTCAACTGTTTTGTTTATAAACAAAGCTAAGTAAAGCATTGTGAGGTGTAGAAAGACCCTTAGCTTTGTTTCTTGTAAGTACTCCGGATGTAGAAGGTCCAATAATTTGACCAGGGATGATCCTTGTGAATCCTTAATGTAGGAGTATGTGGTAATCGCTAGATCATCATCCAAATTTGTGTAATCAAGACCTTCATTGGAGAAAATACCTTCATCATCTAGTTCATCATCGGTATCTTCTAACTCGGGCATGGTTGGATCATCATCAAAATCTCGTTATTAGGTGCAAAGAAGATTTTAGTCCAAAGTACTGTGATTCAAAGTATTGTGAGGATATTCAGAAGATTTACCCTTTGTCTTTTCTTCTTCAAAAGCTCTCTTTTGGGCATCCTCATAAGATTATGCAAGGGTTTCTTGCAGTAGCATCCTCTGAAGTTCATCTTGTATGGCTTGATCTTCAGTAGACAAAGGAGTTTGGTGTATCAGTACTTTTCTCTGTTTCAACACTTACAGGTTCTTCATCAGGAACAACATCAGGTTTAAGGTTGACCCCATGAAGAATGTACTATACGTCTTCTTCTTTGTGATCAACTTGATTTTCTTCTCTAACAGGAACATAATTCATAGAAGGAGTCAAAACTTTAAGATCAAACATCCAATCGGGACCTTTACCCTTATGATTTTCTTGATCTTCTAAAATTCAACATGAAGACAATCTTGAACCTTTTAGTAACCTCATATATACTCAATCCTTTACTATTGGTGTAGTATCCCAATAAGTATCCTTCTTCTGACTTCCCATCAAATTTACCCAAATTATCAATTGTGTTGAGAATAGTCGAGGGCATCCAAAAGGCTTCATGAATCGAATATTTGGTTTGTTTCCCATCGAGAACTCATAAGGTGTCTTCATCTCGAGGTTTGGTGACCGAGACTCATAAGCACATAACAAGCAAGCCTTACTTGACCCGATTTGAATTGAATAGGTAATGAATCTACAAGCATTGTTCTAGCCGCTCAATCAAAGTTCGTTCTTTCTTTCTCGCAACACCATTCTCACGAGGATTTCTAGCAATCTTGAACTCCCTCTTGATTCCTTTCTTAGCACAAAAGTCATCCATAAGCTTGTTCTTGAATTCATCCCATTATCACATCTAATACCTCTTACTTTAAGTCTTAGTTGATTTTCAAGGGCTATTATTAGATCATGAATAGCATTAAAGGTGTCATCTTTAAATCCCAAGAAAATACCCAACTCAATCTGCTGCAATCATCTCGTCACAACAAGACAATACTTCTTCTTGTTTAGACGGCTATGTAAACAGTCCAAACAAATCCATATGCAAAGAACTCCAAAGGTTCTCTAATAGTTCTTTCCTCAAGCTTCTTGCATGAAGCTTTGTGTTGTTTACCCTTCTTGCATGCCAAACATGAGTGATCATTCTTGTAAGTCTTAGAAGGTAAACCTCTAACTAAATTGCCTTTGACCAATTTTTTGATGTTCTTGAAATTTACATGGCCTAATCTTCTATGCCACTGATGTGCTTCTTCAAGTGATGCCTTTGCAACTAGACATGTTGCTCTTCCAGAAGAGTGAAGACTCTTCATATCCAGACTATACACATCATTGGTTCTTGGTACTCTTAGTACGACCAAGTTATCATCAACAGGCTTGAAATCATGTGAAAGAATAAGACATTCTGTGTCAGTAAATAACACAGGATGCTTTTTATCACAGATCTGAAATACTGACAAAAGGTTGAACTTGAGCTCCTTTACATATCTAACATTCTCAAAATCTATGCCCCCTGCTTTGATAGTTCCTTTGCCTGTAATTCTTCCTCCACTAGCATCATTCCCAAATGCAACTCTTCCTCCACAATAGGATCTAAAATCTGACAGAATATCCTTGTCTCCTGTCATACTTCCAGAGCAACCACTATCCATAATTAGATGATCTTTAAGCTCCTCTTCTGGGTTGCCCTGCACAAAGATAAGAGAGTTAGTTAATTTTAGGAACCCAAGCCATTACTGACTTGTGTTCCCTTGTGGAGTTACATACTTAAATTCTTTAAGTATGTAATTGCCACTGTCTTTAAGCACATGATCAATTATCTTTGTTTGTTCCAAAACTTGAGTTGGTTTTTCAATAAAAATCTCAGTTTCATTCAAGTTTTCTTTATTATTTTCCACAAAACCTCTGTTTCACTCACACTTCTTCAAACTCATGCTTGTTCCCCATCAAGATTTTCCTTCTTAACCCAAAGATTTGTTAACTTCGGTGTAGGACTCTTTGATCTAGACACTCTTGTTTAGGTGTAACGCCTTCTAGATTGATAGTAGTTAGGTCTCCTAGAGTTCCTATTCCAAAAGAGTTTGGTGAAATCTGAGCAAGACTTTGTGAGAGTCTTGTTTTTAACAAAGACCTTGAAAAGTGTTTGAAGGTACTGGGGGTTTTGAAAAAGGTCTTCTCTAGTGAGGGTACCTATAGTCTTTTGAGACATTACTATGATTGACCCTATGTGAGTGACTCCAAACTGGTCTGGTTTCCCTTGGTTTTGGTTGGCAGATCTGTTCTTTGGGAATTTACTTAGGTACTCTGAGTGAAAGTTACAGTCTTTAATCAAATGAGTAGGACTAAAACAAACAAAACACAATTTTTGACCTGCAACCCCAAAATTGTTTCCTCTATGTTTATGACCAAACCTATCCTGTCTTCTAGGTGAGTGTTGAGAATCATTATGACCAAAGTTATCCCAAAAAGGTCTAGCAGTATTTTGAAAAGGTTTTCTTGAAGGTATCTTTGGATGTCCGCAAGATTTTGAGAAGAAGGTACTGCCTGACTCTTAACAATGTTATCTTTTGGTTTCTCAACTGTTTCTTTTATGTTTTCAGAACTAGAGTGACCTGTCTTAGATTGTCCTGTAAGCTTTTTCCTAAACTCTAGTTTGTCTACTCCAAAACAAGAAACATCAGTCCTAGGTGGTTGGAAACTACCAGTGAGAGGTGGGACTGCATGATAACCATTGTCCTTCTTAAACTCAGGAAGTGTTTGACTAATAGATTCCTCATTACTAGATGTGTCTACATAGTTAATGAGTTCATTATCACTAGTGGTTATGTCCTCAAAATCACATTCATCATGATCACTAGTTAAGGTTTCATCTGTGCTACTAAAGTCCATGCCAAAACCTAGTCCAGTTTTAAGATAAGCTCTTTTCTGTTTTTCAACAAAGCTAACATGTGAAAGACCAGATTTTCCCCAAGCAGCAAACTTTTCTAGCAATTCATCCCTCTCCTTAGTTATCTTTTCTTGTTCAGAGACCTTACATCCTAGTTTCCATTCACTTAATTTTAACTGGTAATCCTGTTGTTCATACTTTTCAGCCCAAGCCATTTCATTATTTTCATGTGTTATTATTTTGGCTTCCATAGACTCTAAAGTAATTTGGTAACCAGCTACCTTAGACCTAGCTATTCTACACTTATCTCTTTCAGTCACATAATCATTAAGCACTTTTTGATAAAAGTCATGACACTTAGAACATACCTCAGAGATAGGGGTTGAACTTGGTGAAGTAGCTACTATAGCAAGCAGAACAGGTTCATCTTCATTCTCCATGCTCCAATCAAAGCTTCCATAACCATCTCTGGATTCCAAAGCTGCAAATCCAGATTCCTCATCAAAAGTTGTGCTGACTCTTCCACTGATTCTTCCAATGACACCATGCAATAGGTTATTGGTTCATCATCAAACTCAAGACTCACCAACCTCGATAGATTCTCTTGAGCAACCAAAGCTTTAGTTTCAGTAATAGGAATTTCCTTAAGTTCAAGCTTTGGTTTCTCAGTCATCCTGTTTGCCTGATATTTAGCAAACCTGCATTTCCTTGCAAAGTGTCCAGTCTTCTGACAGTTAAAGCATTCAATCTTGGACTTGTCAAAAGTGATACCCTGCTTAGGCTTGAAGTCAATGCCTCTTCCTGTTTTCTTCATGAACTTCTTGATTCTAGTAGTGATCATAGCAACCTGCCACCTTATATCAATCTCTTCAAGAGCATCCTCTTCAATTTGTGACAATTCTTCTTCATATGTAACAGGTAAGGTAGCTTGCTAAGCAAAGAATGAGCATACGACTTCATCAGAATGGAGGGTGTTTGTAGGTGATGATGTGGGTTGGTCATGGTTGTGATAGTATGAGTAGGATGTCCAAGATTTGAGAGCAACAAGATTTGAGTATGGTAAGCGAGACTTTTGGTAGAAGTCTTGCCTCTTTTCGATGACACAAACGCTATGTTGTGAGACTTTGAACTTATTTGGCCATTCATCTCATGCTCATACACCTTCAGATGATTGTAGAGATCATCAAAGTCCATAGTGTCCAAACCTGGTTGTCCTCTTATCATGGTTGCAATTACATGCCATATTGATGGCAAACTTCTTAAGAACTTCAGATTAGCATCTTCAATAGATACCTCTGCCTTGTATAACTCTAGCATGCTGAGGAGATTCTAAAATTGATCATAGGCAGCATCAAGACCTTCTCTTTCACCAACAGTGAAAGTTTCAAACTGTTGCTTCAACAGATTTATGTGCATCTTCTTGGAAGCATCATTACCTCCAAACCTTGTCTTGAAAGCAGCCCATAACTGTTTTGCATCCTTACCATCATGAAACTTGAGTAGGTGGCCATCAGGAATAGCAGACAATAGTATGTTGAGAGCCTTCTCTTGATTTCTTATTGTAGCAGCTGGCAAAACGGCCTTAGGTGCTTTTGGTTGTCCAGGAATGTCTACACGTTCTTCAACAACTTCATTACCATTGACAATCACATTCCATAGTGCATGGTCTGTGATGGCAATGTACTGCCTCATCTTCATGCTCCATAAATCATACTCTCCCTTCTTGATGATTGGAATTCTAAGTGAGGTGATGGATGGGGAAGGTGCAACTTCAGTCGACATCTTTTAGGGTTTTAGGGGTTTCTTCTTAATCAGGGTTTCCACACAAGCTCTGATACCACTTGTTGGAACGATGTACTCTAACCAAACTAACTTAAACTTAGCTTGTAAGGGCTTAACAACCTCGGATAAATCCTAAGTTATTAACAATGAAACACTGAATGAACTTTACTAAGTACGCGTAATTTACTTAACAAAGCTAAGAAGAATTAACTTTAAACTTCAAACGATTTTATTATCACTTTAGAACCTGCTTATATTACAGATTCTTAACAACTCTAAAACTCTAATATCGTTTCTCTAAAACTTGTGAACTCGTACCTCTAATACCAATCTAGGGGTCCTTTTATAGGCTCAAGGATAACCATAGTCGGTTTACAATTACAAACCTTGTACGACAAGTAATACTATGTTAAGCTTAGAACATTCTAGAATTTACACATTAATCCTTAACGTCTTTGCATAGCAGTCCTTTAAGCATGCAGTACTTTGATGAATGAGCAGTACTTTGACTTTCTTCATTAGCAGTACTTTGACTTCAGCACTTTGACTCTTCAGTACTTTAACTCTTCAGCACTTTAACTTTATATATCCCAACACTACACCCTCTAGTTCTTAAGTTCATCCAAATGATAGGTGATCAGTTGGTCAAATCGCACAAGTAGAAAGGGTCGTCAGTTGGTCATATCTTACCTTTCCGTCTCGATCCTCACCTAGGGTCACTTGGTCATATCTCCTAGGAAATTGGCCTCACCGCCATTCAAAACTACCAAACCAAGGGTGACTACCAAAGAACTATGCATGCATACACTTAGAAATAATTGTACGGAAGTAAAGGTAAACGTAAACAAAACAATTAAGAATCATAACTAGGCTAGCACCAAAAGGTGCTTAGCCATATTAATCATGCAAATCAATTCAATATTCAAAGGTACGAAATACATGAATTAAAAGTAAAGAAATATAAAACGCTAATGCTTATCGTAATGGAGTGACTTGTCCCTTGAAACGACTCCGTATGCTCCCAAGACCTACCTTGAGCTTTTTCCCACGCTCGAGAGAGTTGTGTGGAATAAGATGATTAGAAATGTTGGAATTTGTGGGGTATTTATAGGCGATCCGGTTACTGCAGAACCAATATAGGAGTTACGCCGTAACCTTCTATTCCTTCGTAAAATGCACTAGATCTGCTGGTTACGACGTAACCTTATGAGTAGTTACGCCGTAGTATTCAATAATCCCGGTTACTTCATAAGTGATGCAGTAGTTACGGCGTAAGTATCAGCGGCGTGGAACATCTTTTGACCTAATGTAGTTACGTCGTAACCTCTGGAAAGAGTTACGCCGTAATCTTCTGATATGTTGGCATACTGGGTCACGCAATAGTTACGGCATAATGTGAGAGACGAGTTACGCCGTAACTTCTTCAAAATAGCATACCGTGATAAATCTTTAGATATGTTTCCATTTCCGCGTCTCTTTAGCTCCAATGCTCGTAATTTACCTGAAAGTGGAAAACAATGGAAAACAAGCGTAAATCCATATAAATGATATAAATAACGAGCATTATCGGGAAATTGACACTTAATATTCGGGACTATTTGATGTTATCAAATATCCCCCACTGAACTCTACTTGCCCTCAAGCGCACCTTATTAGATAGATTCCTAAAAGATATCTCCCATAACCCGGAAAATATGAGTTTACAAATCCTTATGCTAGAATAAAACAAAGCCGAACACCTCACGAAAGGGGAACAAACACTCAAATCTCTCAACTATTCTAAGTGTCAATTTCGGGGTGATCACTCAATCGCACAGTCATAGCATGTATTATATCATAAGCTTGGCGGTTACACAAATATCCACCACTAGAGTTAAGGGCTAAACAATTCTCGAAGGAAATTTGGGTAGACACGACAAAGGTTAAGGTTTGACTCATCATTACTAACATGTCACGGCGAAGTGGACAAAATCAATGATACATGACCAAATCCATGGCCAAGACACCAAAGATTGCTCGTTGCATCACTTAGACACGCTTCATGACTAAAAGGGTAGGATAAGACATGGGATATATAAGTGGTGTAAAATAAAAAACAATCAGGTAGTCTAAACCTATAACCAAGTCATCACCACTTACCGTCCGCCCAAAGTTCAAGCTTAGAAGCCAAGAAACCTGATCATGCAATGCAAGGTAGATGTGTCATTAGAGGACGTCGTGATGGGCAAACTACCTTTTCTCCAACTGTTAACATAACTACCAACTTCAATCTTCAAATGTGACCGAGGTGGCCTCCTCGATACTAAATCCATAAAGCTCATACTATAGTGCTTATAACAACGTACTTTACAATAACATAATCATATATTTTTTTTTCAACAAAATACTAACATAACATAATATCCCCCCACTTGAGATGAACAATGGGAATCGGGGGGTCTTCAATGATCTTCAGAAATGTTGATTACCGAACCTTTCCACTCGAACCTTGAACTTAGGCAAATGATGACTTCCCAATTATAAATAAAGACTACAGGGTAGCTAAGGTGTATAGGTGTATCGAAACAATATATCGGGTTAACAAAATGAAAGGAATGGCTCAGAAAGGTGTATCTAGGGGTATCTTGCACTAAAGATGAGTGCAACAAAGGGGTTTCACATAGGGGTCGAAGAGTCGAGGTGACTAATCGATAGACTCACAATGATAGGCTGTTTGGGTGATAATCCTATAATATTGCCTTCTAAAACTAAAAAGTCCAAATACATCGAGCTAACTCAACATTCCTCGTTTATGGTCTCGAAATGATGCAAAGGCCAAGTTCTAAAGTTTACAAGCTACCGGCACACTCATAATTTGGTGGATTTGGGGTAAAATGTTGGAAATGGATAAGGCTAATCTCACCATATAATATCAAGGGTTGTATGTGCTCGGCTAAGGCTAATCCAGTTAGGTTAAGAAAAACATGTCAAAATTTTAAAAATGGCATAATTTTTCAAAATAAACTAGAAAAATGAGGGTGAAATAAAGTTCAAGAGATAATTCTACTCCCATCCCCCCACTTGAATTGTACAAGGTCCCTTTTGTACTAGGCATTAAAATAAGGGTGAAGAGAAAGGTAGAATTAGATCGAGAACTTCCCTGAAATTTGCTCCATAAAGAAGAAGGCCCACGAAAAAGAAACGTGCCTTCGTATAAGTGTCATGAACAAACTTCAATCCCTGAAATCACAATACCGAAAAGCATAATTCTAAAAAGAAAAATGAAAAACTAAAACCAAACCTAACTCACTTTCGTAGGAATCACGGTTGCATTTAGCGCATGCAACAAGTTTTAAACCACTTGGTGTCCCAGTGGACGAGTGAAGTCTCGTGAGGGTTTACAGAACATACCACAAAGTTCATTTAAAACTAATACAAGGTTAATGTGTTTTAAAATGAAAGAATTAAAGAAGAGGAAAGTTACGTCATAACTTCTATGAGGGAGTTACACCGAATCGGCAAAACACGAATGAGTCAAGAAGCGGTAGTTACTGGCGTAACCACTGAGATGGTATTACGCCGTAATTGGTAATGCGTCAAGAATTATGCTGCTATAAGGCTGGTTACGGCGTAATCACTAAGATGAGTTATGCCGTAACTCTATTCAGATCAGAAACTGCAGCAGCAATTAGTTCCTCGTTTCCTGCAAAACTAGTTAGAAAACACAAAACCCAACAGAAAAGGAAATAAATTAAAAGAAAGGGATAATTCGGGTTGTCTCCCGAAAGAGCACTTTTCTTTATTTACGAGTCTTTAAGTTAGACTCAGAG
This sequence comes from Chrysanthemum lavandulifolium, assembly GCA_022545495.1. Classification (NCBI taxonomy): domain Eukaryota; kingdom Viridiplantae; phylum Streptophyta; class Magnoliopsida; order Asterales; family Asteraceae; genus Chrysanthemum; species Chrysanthemum lavandulifolium. The sequence continues at coordinate 75,250,744 of CM040240.1, forward strand.
CCACGGGGCTTCTATGGGGGCCTTTGGACATGCCCCACTTCTTCAATGTTATCTTTCTTAGAATAAGGTTGGTCCCAAACATGTGGCGAAACGTACCGAGTCATGGTGTATCTTTTCTGCAGAAAATTAGCTTGTGCCCATTTGAAACGAAACCTAGCCTCTTCTTCCTCATCAATTTTAACATACCCAAACTTTACTAGTAACCAATTTTCAAATGATATCCCTCTGTATCCTACATTGCTTCTCTTATCTTCGTCAAAACATGCCCAATCCTTGCGTTTGAGCCATTTAGGTTCAGGGTATTCTCCTCCATCGCAGATCTTGCGATTGGGGTTGCATGTAGGCCATGCTATGGTGTAATCATCGTGCATGATAGCTGGTTCGCAAAAATGAATGGTCCAATCAATATCGGAGAACCATTCGCTAAAAGCACTATGCTGTTGTAACCACTTTTCTTTGATATCCTCTTCTTTTTCCCAGCACCACCAGACTTCTGCAGCGTCTTTAATCATACGAATGAGATACTTTCCTCCTCCATTACATCCTTTTTGGAAAGGGGAACACGTGGGAAATATTACCTTCGTCCCTTCAACTGAAGGAACACTACAGTGAACCCTTCCTTTTACACTGTAACTGGGAACAGAGAACGGGATTTCTTCCTCATCGTCTTCATCGTCACTGGATTCGGAGTCCTGCAAATGGCCAAAAGATGACGGTGAAAATCTATCGGAGTCATCTAATTCTATTCTCGGTGGTTCATTTGTCGTAACGATTTTGTTTGGCTCAAGGCTCAAGGTTTTATCCAGTTTAAACTTCACTATATCTTCATAGCATCCACTGTAACGAGCTAATGTGTCAAGGAATGGTTTACCAAGAATCAAATGCTCCATTTTGTCTTTCATATTATCGATAACCACAAATTCGGGGGCTGAAGTAAATTTATCGACCTTTACACACATACCACCTGTAATTCCTAAAGGGGCAATCTTGGTTCCATTTGCTGACTCAATTGCGATATCTGTTTCCCAAAGGTGGATTATCCTTAGTTTTAAGAATATGGATAGAGGCATGATGTTTACACAAGATCCAAAATCTACAACCCCCAAAATATCAACATTACCAACTGAACACGGAATGACTACCTCACTTGCACTAATATCCTTGACTAAGAATAAACTTGATCCTAACCCTGATACACCTTTTGGAACATGGTTACGCCGTAACTCCTGGAAGTAGTTACGACGTAACTCTCCCTGTTTGTCGGCATTCGTGACCTTCAACTCGTCGGTTGAGGATTTGCCTTCCTAAATTTCCTCCTGAGAGTTATTGGTGAAAACAGCATTACATTCCTCCATGTGCTTGGCTTCATTAAGTTCAATTCCATCTATCTCATCACTGAGTTTTTCAATCATCGCTCCAAGATTTTTTACGGTTTCGTCGTGCCTGGAAAGATTTGTATTTGTGTTTTCCTGGAACCCCCTTAACCAAGGGTTTTATATCAGATAGGTTACCCAACTTTCCCACTTTGTTCACCTAAGTTATCAAACTTTCATTTTGTTCACTTAGGTTACTGAACTTTAGTTAAGCATTCAACCTCCATTTTTTAGTGTAATCAAAGTAACCCAAATGCATTTTTTTAGGTAAGTTAAGTAACCCAAATGCATTTTTCTAGGTAAGTTAAGTAACCTAAATGTCTCATTTTACAAATTCAGTAACCTGAATGTCAACTCCGTGTAGTCCAATACCCTGTTTGCACAAAAAAAAAGTTTGGTAACTTAGGCGAATAAAGTTGGAAAGTTGGGTAACATGTCTGATATAAAACCCCCTTAACCAAATATCTTGTTCTTTTTGTTTCTGGGCCGAAGTTTCCAGGAACTTATTAATTGTTTCTTCCAAACTGGGCCTTCTTTCTCCATAAGGCCCACGGTTGTAATTTCCACGATAACCATTACTATTTCGATTATCTTCGTAAAATGGTCGATTTTCTCCATACTTTTCTCTTCGTCTATATGAGGATAATTTTTCATAAGATGTCCTCCCCCACAGCTTTCACAACCTACTTGGATGGCATGAACGGTTTCCGACTTTCAAAGATATCTCGACTAAGATTTTCAATTTCTTGGCGATTCTTTAATTCCGCCAAAACTTCCGCCTTGGTTTCTTTTACTTCTCCGTCGTGCCATTTTTGAGAGTGATCTGCCATTTTTTGAATGGCTTCAATTGCAAGAGTAGGAGTCATGTTCGGGATCGGTCCTTGATAGTCCAGCATTTGCCTTGTAGTTACGTTAATTCCTTTGTAGAAAATATTGACCTTCTGCTAGTTGTTCAGATCATTGGTAGGACACTTGAAAAGAAGATCGTTGTATCTGTCCCAAGTTTGATACAGTGTTTCGTCATCTTCCTGTTTGAAATTATGGATCTCCAAAAGCTAGTTAGAAATCTTCGATGGCGGGCAATATCTTTGAATAAAGTGTTTCTTTAGTAGCGCCCAAGTATTAATTGCTCCGGCGGGCAATCTTTCGATCCATCTTCTGGCAGCTCCAGTAAAAGTCATAGGGAATACCCTTAGCATAACAGGATCATGAGACACGCCTGGAATGTTGAAAAGGCTTGCAATGTAAAGGAAATTTTCGACATGCTCATATGCATCTTCGTCCCTGTTTCCTGAAAAAGGGTTAGCGCGAAGCACCATCATAAATTGGTCTTTGATTTCGAAATGGACATCCGCTCCAATTGCTAGTCTTACGAGACCTGGCCCTTGTTCTGCTCTTGTCAACGCCAAGTATTCCTCAAGAGTGAGGTCATCGATGTTAACCACTTCCATGGTACCTGAAAACTTGAAATATGATCATGAGAAAAGTTTAAAATGAAATTAAAGACTTAATATCAATCCTAATATAACTCCCGTGCAATGCACCAAAAACTTGATGCGAGTTTTACTTGACTGTGTCTTAAATTTATAGTGTCTTGCAATACCTAAGGTCTACCCTAATGCACTAACGGGCAGTGTACCCGGTCATGTGTAGTGTAGTAAACGGTAAAGCCGAGGTCGTCCCAAGAGCTATGTGTGTTGGATTATTACTAAGTCTAGTGTCATAGAATAATAATGGTTTCGATAGGGATTTAATTAATTAAACTACTAATGCAAAATAAAATAAAGAAGATAAATGGATGAAGAGAAATCAATGGAGAGAAGTGGTGCTGACCTAGTTAATCATCCTAGCTAGTTATGTCTACGTCTACTTACTTCCAATTACTTCAGGTGGGGTCAAATTCGAGAGGACAACATTTGGTCAATTAGCCCTAACCTATTAGCAAAGATGCCACCACAGAGAAATCAAAGCACCGTCATAAGTCCTGTTGTTCCCGGTCCCTAAGCCAAGTCATTAAGTACCGCTACATGCTAGATTCAAAATAGTGAGTACCGGCCGTTAGGAACTTAGACACTACACCCTCGCCTAAGTTCATCCAAACGATAGTGATCAGTTGGTCAAATCGCACAAGTAGAAAGGGTCGTCGGTTGGTCATATCTTACCCTTCCGTCTCGATCCGCTCACCTAGGGTTAGTTGGTCATATCTCCTAGACAATTGGCCTCTACCGCCATTCAAAACTACCAAACCAAGGGTGACCACCAAAGAACTATGCATGCATACACTTAGAAATAATTGTACGGAAGTAAAGGTAAACGTAAACAAAACAATTAAGGAATCATAACTAGGCTAGCACCAAAAGGTGCTTAGCCGCTCATATTAATCATGCAAATCAATTCAATATTCAAAGGTATGAAATACATGAATTGAAAGTAAAAGAAATATAAAACACTAATGCTTATCGTAATTAAGTGGCTTCTCCCTTGGAAACAGCTCCGTATGCTCCCCAAGACCGGCCTTGAGATTTTTCCCACGTTCTCAGAGAGTCGTGTGTGGAATGGGATGATTAGAAATGCTGGAATTCGTGGGGTATTTATAGGCTAGATCTGGGTTACGGCGTAACCAATATAGAAGTTACGCCGTAACCTTCTATTCCTTCGTAAAATGCACTAGATCTGCTGGTTACAACGTAACCTTATGAGTGGTTATGTCGTAGTCTTCAATAATCTCAGTTACGTCGTAAGTGAGGCAGTAGTTACGGCGTAAGTATCAGCGGCGTGGAACCTCTTTTGACCTAATGTAGTTACGTCGTAACCTCTGGAAAGAGTTACGCCGTAATCTTCTGATATGTTGGCATACTGAGTCACGCAATAGTTACGGCGTAATGTGAGAGACGAGTTACGCCGTAACTTCTTCAAAATAGCATACTGTGATAAATCTTTAGATATGTTTGCATTTCCGCGTCTCTTTAGCTCCAATACTCGTAATTTACCTGAAAGTGGAAAACAATGGAAAACAAGCGTAAATCCATATAAATGATATAAATAACGAGCATTATCGGAGGAAATTGACACTTAATATTCAGGACTATTTGATGTTATCACTCTTGCAGCAAGTGCATCAAACCAAAGGTGTGTTGTTGATAAGACGACAACACTTAACAATACTCGTCAAATTAACCCAGCTGGTATGATTAAACTAAAATGTTCACATGTAATTATATAAGTTAGTGCCATATGTGGATCTAAATAAATTGACTATTGCAAACCATTTTTTGCAAGCGCTGTCCATTCATCCAATAATCGTTCACGTTTTCCTAATACAAGTCTCGTACCTTTTAACTTAGGTAACATATGTACGACACGTTTGATTAATGTGTCACACTTTTATCCGATTGTGTAACAAAAATCAAAACATGTTAGGTTTAATTTTATATTAACAACAGGAACTTTGACTTCTGATCATAAAACCCCAACTCCCAATAGATGTTCGCCTAATACGACGTCTGAGAGACAAAACCTGAAAGTAAAAAATACTCCAAGGTCAGCAGTACGTCGCATAAGTCTACCAGAGGATGAAGTTGACAGTGACGTTTCATACAATGAATATACATATGGTATATCTAAAGGTATAAAATATCACATGCTTTAGATTCGCTTTCATTTTACTGTGTTCCCTATTTAATATTAGTTTCAACCAAATTTTTTAGAATATTATGATCATGGAGATCTCGACTATCAATGCGTTAAATGTGGTGCATTGCTTTGGCTTGCTGAAAGTAAAAGGGAGGGGGGGTACACAAGGCGAAAAAGGTGCATACTCATTATGTTTCAGTAAGGGTAAAATAAAGCTTCCTGTTGCATTGAAGGAGCCGCCTGCACTGATTAAGAATCTATTTACTAACAACCATCCTAAAAGCAATTATTTCTTGATAATATAAGATGTTATAATTCGATGTTCACCTTCACATCTATGGGTGGTAAAGTTGATAACAGTGTGAATAATGGTCGTGGTCCATTTTGCTTTAGAATGCATGGTCAAAACTACCACATGATGGGAGATTTGTTGCCGAAACCAAACGAGAGTCCAAAATTCGGTCAACTGTATATACTGGATACCCACAATGATATTTAAAATAGGATTAATGCAGTCAGGTACGATTAAGTTTATCTTTATATGACAAGTTTTGTACCACTTTTATTAAGTAGTATATTTAACCGATTACCTTTTTTTATACTTTATTATACCAGCAATGGATCATCATGTTCTTCTTCTTCAAACAATGCAATAGATTATAACAATACAAGAGACATCAAAGACATGCTGATCAAAATAATCCTTTGGTCATTAAGTTTCGCATGGTAAGTGAGTGTTTAGTCTACTCCTCGGACGATGATCTCAAATTACGACTAATTGGAAGAAGGCCTCATGATGAAGGAACTATGATCTTCCAACAACGTTGGAAGTGGTTGCGCTTATTGTTGGTGACTTTGACACCGATGAAAGGGATATTGTACTTCACAAGCAGAATGGTAATTTGAAAAGGAAAAGCGAACTACATGTTTCATACATGTCGTTACAGTAGCCATTACTGTTCCCATATGCTGAAGATGGGTACAGGACGTATATATACCATAGTGATGTTACAGACAATACACTGGAAAGCAAAAGGTCTCGGGTTACCATGCGTGCGTTGTTTGCACACCGAATCATGGACAGACCAAACGCGTTCTCTACTATTTTGAATGGCAGAAGATTGTTTCAGCAATTTTTGGTCGATGGTTTCACTATGGTTGAGTCTGAAAGACTTTGTTTTGTACAACGTGAGCAAAAAGATTTAAGATGCGAAACGTATGCTCGGTTGGCTAATGGCTGAAAATTCAAATGATCGACCAAGAAAACGTGGTAAAAAAGTCATACTACCTGCTTCATTTAAAGGTAGCCCACGATACATGTTGCAAAACTATTTAGATGCAATGGCCATGTGCAAAGACTATGGATTTCCTGATCTATTTATATCGTTTACATGTAATCCTAAATGGCCAGAGATAACACGTTTTCTGAATCAAAGAGGCCTTAAACCTGAAGATCGGCCTGATATTTCTACAAGAGTTTTTAAGATGAAGTTGGATCAATTGATGAAGGACATAAAAGAAAAATGCATATTCGGTAAAGTGAAAGCAGGTACTAAAATCATATTTAAACAAAACAATATTTGACCAAATTAATCAATTTCATTGTAATTATTTGTTTTTTGTTTTTTTATTTTGTTTTTATTTTGTTTTTCTTATTATTATTTTTTTTTTCTTCTGAAAATGTCATATTTAATGAGTTTAACGTATTGTTTATTTTCTGTTGTTTTAATACACAGCAGTTTACACGATTGAATTCCAAAAAAGTGGGCTACCTCACTGTCATATGTGTTTTTGGCTTGAGAATGATGATAAGTTGAGATACCCTGCTGATATAGATAGATGCATATCAGCTGAGATACCTGACCCGGACGAAGACCCAGAACTAAATAAACTTGTCAAAGAATTCATGATGCATGGTCCATGTGGACATGAGTACAGGAATTGTCCATGCATGGTGGGTGACACATGCTCAAAACATTTTCCTATGCAGTTCACTGAGAACACATTCATCGATGAAAATGGGTACGCTCAATACAAAAGAACCGCAAACGGTATAACTGTTTCAAAAGCAGGTGCATATCTTCACAATGGTTATGTTGTGCCGTAAAACCCTACATTATTGAAATGTTACCAGTCCCATATAAATGTTGAGTGGTGCAAGCAGTCGAAGGCGATTAAGTATCTTTTCAAGTACATCAACAAGGGACCAGATAGAGTTACGACCGCTATTGAGGAGGAAGAAAAGGATGAAATTAAAGAATTCTATGATTGTCTGTATTTGTCGACATGTGAAGCGGCATGGAGAATTTTTAGGTTTGATATACACCATATGTCACCATCTGTAGAAAGGCGCCCGTTTCATTTACCACAATAACAGTCGGTTTTTTTGATCCTACGGAAAGTATAGACTTTACACTTGAAAAGGAACCAGCTAATACATCAAAATTCTTGGCATGGTTTAATTTTAAGGAGACAAATGTTGATGCACGTAAGTTATTGTATATCGATATTCCAAAGCATTATGGTTGGAATCCTGGGAAAAAAGAATGGACGTTGAGAAAGTAAGGGAAATCTATCGGACACATACATCACGTACCTCCTAATTGGGGAGAGGCTTTCTATTTACGCATTATGCTAAACAAAATAAGAGGTGCGCACAATTTTGATCAACTCAAAACTGTTGATGACGTGGTGTACCCTACATATAAAGATGCGTGTTATGCATATGGTTTGTTGACCGACGATAAAGAGTATATTGACGGTCTCATTGAAGCAAGTCATTGGGGTATGGGTGACTATTTACGTTCGTACTTTGTTAGGCTCATCGTATCAGAAAGTATGTCTAGGCCCGAAGTTGTTTGGGACAAGACATGGCACTTGATGGCATATGATGTTTTGTTCAAAGAAAGACATAAACGCAACAATCCAGGTATTTGCATCGTATATTTGTAATAATATGTCAACATGATACAATTACTCATAACTTACTTAAATTATATTGCACAAATACAGGTCTTGAACTTACAGATATACAGAGGCATGACATTTTCCTAACCTATATAGAGGATATGTTATTGAGCAACTCAAAAAGTATTAAGGACATTCCAAACATGTCGTATCCTGATTCTGAACACACAATGGATTTATATAACAGGTTGGTATATGATGAGCTAAATCACAACAAGCCCGCGTTGAAAATACAACATGATTCGTTGTATGTCACTTTAACTCCAGAACAAAAACGTATATATGCTACTATCATCAATGCGTGTAACGCAGATATTGGTGGCATGTTTTTCGTATATGGTTATGGTGGAACAGGAAAAACTTATCTATATAAGACTCTGACTTCTGCGTTAAGGTCTAAAGGCCAGATTGTGTTAAATGTTGCTTCAAGTGGAATAGCTGCACTGTTGTTAGAGGGTGGACACACCGCACATTCTCGGTTTGCAATCCCAGTTAATCTGGTGAAAGATTCGATGTGTTCTATAAGTACAGATAGTGACCTTGCAGAGTTGCTTTGTAAGGCTAAACTTATAATATGGGACGAGGTGCCGATGGTACATAGGCATTGTTTTGAGGCTTTTGACAGAACTATGCGCGATATAACTTCTATGTCAGACAAGGTATTTCGTGGTAAAGTTGTTGTATTTGGTGGTGAATTTCGTCAGATGTTACCCATTATTTCTAATGGAAGTAGACAGGATGTTGTACATGCATCCATAAACGCTTCTAAACTGTTTTGCAAGGTGTTAAAATTAACCGGTAAGACGCGACTTACAATTGGATCAGACTGTGACCAAAAAGAAGATATACAGAAATTTGCAGATTGGATTCTTGATATAGGTGATGGAAAAATAGGCGGTAGAAACGACGGTGAGGCTATTGTTGAATTCCCAAAGAAAGGTTAATTCCAGACTCGGCATACCATGTTAGCGTTGTGATAGAGGAGATTTATCATGATTTGCCTGGTAATTTATGAAATCCAGCTTTTTCCAAGAGAGGGCTATTCTTGCTCCTACACATGAAGAGGTTGATATAATAAATGAGCGTATGATGTCGTTGTTAGAGGGAGAAGAAAAAACTTATTTTAGCTCCGATACAGTTTGTCTAACAGACATGGATGATTCATTTGACGAGACATTGTATACCACTGGATTCTTAAACACAATAAAAATGTCGGGAATTCCTCACCACCAGTTAACATTGAAGGTAGGTGCTCCAGTTATGTGCCTTCGTAACATTGATCAAAGAGCCGGACTTTGTAACGGTACAAGGTTGCAAAGATTACGATTGGGAGTAAACAACATTGAGGCGAGGATTATATCTGGAGGAAATATTGGTCAAATATGCGCAATATCACGTATGGTTGTAAGCCCGTCTGAAAAAAAAAATGCCTTTCAAACTCAACAGGAGACAGTTTCCGATATCAATGTGTTTTGCTATGACAATCAACAAAAGTCAAGGGCAAACATTGTCAAAGGTTGGGCTTTTTTTAAAGCGTTCTATTTTTTTTTCATGGTCAGTTGTATGTAGCTGTTTCAAGGGTTAAGAGCCAAGAAGGGTCGAGAGTTCTTTGTTGTGACAGAGATGGTAATTACACTGATAAAACAAACAACATTGTATTTAAAGAAGTTTTACACAAACTTAGATAAGGCGTAAATTATGTGTTACGTGAATTGATGTTATTTCTAATGTTTATATTATCAAAAATGTTCATTTGTTTATTACAATACACAAATTATGAATAATATACTTATATGTTTTGGTTACAATCAAATAACTTCTTTAGTTAGTTTTACAAATATCTATAAATGATATAAACAATATATCAAAACTAGCCCGCCCATCGGGCGGGTCGTGAATTTAGTCCAAAATATAAAATAATTAAACACACTAATTACTATTATTTTTAAAACACCCTAAAATGAAAAGTATATGTTATTATACAAATTAATAAAACACACAAAGCTTCATACAAGCTAACAAGTTGATGGTACATATAGTTTTGAAAATCGGACCGGACCAACGGGTTCAACCGGGAACCGGTGTCGCCACCGGTTTGGCTAACCAATAAAAGCCATCCGAAAACGAACCAGAGAGGACCCGTTGAAACCGATACAAACTAGTGAATCAGGTCTCATCGAGATCAATTTCTCCGGTTAATCGTCACAAGGTACCCACCATCGCAACGTGCAGGTACCCTGTTATACTATATATAATGAAAAAACAAAAAAGTGAAAAGTTGAAACTAAAAAAGGAAATATTGAAAACGTATATTTCAAAAGGAAACTATTAATACATATCGAAAACCGGGTTGACCCGGGACGTTTCAAACCCGCTGGGTTGATCCGGTTTAATTTGAGCCATATTTGACCCAACTCGTTGGGTTGACTCGGTTTAAATCGACCCGTTTTTTGACTGGAACGATTCAACCGGTTGAACCACCCGGGTCGAACCGGTTTTCAAAACATTATGTTTAATCCCCAAATCTTCAAACTTTTATTATTTTTTGTTCATAACCCATAACATTTTTTTTAACACAAAACAACATGTCGCTATAAAATCCGTTGTTATGCACGGATACTCGTCCAGTATAAATATATAATTAAAAATATGTAAATCAGGTCATCACGTTCGGTTTTTAGTTTGGTTTAGTTAAATGTGAATTCAGTTCGGTTCGGTTCTCGGGTTTACTCAGATTTTATTATAACCGAACTAACCGAACAACCCGATAACCAAATCGATGAAGACCCATGTGTGTTGGGCTATTGAAGTAGGCTTGAGAATGAGATGGGCCTTATTTTATACGTTATCTTGCATTCGACTAAAGGTTAGGTTAGGGTTTGAGTGAGGAACAGAGAGATGGTTATGTTAGATGCCGTTGAGGAGATACTTTTAAGACTGGATGTGGAAGATTTACTTCGATGCAAAAGCGTTTGTAAGTCATGGTATGCTTTGATTTCAAGTGATTATTTTGTTAAATCTCATTTAAACCATACCTACAGCAAGAATCATGGACATAGAAGAAGAAGAATCACTTTGCCAATATTAAATGATTGTAGTAATTATTTTGTCGAATTGTTGGTTCCTACAATGGCCTTGTTTGCGTCTCTCCTTATGCTGCCAATTTTTAGTAACCAATCCTTCCACTAGAGAGGTTAAAACCTTCCAACCCTTGATGGAGTTCTTCAAAGAACAGGTGGAAATTATGTTGGGGTTTCGGTTATGATTTTCCAGAGATGATTACAAGCTTGTTGTTGGTATTAGGAAAGGTGACCACCGGACGCGTTTTCATGTGTTAAGCTTGAAGTCAAATGTATGGAAACTTCTTGGAGATGCTAATTATAGTATTAATGCTAATTTTAATAACGGTGTTTTTGTAATGGGGCACTTCACTGGTTTATGAATGATCATAATGATAATATTGATTCCAAGATAATTATTTCTTTTGATTTATCTCTAGAGGAATTTAAAGAAATCCTCGACCTGATGACACGAGATATGTATGTCAGTTTTTAGTTGGCTAGGATTATGGAAGAATGTCTATGCATATTTACTTCCGACCATAACCCGACATGGGTAATGAAAAGCTACAATGTTAAACAATCTTGGAAAATGCTACCAATGGATCCTAACATGAAGTATGACGTTAGACGCCCACTCAATTGCATTAGTCCGTACACTAGTTGGTCTTTATGTGATGACAAAGTCGTTGAATCGTCTTTTGGTTGGCTATATGTTGGTACCCCTATATTTGTGAAAAGCCTTGTATCCCGCATCTTAATGGGAAACAAAAGAAAATAGGCGCGCAAAAATTAACAAGGCGAGTGTAAGAAGGGTTTCCAGCTTTGATGTTATTTCAAGGTCTTTTCTTTTGCATATAGTATACTATATAGGAAGAGAAAGAGGCGCTCAAGAATATCAAGAGGAATGATAAGGTGAGTTATACATATTATGTTGTTATTTCATCGCCATTTCTTTTAGTATTTCATAGCACATACCAAATATTCAGTTACTTTTTCCTAGCGCAGAGCAAAACGACCGAGAAATTGAACGGTCCGACCGAAACCGAAACCGACAATATTCGATTCGGTTCGCTCGGTTCGCTTCTATCCAAAACCGAGAAAAACACACCTAAACCATATGAACCAAACCGAACAGACCAACACAAAACCGAATCGAACCGAGTCACTTCGGTTCAAGTTCTCGGTTCATGTCTTCCACAAATTCGGTTCGGGTCGGGTCGGTTTTGACCCGGTGCTTAGCCCCCTGCTGCCTTCAGAATTATTTATTTATTTATTTTTAATCTATAATATGTTTATGATGATTGATCTATATTTTTAAACATTCTGTTGGTATTGATCTTATTAAATGCGCGGCATATTCATTTTTAGCGATATGCCATTATTTAGTAACTAAAAAGCTGTAAATTTAGACATAACATGTATCAGTTGGAACTCGGACTTGCCCTTAATATATTGTTTTGAAGATGTAAATAGTTAAGAACAGAGGTCTTCCCTGTATTTTCCTCTTCGGAAATCCTAAATGTTCTTTAATACCCCCTCCCCCCAGCCTCTTAGATTGGTACTATAAATATTTACTTGGTTCCCGTTTTGTTTTGCCAGTTAATCAAGGGACGCACTTCAGCTCCTCGGACAAGTGCTGAAGTTTGATGCTGCTGAAGCAGTCAAGTTGAGAGAGCATTAATGTATGAATCAAATCTTCTTTCCGTATTATACTATCTGATTGGTTTTAGAGTGCATGGTTGTTAAAGCAATTTATCAGAATCGCTTGATTGTTATTTCTTTGTTCTAAAGTGCTTGACTCGAGGTTCCTAACTCCGAATTTGTATGTCACTTCCTTACACCAAACCCAAAAAATACAAACAACATTCTATAATTTTTATCGGAGATAATCATTTGAACATGTATCAAACTTAACCCATTATTCTTTAGTGTGTATCAAACTTTTTTATATTACTATTATTGAACATGTATAGACTTTGAATTCATTCAATTGTGTGTATCCTACTATCCTTACGGGTAAATTTTAATACATTTGAATGGATAGTCATTTTGCATCGAGCTTTACGCGTGATGATACACAATTAGGATGAAAAAAAGTTTATACATTCAATAAGGAAAAAAAAGGTTTGATATTTCGACTAAGACTAAGATGTGCTGGGTTAAGTTCGATATATAACAATCATCGCTTTTTAAAATGATAAAAATAGGCAAAAATAGAGTAGCTTCAAAGTCATTTGGAATCAAACTTTGGTTCTCTTTATACCTTTTCCCACCATTACATTATCTAAAATAACTTTGGCATAGTTTTGCTTTATGTTCGGGGTTGTTAACTCGGAATCAAGAACTTGTAAACAAAAAATAAATAAACCAAGCAATTGTGATAAATTGTTTGTAATACCATGGACAGTAGTTGTGAGAACAAATCGTGTGTTTGATGGTTTTGAGACACTATATTTATTGGATTAACATTTGTATGATTATTTAAAACCGGTTTTGAGACACTATATTTATTGGATTAACATTTGTATGATTATTTAAAACCTATTTGGTTGTTTTAAATGCTGATTGATTTTTTATTCTTTTTATTTATTTATTTATTATTATTATTTTTTTAATCTTGTCACATTTTGTAAGCTTATGCTCCATGACAATAATTTTTAGTCTTTTAGTTTTGTAAAACTTTATTGTATAAAGTATTTGTACTTTGTGTAACACAATGAGAAAAAGATGGTTTTTTTTGTCACATTTACTATTCAAATGGGTAAAAGACAAAATAATGAGGGTATGAATAATGAAACAATGAAAGTCACGGAGTTAATACGATAATAAAATAGAATTCTAACAAATAAATGTAAAATTAGGAAAAAAAAAAAAAAAAAAAAAAACATTAAGAATGGTAATGTTATAAGTTTATGGGTATGGAATTGGAATATGGGGTTAATCTTTAGACCGGGCGTAATGGTCACCGAACCACTCGGTGGTGGTGATTTTCATGTGATCGCCTATTACTGCCCCCACCACCATGCACGGTATGACATGTCTAATTAACGAAAGTAACTAAACGCATTCTAGTTTACAAAAGTTGGTTATTATCATCAATTTTAACATGAGATATGTCGTAAAGTTTTGCAAGTAATCATAATCGTTATTTGTTGCCATGTAAGGCGTTGAACTAACAGAACTACAGAGGATATGCAAGTGATTATACTTGCATCTGCGCAGAGTAGCCATAGAACTAATAGAAGACATATGAGTTTCATAAGTACCGTATTAGTTTTAGGTTACATGGGAATTGGGAAAGAAAAATACAATTAACGTAAAACAACAAATAAGCAATAAATAGGTAGTATAAGGAGTGTTTGGGATTATGATTTTTGACTTAAGATGGCTGGAATGGTTTTGTTTGAAGGCACTTAAGAACCTGTTGAAGTTGTTTTTAGAAACATGATCAATAATTAAACTGATCAAGATTATCGTTCTCTTTGAATGGAGCATTAATATTAATTTTTTGTAGTATAACGGTGTTTGGAGTTGAGTTCTGAATGGTTTGTTTTAGTCCATAAACTTTTGCTATTTTTAATATACATTTTATAGATTGGTTGTTATTAGAATGATGGATATCAATGATTAAGTTGATTAAACATTTTCTTTTTCTTTCAATGGAGGATTAATGTTAGTTTAGGTAGTATAAGGGGTGTTTCGAATCGATTTTGTATGGTTGATTTGCATACATAAACTTTTGCATAAATTCGATGACAATGTCTTGAATATGAACTTATAGATCAGAAAATATATCTTCTCCACAACCAACATCTACAAACTTTAGTCCTTAAAAAGGCCTTTCCGGAAATGTTTCCTTGCTGAGAATAGTAACTTTATTAATAGGTACTAAGTATGTGGAATACAGGTTAATAAATGACCCATTTTGACCCAAACTCCAACCCTCACCAATCATATGTAAAATTTACATTAGTATAAACACCCCGTACATTATTAAGAATTTTGTCTAAATTTTTAGACTTCTATATACTATAAGTGAATTTTGAAGGAGAATAGTAGGAATACCCATACATATAGCCATACTCACTACCAAACCAAACACCCACTAAGAGCATCTCCAATGCATAAACTACTACTACCTCTGTCCCAAAATAATTGTCCTCTTTTGACTTTTTAAAGTTTTTTTTTCAACTTTGACCTTAAAAAAAGTTTGTTTGTGTTATATAATAATTGATGCAAAATATATAAATGGATTGGTTTTTAAATGTTTTCATTAATATAATTTTCATCAAGATTATATAACACATACAAAAATATTAAAGATCAAAGTTGAGATATTAAGACTTTAAAAATCAAACGAGACAATTATTTTATCGGGCGAGTAATAGCTTTATTATTTCAAAAGTCATTTGAGAGTGTTTTTGCCATTGCATTGAAAGCTTTTCAAAGCTTTTAGAAAGACTTGTGAAACTTCAGCCTTTCTTCAAAGTCTTCTTCATTGAATGATATATACATTAACGATTAAACGCAAAAGTCATTTAAGACTTTTGCGTTGTGACGCTTCTAAGAACTTTAGAAATAAAGTTATGAATTGTGACATGATAAATCTATAGTCCTTTTGCACATTAGAGGATCTTAGTCCTTTTGCATATATACATACTTTCTTGATGCACAAGTAAGGCTTATATTTATATTTTATTTAACAAACTTTGTCATCAAGAATGGTGGTCAATTTGTAAAGGACTTCATGACTATCATTTTAAAACGCTGCAGGTCAATTCTCGCTAAGTCAACAATCATGGTTTACCACGTCAATCTTCTGAAAAGAGATGATTTTACCCGGTTTCATTATGTGAGAAATAAGGTTACTAAAGCAACAAAACAGGCGCGTGTGTGGATATCTATGCACATGTTGTACGACAAAAACAATTAGAACTTCATTTTTAAAGTTATAAAAAAGACAAAAAGTCTTAATGTTATATGAGCATGTATTAACGTCACATGGCAGTTAGTTTAGACTGGTGGACATGATAATCAAGGTCAAACAAAATAGTCAAAGTGGAAAGTCCACAAACACTAATTAAAAAAAAGGTACACGAATATGATCATAAAAATGGTTCCTATTCGTGTAGAAAATAGTTAGAATCTGTATGCATATTAAGCAAGTTTCATGACATAAAGGTTCACTTACATATGCAGTCAATTTTTATCATTCAAAAGATGTAGTATAAGTCATTTACAAAAGATTATTGATCCAATGAATTTTAATGTTAGGCAAGACTGATTGTACAAATGCTATAAGAACCTATACAAATCATAAAGTTTATTTGAAGAATAAGGCCCTCCTCTTCTTTTTCCCTAACTTCTTGGTATATGCATAGATGAACAAAAAGATATGGAAAAACAATTTAATTCTATTGAAACCAAATAATCACATGAACACTGCATAATATATTATTATAAAGTCAAAGAACACCCCATATATATTATTTTATATATTTCATAATGTTTTCTTTACTATGTTTCACTTAAACAGCTTTGGTTGTTTGGATTAAACTCCCTATTTTATTTTTGTATTTACATTGCAATAACCACTTAAAATTAAGTAATCCCAAACACCCTTTTTACCGTAGTCAACAATGAATTTTAAACCAAGATGTATCCAATATGTATCAAAATGTAGTTTTAAACTATGAATTTTGCTATAATATTCATCTTGGGAAGTTTGCCTGAGTTAACCGAGCTTGAGCTGGTGTAAAAGTAAAACAACTAACGGCAGAAATAGAATGAAAATTTGAAAGCAGGTAGAATGTAACCATACCAACTGATAGGAATGGTTGAAGACCTCAACAACAAAAACACCAATAAAACTAACAAACTCATTATCCTTTTTAAGCAGGTTTTTAATTTTCTTATCAGTGGGATAAGGCAATCCTGCAAGTGCAGTCTGCCACGGCCCACAGGCATGAAATGTGTATTAAATATGTTTATGTACGCGACACACATGAAATATGTATAAAATATGTTTATGCCACAAACATGCATATGTGTGTGTAGAACCGGTGGATGTAGGTGTATTTATAATTATAGATGAAGAGAAAAAGCGAGATAAACATCTTATACATACAGTTCTAGCTGCTTTATAGCTTTTTAAAATTCTGCCAACGTTGTTTGCCCTAGTTCATCCACCAATGGAATAGTGTTGTTATGCGGGTACCCTGAAAGGGAAAACCTACCAAGTTACCATCCATATGTATACCAAAATTTTGATGCATACTTCTAACCTTAAAATAACCAAGAGAAGTTAAGTCCTGACCAAGAAGTTGTGGGTTCAAATACTATCAGAGACAAATTTATCATATTGATATGTTTGTGTCAGATTGTATGTAGAATTTGACATTCTTGTGTTCCATACCTTGATATCGCATTATCAGGTGCGATTGGGTCATTTTTTGCCTGAAAATCTCAAAGACTTTTAATTAGATTCACATTTTTCTAAAGAAACTAAATAGCAAATATTTTAAACTATGTGTTGAGCTAAAGAAATATTGCCTATGTGCAAAGAAAGGGTGTGCAGACCTGCTTCATTGCACTTCACGATTTCTGCAAGTACTCATCAGCTGACTTGAAACCAAAAGAAACTCAGGTCAGTCCTTCATTATAATCTCGGATAATTTGAGCATTAACAGCCAACTCTATATTTTAATCGACTCCAAGATCTGTAAAGAAAAGAAGATGCATGCGAAAAATGATTTTGAATCTCAGATATAGAGACAAACAACGAACTCTATTTTTTTGTGTGTTCAAAGAAAAAAATGGAGCGGTACTTCATTAAAATGCCACTCAAAGCCTTGTCAAGTGATCTATTATAAATCTTGCTGTAACCTTGACTTATGAACTTATCTGACTTGACCAAATCGAAAGAATTACACATGGAAACCACACCAGAAAACCGGATTGCACGAGCCTCCTGCAAGAATAACGCATAACTATAAACCTTAATAATAGCATTAGAAGTACCGATCAAAACAAGTCTATTCGGGTTGGTTGATCCATAAACATTTATTTTGTCCTTTCTATGTATATGTTATTAGTATATTATTATGATTTCAATACACTATTATTTGCTATACTAGTCTAACTCTTTGAATGATATATGATTTAGAAGGTCCTATAACATAAAATTTTAATTATATAAATTTCAACTTGTTTGACTCGTTCTTTTTTATTATTATTATTATTATTATTATTTGCTTGTTTGAGATAAAATACAACTTAAATATACCCATTCAAAGTCATTCATGTAAATGGGTTGAAATTACCATTTCAAGGCTACTTTGCTCAACAATTCTTATTGCTTGAGTAAAAACATTGTGGCATCTACAGACTACAAGTTAATACAACAACAACAACAACGACAACAACAAAACCCAATCCCGCCGGAGCAGAGTAAGGGGAAGGTGAGATGTAGATAGATCATACCCTTACTACCATGTTTTTGCTTAGCGACATTATTCTAAGAGCAGCTTCAGGGAATATTTGAAGGAGGGAAATTAAGTAGAGAGTTCAATCCAAGCTATGATACACCTTTTCCTATCTATTATATTTTCATGTATGCGCATGTAGTAATCTATTTATTAAACCAGTCATATATACTTTAGGCAAATATTTATGCAATAAGTGATATGCTTATATTCAAATTTGAAACTGCATTGGAATGATGGATACTCAAATTTGATTGCTTTCCATAAAGGATATTCAAAGGGAAATTTGCATATATGATACAAATGTACCACTTATTTTCAACTTGATTCAACCTTTTAGCATATTGCTAAAACTATTACTCAACTTTGTGAATTGACAAAAAAGCCTTCACTTTTGGACGTACATTGTCCACAATACCCTTTTTTGTCTAGAATATTGTGAGTTTTGTTCAAATAGTTGTACGTTATGTTTACACCTTCACTCTCTCACATACTTAAAACACATTTATCTCTTTTAATTCAAATATATGTGAAATTACAACAGAAAAGAATTGAATAAATTATGCCAAATACTGTATTCTTTGATCTCTTTAATTTGATATCTCTCTGTGTAATTTACTCTTTAAAAAAATTGTTTACTTATTGTATGCTCTTTTTTCAAACGTATAATTGGCACGTTTATTTTTTAATAAAACTAGACAACTTTATTTTGGAATTGCGTTTTCTCCCATATATTTTAACTTTTCGTCATTAAAAGTTAGTTCACACTCATTTAGTAATAACTTGGAACTATTTTATTTGTTAGTTTTTGTTGCCCATTCATATAGTCTTATGACAAAAGTTCAATGCAGAACAAGATTTTTTAAAGAATAAAACAACCAATGATGACCATTATTTAACTTTGATCCAATGGCTAGATTTAATCATTAATTTAAATTAATAAAACAGAGAGGAGCATTTTTGTACTTTTCCACTCCACCTAACACTCCATCATTCTTATATTCCTACACTCACACTCACACATTTTACTCACACACTCACCAATTTACAAACACTTTCTTTTTCACCAAACACATACACAAACCACCATAAACCGTCGTCGATCCGCCATATCACCATAAACCGTTGTCGATCTGATGTTGATCGCGCCACCAATCTATTTTTTCGATGAGTTCTATTTTCTGATGAGTGTATGTGTGTGTGTGGGGTGGGGGATGTGCGGAGTGGGGGTGACAGGATCTGTGGCGGCCGGATCTGTAACCTGATTTTTTGAACTGATTTGCAGCTTGACATTATAGAGGTCACTACTTCACTTACACGAGAAACAAAGAAATAAGATTCAGTTTCAATAGTTGGAGCTATTAGTGACGTCGTTAGACATCTTAGAAAAAGTGTACACTTGGCACTAGATGATGTTGACTCAGGAGCTAATGTCATCAAATGAAACAAAAGGTTCCATGAACTGGTGGATGAATGCATTGTTGAATTTTACGAGTAGGTCTCAAGTCATTTTCTTTACGGATGTGTTATAGGGACCCTCGTTATATTGTCACATCAGGGGAGTTTGGTCAAACTGTACAACTCACGATGCACACCGTACAAACCGGTGAGGCATGCAATAATTGAAAACCCTCCCTATAAGAGGTCCAAATAACTTTTCCCTTTCTTTTGTTGTACTTCAAAAAGTTTGATTCTTTATTTATGTGTTTTGAGTCAATCTTGGTAAAACAGGTTACATCATCCCTACAGAAAGTACAACAATATAAACTTTTGATGTTTGAAAAATTCTATTTATTAATGGATTTGGACTAATATTAAGTGGATTTGGATTTTGTAATTTATATTAGTTTATCAATGATTTGTTGTCATTTTTTTAAAAAATGCCGCAAATCACAAGTGATTTACCTCAAATCACATGTGATTTTACCTCAAATTACATGTGATTTTACATCAAATTATTTTTTAAGGTGAATCAAATGTGATTTTACATCAAATTATTTTTAGGTGAATCAAATGTGATTTACACACGAATCACACAAAAAACATAATCACTTGTGATTTACTCATTTTAAGATTAAAAAAGAATTACATGTGTTTCACTTTATAACAGCAAAGAGTAAATCACACGTGATTTACATTTTTTTCATAACAGAACAAAAAAATAACAGAATCACATGTGCTTTCATGAATTTGTTGTATAAAAGGAATAAATAAGTTGATTTGATATTGAAAATCACATGTGATTTATTACTTTAAAGATCACATGTGATTTGTGAAATCATATATGATTTTTTTTGTAAGCTGTGTTTTCGACTCAACATTGTGAGCTGGCTAATATCACATGTGATTTTGTGATTTTTTAAATAACAAATGACAAGAGATTTTTTAAATCACGTGTTATTTTTCTAGCGAAAAAAAAAAAAAAAAAAAAAAAAAAATTGGTCGAAAGTATATAAAAGTGCATATCTATAAAAGATAATTTAGTTATCGTCGCGATGGTGTATTTTTCAGAGCTTGAAGATTTACTGTTTCAAGATATATTTTTAAACAAAAAGTGAAAATGGATTTATATATTTACATTTTGCCCTTGTCATGTGATTGTATAAATTGATTTGCTCCATTTGATGAATGTAAAATGAAGGGTCAAGACTGATTGTTTTATTCTTTAGAGAATACTACTTTGTCGGGGATCTCAACTCATAGTCTTAAATATTAAAGGGGTAATTTCATATCTCACATTGTTTTAGTTAAAAATGTCATATTTATCCAAACATACATTAAAAATATTATACATTATGCATTCAGGATGTGAGATCAATAAAAAACACATCTAATTTAAAGAACAAACCAAATGATCTCAACCATTCATTTTCTTTTCATCCAATGGATGAGATGAAAGCAAAATCTAATAAAGGAAGGGTAGAAATGTAATTGTATAAAAACCCACTTTTCACTTTTTAAAAAAAACAACATATCTTGCAAACGGTAAATCTTCAAGCTACAAAAAATACACCATCGCGACGAGAGAAAAATCGTCTATCTATATATATGCACTTTTATGTACTTTCGAGGAACTTTTTTTCCAAAATTTCCGTCCAGATGAATCACACGTGATTCGTAAAAAAATTACATGTGATTTGTTATTTTTTAAAAATCACAAGTGATCCACCAAAAATTCACAAGTGATCCACGAAAAGAATCACATGTGGTCCACCAAAGAATCACATGTGATTTGTTATTTTTTAAAACGAGTAACACATAATTTTTTTGTTGTGATTCGTGTGTAAATCACACGTGATTTTGTTTCAATCAAAAAATGAGTAAATCACACATGATAATGTTTTTTGTTGTGATTCATGTATAAGTCACATGCAATTTGTAGAATCACTTGTGATTTGTTATTTTAAAAATCACGTGCGATTTTATACATCACACATGATTTTACTTTTTGCTCATATAAACTGAACACATGCACTTTTGTTTTAATCCAGAAATGAGTATATCACACGAAATTATGTTTTTTGTTGTGTTTTCATATGAAAAATGTAAATCATGTGTGATTTACTCTTTGTTGTATAAAATGAAACACATGTGATTCTATTTTAATTTAGAAATGTGTGAATCATAAGTAATTGTGTTTTTTTTATTGTGATTCGTGTGTAAATCACACATGATTTGTAAAATCACACGTGATTTACCAGAAATCATATGTGATTTCTTTAAATGAATCACATGTGATTTACTAGAAATCACATGTGATTTATTAAAATACTTACTTATTATTCCTGAAGATTGCGTCAAATGATACTATGTCTCCAAACACGACAAAAACATTTACAAATTGACTCGTGTACAACAATTGATAAACCTGAATGAAAAGAACCAAATCACCAACGATATCATGTACCAACCATAAAAAGGTAACCTGAACTTGTAAGACTCGTTTTGATGAAGAAACAACATCCGTAATGAAAAGATGTCTTAAATGAATAATGGGACAAACCGACAAACAGTTTTGTGGTTTACTACGATAAACAAATTTAACTTTACTCAAAATGCTACTCTTATAAGAAATCATATTTCATATAAAAGCCGATGAGTACATCCCCTGATATTTCAGTCCTCAACAATACATATTCAATAAAGTGGAAATGTTAGTATCTATTCAATAACGTGGAAATGGAAGTAGATATTTCAGCCCTCAACAGTACATATTCAATAAAGTGGAAATGTTAGTATCTACTTCAAGCACTTCCATTTCCACGCATTCAGCTTGCCCTGCCTTGTCATTATCCATAACAGCATCCTACTTTGCTGAAATATCTCCAATTGGCTCAATTAATACCACTGCATCATCCCCTGATACAACGTTTTCAACTTCATCATGCTGTTCCGATACTCATTTATACTCATCAATAAACCCCAAAACCTACCACAGCTTGAGACCCACATTCACCGCAACCGTTATCTTTAACTAACAGAACCGTTCCTTATGTTACAGATCTGGTCACCCCGCCCCAGAAATGGCGGTTGGACGAACTCGCCGCCAGAAATCCGGCCGCCACATTTGCCGTCACGCCTACCCCGCACCTCCCACACACACGCACAAACAACTGTAACACCCCAACCCGGCAAGGGTAGAAGTGTCACATTCTTGTATCATATCAAAACATACAAATAAACTTTTACAAGCGGAAGCCTTATAAAATAAATTACCAAGTCATATAAATAAATGACTTATAAAGAAAATACAAAATCCAATTCCCAAAACGAAAGTGAAATCTAAAAACAATAGCTCTTCAAATTAAAACCAAAACGATAAGGTAACTAAGGTCGGTCCACTCGAATAATCCAACTCTCAGCCCATCAAGCCCATCTTCAAACCTAAAACCTGCCGCAGGAAAAGAAATGCGGCTGAGCTTAAAAAGCACAGTGAACAGATATAACGAAATGAAAGCTAAACAAAATCAGAAATACAAAACAAAACAAAGGAACAATAACAAGGTCGCAACGGAAAGGAATCAATGAGTCAATGAGGATCCTGCAGAAACACAAATATACAGATATCCAGAAAGAATAGATAATAGAAGAGGACAAGCACACAACATAATGATGACACAAACGCTAGCACATCAAAATAACCAGGCATACAATAAATCAGGAAGTCAGAGTACATATAAGCCAAACGGAAGTCCAAATGCTAGCGGAAGCAATTAACGAGAAAGTGAGCATGGCAATCACACAAGTCAAATAATTCACAATTAATAACATAACCAGTATCATCACAGCAGAAGTACTAACAATAGTCAAAGTACAGTAGCTACATGTATCAAGTAGGAACGCAGAACGAACATTATAATTGAATGACTTAAGGACATAGCAGAAAAAATTGACAAGTTAACAAGCCAGACCACATTAGTCGAACCATTTACCCAATCAAACAGTAACATAAAAAGAGATGTACACATGGCAGATCAACAATAAGCAGATAAGGATACTAACAGATATTCATAGTCCACGAGGTTAACGGAACGAAGTTTACATGATAAACCGTCAAAACAATTATTTACACACTAGCATGGTCACCAGACAAATCAAAGGGTCACATAACAGTAGGATAACATGTAATAAGATGACAACATGTGAATCATATAATCGCATACTAATCATATCGTAGCAGGGTAAACAGTAGTCACATAAGACATGCAATAGCACAATCAAATTCAATAATCATATAATAACCCAGTACGTGAATGGAATAATAGTCTGAGGTAACGAAACAAGAGTATGACAGATTAATGCAATGGAATATATATCATGGTAGTAGAGTGAGTCACATAAGGGTACTGAGTAAAGGACAATCAATACATAATATGGTGCGTTGGGGAATACAGAAGGTACAATATTGGTATATCAAAGGTGTAAGGTTTGTCAGAAATTTATCCCGAGCCAACAATACAATACAATACAATCAATAGTGGCATTAGCAGCCCAATATCCAATAGTAGCCATTGTATTCGGAGGGGTGACCTCGGAATACCAAATCAATAGGAGGGGAGACCTCAATAACCAATGGAGTAGCTAGCTCCCAGACTGTGAGGGGGTGTATTGCACACACGCACTGCATCACCAATACAATATCAATATCAATCCAATACAATACAAATCTAGGATGCATCCATACGCCCCCTGCAATACAATATATCTGAAGCACGCAATAATCAATACAATAATGGGGACGGTGTGGAACATCAGTCATCCAGACTGGATCATGCCATTGGTGCATCAATGACACGGACATGGAACCCCAATGCCTAGTAAATGCCTCGGGTATCAAACTGACAGGTCAGACAAAAGTTCAAAGTGTAGCAATGTATATGTCTTTGTAGAAAGCTAGAAGGGGGTTGAATACTTTACTGATTAATAACTTTGTTTTGAAAACTTATCGAAAGATCAATTGATGTTGATCTTGGATATGTTAGTGAAATATGTAAACAATATATAAAGAGTGAATAAGGAAAGAAACAATCAAACAACAACAAGTTGTTTATAGTGGTTCGGTCTACAAGGACTCTTTTTCCTTGCCCTACTCCACTCCCCGAGTCTCACACTCGAGAGTTCGATTTGCGTGTTAGTGATTATGATTAGTTTAAGCGGAATTCTAGGGCTCGTTAGGGATTTCATGTGAATTAACATGTAAAGTGATGTCGTGTTACGTCATTTTCTAGTTTTTTTTGTTATGTCAGGTTATGTTTTAGGCAATTTTGTATGTTAATCATTATAAGTTGAATCGACATTGATGAAAACTTGTCTTGTATGACCAAATCAGTCTATTAAGGCGTTAGTTTCGTTGAGTTCGATTTGCGTGTTAGTGATTATGATTAGTTTAAGCGAAATTCTAGGGCTCATTAGGGATTTCATGGGAATAAACATGTAAAGTGATGTCGTGTTACATCATTTTATTTATTTATTTTTATTTTTTTTGTTATGTCAGGTTATCTTTTAGGCAATTTTGTACGTTAATCATTTTAAGTTAAATCGGCATTGATGAAAACTTGTCTTGTATGACCAAATCAGTCTATTAAGGCGTTAGTTTCTTGATGGGAATTCATCTAGTTTATTTATTTATTTTTTCTTCGCAAACATATTTTTGAAACAGGTTTATGTTGTTTTCATTTTTTGTTTAATGTCTTTTATGTGTATGGTTATTATTCTTGAACCGCTCTTAATGTGCCGAGGAAGATATGATAACGGTATATTGTAAGTGTTTAACTGTTTATTTTTCTTTTGTTTCGATTGTATTAGGATGGCAAAATCCAAGAAGAAACTCAAAACAGATATAGAAGCGACAACATCACAAAATGCCATTATTTACAAACTGTTAGAGAATATTTACAATTTGAGGCCTCTAAAGACAGAAAATAAATTAATGACCGGAATCACTTTAGTTAGGTAAGATTGGCTTGTTTATCTATCTATCTATCTATCTATATATATATATATATAATAAAAGAAGGTTTATTTGAATTTCTGTACACCTCATAAAAGCCACGTTGGCAATTAAAAGCCAGGTCATTTAAGCCGCATCATCTATCACCATTCAATGGTACCGGCCTTTTTAGTGGACATTGTTGACTTTCAACCTTCTCATTCAATAACAAGCATAATTTCTGCAAATTACCATTTATGATATAAATTATCTTTCATCTCAAAATTTAAGATTCTCAAATAATCTCAAATATGTTCATCTATCACAATTCAATGGTACCATGTGGCTTTTATTTTTCTTTACAAGTTCTTAGACAATTATATTTGATGGCCTGGGTTTTTTTTCGTACTCGACAATTGATTTCAGTATTCTTTTTAGCAAACCCTCATTCAATATAAACCAAAAATCAAGCAAGGTTACAATCCATGATGTTAAACAACATCCAATCGTTGTTTGACTTTCCACCTTTCCAATCGTTGTATGTTGTACAAGGTATAATTCAATCTCTATTTATTTTTGATAAGTTGTTAGACCTCAATTTGATGGTCCGGGTTTTCTTGGTACTATACATTCTCCTTTCATTTTTACAATTCACAATGAGTATGCAATCGAATTGATTGACCGTAAATTTATATTTTGGGATATAATCGGTTATGGTTTATGGTTTGTAATTCGCATTTATTTGACTTCCGCATATAATCGCATATATTCGGATATAATGGTTTATGGTTTGCAATTCGCATATAATCGGATATAATCGGTTTTGGGATTTAAATTTTGGGATATAATCAGATTGTATTTGACTTCCGTAAATGATTTACAACAGGGAATATGGGTTGCAATATCATTCCGAGGTCTAAGGTTTGTGATTTTTGTTTTTGTTGCGAAATTCAGTTGGATAAAAGTATTACACATCAAACATTTTGATGTCATTTGAAATCGAGAAATAATGTGAGCTTAAGGAGGGAATCATCAGGTCCAAAGGATAATAATCCGTATAGTCATATTGCTTCTCATACGTTTATTTTGTGTGAATTTAGGGCTGGAACAAACAATTTTAGCATGTTTCATTCTTTAAAAAAAAAAAAAAAAAAAAAAAAAAAAAAATCAAAGTTTGACTCATTTAGTACATTGGTGTTCTAAACTAGGTGAATGTCTAATCGGTAGAAGGCTTTGGATTTTGCAGCCTTGGATCGGAGTTCGGTGTCATTTTCCATTGATGAAAAACACGAAAATGCAATGTTGTGGTGGTCGAGGGCTCGGACAAGAGCTGCTAAAGTTGGCCTTCCAATATTGGCTTGAAGCTTCAAAGTTGGCCTTACACCATTGGCTTAAAGTTGTAGGTAGTTACCCCATGTTCTATCTATAAGTCTATCATCAGCATTCACTTTAAAATGCAGCATTAAAGATTTTATGGAATGCTTCTAACTCGCAATTCCTTACTGGCTACTTGCAGATCGACCCACGCAATCCCTATGGCCATAACTTGAACCTTTGGTTCAAAAGTACAAGCACTCAACCTTTCTTCTATTGGTAAGTTTCAGATATTACAAATTTCCACATATTTTAAGCTTTAAAATCTTATGTTGTATTCTTGATAATGCGAAGGCTGGATGTTGGAGATGGTAAAGGAATAAGGCATTAAAAATGGAACTTTTGACTTCCGTCTGCGTGCATGTTGCTTTTGACAAGGTAACTAATTTTAGGCAAATTCCGTTCGTAAAAAGGCAACTTCTGACTTCCCAGTTCTGGCTTTGTTAACTTCAAGATTGATACAGGTCTATATTGGTATGGCCCGAGTCTCAGGTTTACGCAAACAATTTTCACAAATTGAAGACAAAAAAGAGTCTTGCCACATCTGAAAAGCTTCTGATGCATTTTTATAAATTTAATAACTTATGATTGTAACGTCAAACTTTATTATTCTTTTATTTTAATCTTGCAGATCAAAGCGGCTTATGCAGTGAACCCGTTTGACGATGTATTCATAAACTTGCATCGTTTAGAAGGTATTGTCTAAGTTACATTATAGCACCTATCAAGTAAACGAAGATCGTTAGTATTGTAAAACATAATGCTTATTATTATAGCATAAACTTATTGATATTTTAAAAATGTATTGGCTAGATATTTGAATGAGCCATTGATGTTGAACCCGTGCTTAAGTAAGACTGGTAGTTGTTGCAGGTTGTTATCTGACCAGTAACGTCTGTCAGGATTCAAGCTGGAGTATTCCTTCAAATGGAGGTGTGCGTAACCTACAGTTTTTAACACGGGTTTTAGTTAAATCGAGGCATGCAAATCCGCATGTTTGAATATTGAAGGTTCAAGGTTTGCACATTTCAAGACTCTCTTTGGAGATGACTGGTACTATTGCTATTGCAACCTACTTTCTAAATTGTTTTAAACTAATTACTGTAATGAGCAGACATATTATCTCCGACCAAACTGACCATTTAGAGAAAACCAATATTACTTATTTACCTTCTGATTTTACCCCTTTTAAAGACCTGTAACATGCATCTTTTATCGCTAAAAGTTATATCAAGAAAAGTAAATGTATAGTATACGTAAAGAAATAGGAGTTCGAATAGTCTATCAAGACTTTTTTGTTTGTATTTGCAGCCCTGCATCTGGAACAACAATCACAGGGAAAAACATCATTATCTGCGAGTGTTCAACTGATCAAACAATAGCTTTGGGGTATTTGTCATTTAGGTTTCTTGCTACCCCTACTTTGGCTACAAGAATATCATTGTTCTATCCTTACAAAGGGATGTCTATCCCATGGACTGATTTTTCCAAAGCACCACTTTCTACATATTCTTCTTGATTGCTTTGTAAATACACTTAACCATAATCTTTCAGGTTACTATTTCTAATTTTATAGTTACATCAAACCGTGTGCAAACATTAACATATGTGATAGCCCATAGATAAGTGATAATGTATGTGATAGCAATACATTGAACGTTGTTTACCATGAAGTGCTACAAAAGATTTGAACTTATGAAAATTAAAATAGCTATTTCTGTTTTAGCTATCTTATATGAACTTACGTTTCACATCATCCATTTTTGGTTTCTTGGTTTATTCTTCTTTGTTATGGTTAACAAATCCAATGTTATCTTACTCTCTTTTATTTTGAAAATGCATAATATTGTTTTAGAATTAATTAGTTCATTTTTTAAAAACTTTTTACGTTATATTTTCTAACTTTCTATAAGCCCCCCGTGATTTATCACGGGTTTATAGGCTAGTAACATTATACAAAGAAAAAAGTTCAAATCAGCAAGATTTGGTTTAAGAAGTCTACTAATTAAACACACTGGATCATTGGCTTTTGTTTGACTTGAAATGCTCAATTTAATTAAACAGAGGTTGCACGCAAGTTTTAAACATTGTGCTACTTGCACCGAATTATATGGGCTATAATCAAACTAATACACATGCATATTGAACCTCTTTTTCGTGTCTTTTTGTACTTTGGTGGAACACACAAAGGTTTGAGTGAGGAACAGAGAGATGGTTATGTTAGATGCCGTTGAGGAGATACTTTTAAGACTGGATGTGGAAGATTTACTTCGATGCAAAAGCGTTTGTAAGTCATGGTATGCTTTGATTTCAAGTGATTATTTTGTTAAATCTCATTTAAACCATACCTACAGCAAGAATCATGGACATAGAAGAAGAAGAATCACTTTGCCAATATTAAATGATTGTAGTAATTATTTTTGTCGAATTGTTGGTTCCTACAATGGCCTTGTTTGCGTCTCTCCTTATGCTGCCAATTTTTTAGTAACCAATCCTTCCACTAGAGAGGTTAAAAACCTTCCAACCCTTGATGGAGTTCTTCAAAAGAACAGGTGGAAATTATGTTGGGGTTTCGGTTATGATTTTTCCAGAGATGATTACAAGCTTGTTGTTGGTATTAGGAAAGGTGACCACCGGACGCGTTTTCATGTGTTAAGCTTGAAGTCAAATGTATGGAAACTTCTTGGAGATGCTAATTATAGTATTAATGCTAATTTTAATAACGGTGTTTTTTGTAATGGGGCACTTCACTGGTTTATGAATGATCATAATGATAATATTGATTCCAAGATAATTATTTCTTTTGATTTATCTCTAGAGGAATTTAAAGAAATCCCTCGACCTGATGACACGAGATATGTATGTCAGTTTTTTAGTTGGCTAGGGATTATGGAAGAATGTCTATGCATATTTACTTCCGACCATAACCCGACATGGGTAATGAAAAGCTACAATGTTAAACAATCTTGGAAAATGCTACCAATGGATCCTAACATGAAGTATGACGTTAGACGCCCACTCAATTGCATTAGTCCGTACACTAGTTGGTCTTTATGTGATGACAAAGTCGTTGAATCGTCTTTTGGTTGGCTATATGTTGGTACCCCTATATTTGTGAAAAGCCTTGTATCCCCGCATCTTAATGGGAAACAAAAGAAAAATAGGCGCGCAAAAATTAACAAGGCGAGTGTAAGAAGGGTTTCCAGCTTTGATGTTATTTCAAGGTCTTTTCTTTTTGCATATAGTATACTATATAGGAAGAGAAAGAGGCGCTCGAAGAATATCAAGAGGAATGATAAGGTGAGTTATACATATTATGTTGTTATTTCATCGCCATTTCTTTTAGTATTTCATAGCACATACCAAATATTCAGTTACTTTTTCCTAGCGCAGAGCAAAACGACCGAGAAATTGAACCGGTCCGACCGAAACCGAAAACCGACAATATTCGATTCGGTTCGGCTCGGTTCGCTTCTATCCAAAACCGAGAAAAACACACCTAAACCATATGAACCAAACCGAACAGACCAACACAAAACCGAATCGAACCGAGTCACTTCGGTTCAAGTTCTCGGTTCATGTCTTCCACAAATTCGGTTCGGGTCGGGTCGGTTTTGACCCGGTGCTTAGCCCCCTGCTGCCTTCACAATTATTTATTTATTTATTTATTTTATTTATTTATTTATTTATTTATTTTTAATCTATAATATGTTTATGATGATTGATCTATATTTTTAAACATTCTGTTGGTATTGATCTTATTAAATGCGCGGCATATTCATTTTTAGCGATATGCCATTATTTAGTAACTAAAAAGCTGTAAATTTAGACATAACATGTATCAGTTGGAACTCGGACTTGCCCTTAATATATTGTTTTGAAGATGTAAATAGTTAAGAACAGAGGTCTTCCCTGTATTTTCCTCTTCGGAAATCCTAAATGTTCTTTAATACCCCCTCCCCCCAGCCTCTTAGATTGGTACTACAAATATTTACTTGGTTCCCGTTTTTGTTTTGCCAGTTAATCAAGGGACACACTTTAGCTCCTCGGACAAGTGCTGAAGTTTGATGCTGCTGAAGCAGTCAAGTTGAGAGAGCATTAATGTATGAATCAAATCTTCTTTCCGTATTATACTATCTGATTGGTTTTAGAGTGCATGGTTGTTAAAGCAATTTATCAGAATCGCTTGATTGTTATTTCTTTGTTCTAAAGTGCTTGACTCGAGGTTCCTAACTCCGAATTTGTATG
Source organism: Chrysanthemum lavandulifolium (assembly GCA_022545495.1). Classification (NCBI taxonomy): domain Eukaryota; kingdom Viridiplantae; phylum Streptophyta; class Magnoliopsida; order Asterales; family Asteraceae; genus Chrysanthemum; species Chrysanthemum lavandulifolium. Next base: position 75,282,314 of record CM040240.1, read on the forward strand.
TCACTTCCTTACACCAAACCCAAAAAATACAAACAACATTCTATAATTTTTATCGGAGATAATCATTTGAACATGTATCAAACTTAACCCATTATTCTTTAGTGTGTATCAAACTTTTTTATATTACTATTATTGAACATGTATAGACTTTGAATTCATTCAATTGTGTGTATCCTACTATCCTTACGGGTAAATTTTAATACATTTGAATGGATAGTCATTTTGCATCGAGCTTTACGCGTGATGATACACAATTAGGATGAAAAAAAGTTTATACATTCAATAAGGAAAAAAAAGGTTTGATATTTCGACTAAGACTAAGATGTGCTGGGTTAAGTTCGATATATAACAATCATCGCTTTTTAAAATGATAAAAATAGGCAAAAATAGAGTAGCTTCAAAGTCATTTGGAATCAAACTTTGGTTCTCTTTTATACCTTTTCCCACCATTACATTATCTAAAATAACTTTGGCATAGTTTTGCTTTATGTTCGGGGTTGTTAACTCGGAATCAAGAACTTGTAAACAAAAAATAAATAAACCAAGCAATTGTGATAAATTGTTTGTAATACCATGGACAGTAGTTGTGAGAACAAATCGTGTGTTTGATGGTTTTGAGACACTATATTTATTGGATTAACATTTGTATGATTATTTAAAACCTATTTGGTTGTTTTAAATGCTGATTGATTTTTTATTCTTTTTATTTATTTATTTATTATTATTATTTTTTTAATCTTGTCACATTTTGTAAGCTTATGCTCCATGACAATAATTTTTAGTCTTTTAGTTTTGTAAAACTTTATTGTATAAAGTATTTGTACTTTGTGTAACACAATGAGAAAAAAGATGGTTTTTTTTTGTCACATTTACTATTCAAATGGGTAAAAAGACAAAATAATGAGGGGTATGAATAATGAAACAATGAAAGTCACGGAGTTAATACGATAATAAAATAGAATTCTAACAAATAAATGTAAAATTAGGAAAAAAAAAAAAAAAAAAAACATTAAGAATGGTAATGTTATAAGTTTATGGGGTATGGAATTGGAATATGGGGGTTAATCTTTAGACCGGGCGTAATGGTCACCGAACCACTCGGTGGTGGTGATTTTCCGCGCGCGGTCGTCTATTACGGCCCCCACCACCATGCACGGTATGACATGTCTAATTAACGAAAGTAACTAAACTGCATTCTAGTTTACAAAAGTTGGTTATTATCATCAATTTTAACATGAGATATGTCAGGTAAAGTTTTGCAAGTAATCATAATGCGTTATTTGTTGCCATGTAAGGCGTTGTGAACTAACAGAACTACAGAGGATATGCAAGTGATTATACTTGCATCTGCGCAGAGTAGCCATAGAACTAATAGAAGACATATGAGTTTCATAAGTACCGTATTAGTTTTAGGTTACATGGGAATTGGGAAAGAAAAATACAATTAACGTAAAACAACATATAAGCAATAAATAGGTAGTATAAGGAGTGTTTGGGATTATGATTTTGACTTAAGATGGTCGGAATGGTTTTGTTTGAAGGCACTTAAGAACCTGTTGAAGTTGTTTTAGAAACATGATCAATAATTAAACCGATCAAGATTATCGTTCTCTTTGAATGGAGCATTAATATTAATTTTTGTAGTATAACGGTGTTTGAGTTGAGTTCGAATGGTTTGTTTTAGTCCAAACTTTTGCTATTTTTAATATACATTTTATAGATTGGTTGTTATTAGAATGATGGATATCAATGATTAAGTTGATTAAACATTTTCTTTTCTTTCAATGGAGGATTAATGTTAGTTTAGGTAGTATAAGGGGTGTTTCGAATCGATTTTGTATGGTTGATTTGCATACATAAACTTTTGCATAAATTCGATGACAATGTCTTGAATATGAACTTATAGATCAGAAAATATATCTTCTCCACAACCAACATCTACAAACTTTAGTCCTTAAAAAGGCCTTTCCGGAAATGTTTCCTTGCTGAGAATAGTAACTTTATTAATAGGTGCTAAGTATGTGGAATACAGGTTAATAAATGACCCATTTTGACCCAACCTCCAACCCTCACCAATCATATGTAAAATTTACATTAGTATAAACACCCCGTACATTATTAAGAATTTTGTCTAAATTTTTAGACTTCTATATACTATAAGTGAATTTTGAAGGAGAATAGTAGGAATACCCATACATATAGCCATACTCACTACCAAACCAAACACCCACTAAGAGCATCTCCAACGATAACCACTTATTATCGTCTCTCTAATTGTCCTCTTTTGACTTTTTAAAGTTTTTTTTTTCAACTTTGACCTTAAAAAAAGTTTGTTTGTGTTATATAATAATTGATGCAAAATATATAAATGGATTGGTTTTTAAATGTTTTTCATTAATATAATTTTCATCAAGTATTATATAACACATACAAAAATATTAAAGATCAAAGTTGAGAAATTAAGACTTTAAAAAATCAAACGAGGACAATTATTTTGGGACGAAGGGAGTAATAGCTTTTTATTATTTCAAAAAGTCATTTGAGAGTGTTTTTTGTCATTGCATTGAAAGCTTTTTCAAAAGCTTTTTAGAAAGACTTGTGAAACTTCAAGTCTTTCTTCTAGGGGTGAGCATGGTTCGGTTTGGCTCGGTTTTTGTATAAAACCGAAACCGAACCGAAAAAATTCGGTTTTTGATTTATAGAAACCATTCGGTTTCGGTTTTGTGTCGGTTTGGTTTTTCGGTTGTCGGTTTTTTTTCGGTTTGGTTTTTCGGTTATTTTGGTTTCTATACGATTTATCGAGCTTTGCTTTTTCAAAGTAGATTTGACATATATCATAAAATAGAACCATATCTAAAACCGGTACCGGTACAACGGTACTAAAACGGGTAAAGAATCGTCTTAAATCAAGTGTCGTTAGAGCTTGAAAGGTACACTGAAACAATTGAAGGGTGTGTAAACGAAAAAAGAATGATGTTGGAACAAGTTCTTCAATCTTTTGATGTAATTGCACCATCTTCAACAGGAACAACCATTAACATTTAAACTTAATGTGTTCTTCTGACATTTGTCTACCCATTTTTTTTTACCTTAAAGCACATATGTGTTATGTATATTGTTATGAAATAAAATATTAGCAGAGTTATCACACATTTGAAATACATCATTGACAACGGTAATGTAAAAGAAAGATATCAAGATAAAGTACTTATTATTTATGAACAACAGTGCAAGATATTTTATTTTGACTTTAAATTCGGTTCGGTTTCTATCGGTCGGTTTTTAAAGCTAAAACCAAACCGAACCAAAAACTTCGGTTTTTTCAAAATATAAAAACCGAACCGTCGGTTTTTCAATCGGTTTCGGTTTTTTTTGTTTCGGTTCTTCGGTTTTTTTGGTTTAGGTTTGGTTTTTCGGTTTCTTGCACACCCCTACTTTCTTCAAAGTCTTCTTCATTGAATGATATATACATTAAATGCATTAAATGCAAAAAGTCATTTAAGACTTTTTGCATTGTGGATGCTCTAAGTAACTTTAGAAATAAAGTTATGAATTGTGACATGATAAATCTATAGTCCTTTTGCACATTAGAGGATCTTAGTCCTTTTGCATATATACATACTTTCTTGATGCACAAGTAAGGCTTATATTTATATTTTTATTTAACAAACTTTGTCATCAAGAATGGTGGTCTAGCTGTAAAAGGACTTGTGACTATCATTTTAAAATGTGCAAGGTCAATTCCTGCTAAGTGCAACAATCATGAAGTGGCCACGTCAACCTTCTGAAAAGAGAGATTTTACCCGGTTTCATTATGTGAGAAATAAGGTTACTAAAGCAACAAAACAGGCGCGTGTGTGGATATCTATGCACATGTTGTACGACAAAAACAATTAGAACTTCATTTTTAAAGTTATAAAAAAGACAAAAAGTCTTAATGTTATATGAGCATGTATTAACGTCACATGGCAGTTAGTTTAGACTGGTGGACATGATAATCAAGGTCAAACAAAATAGTCAAAGTGGAAAGTCCACAAACACTAATTAAAAAAAAGGTACAGGAATATGATCATAAAAATGGTTCCTATTCGTGTAGAAAATAGTTAGAATCTGTATGCATATTAAGCAAGTTTCATGACATAAAGGTTCACTTACATATGCAGTCAATTTTTATCATTCAAAAGATGTAGTATAAGTTATTTACAAAAGATTATTGATCCAATGAATTTTAATGTTAGGCAAGACTGATTGTACAAATGCTATAAGAACCTATACAAATCATAAAGTTTACTTGAAGAATAAGGCCTTCCTCTTCTTTTTCCCTAACTTCCTGGTATATGCATAGATGAACAAAAAGATATGGAAAAACAATTTAATTCTATTGAAACCAAATAATCACATAAACACTGCATAATATATTATTATAAAGTCAAAGAACACCCCATATATATTATTTTATATATTTCATAATGTTCTCTTTACTTTGTTTCACTTAAACAGCTTTGGTTGTTTGGATTAAACTCCCTATTTTATTTTTGTATTTACATTGCAATAACTACTTAAAATTAAGTAATCCCAAACACCCCTTTTACCGTAGTCAACAATGAATTTTAAACCAAGATGTATCAAAATGTAGTTTTAAACTATGAATTTTGCTATAATATTCATCTTGGGAAGTTTGCCTGAGTTAACCGAGCTTAAGTTGGTGTAAAAGTAAAACAACTAACGGCAGAAATAGAATGAAAATTTGAAAGCAGGTAGAATGTAACCATACCAACTGATAGGAATGGTTGAAGACCTCAACAACAAAAACACCAATAAAACTAACAAACTCATTATCCTTTTCAAGCAGGTTTTTAATTTTCTTATAAGTGGGATAAGGCAATCCTGCAAGTGCAGTCTGCCACGGCCCACAGGCATGAAATGTGTATTAAATATGTTTATGTACGCGACACACATGAAATATGTATAAAATATGTTTATGCCACAAACATGCATATGTGTGTGTAGAACCGGTGGATGTAGGTGTATTTATAACTATAGATGAAGAGAAAAAGCGAGATAAACATCTTATACATACAGTTCTTGCTGCTTTATAGCTTTTTAAAATTCTGCCAACGTTGTTTGCCCTAGTTCATCCACCAATGGAATAGTGTTGTTATGCGGGTACCCTGAAAGGTAAAACCTACCAAGTAACCATCCATATGTATACCAAAATTTTGATGCATACTTCTAACCTTAAAATAACCAAGAGAAGTTAAGTCCTGACCAAGAAGTTGTGGGTTCAAATACTATCAGAGACAAATTTATCATATTGATATGTTTGTGTCAGATTGTATGTAGAATTTGACATTCTTGTGTTCCATACCTTGATATCGCATTATCAGC